>VWZX01008184.1:1691366-1817282 GCA_013399015.1 Galbula dea
AAGGCGGTTCCTCCCTCCGCACACCCCGCTCAGGGGGAGAGGGGGGTGGGAAAAAGACCCCTAACACCCCCCTCCCCCCAAAAAAACACCCAAACATCAAAACCCATCCAGAGGAGCAGGGGCGGCAGTGCAAGGGGCCGAGGGAGGCTAGCAGGAGCACTTGCACTCGGAGATGAGCGGGTACTGCACGGGGATCCAGGTGCAGTACTTCTGGCTGGACCAGCCCTGGCAGTGCCAGCGCAGGAAGGTCTTGGTGACCGACTTGACGGGCTTGCAGAACATGCCCTCGGGCAGCGAGCAGGACTTCTCGGCGAAGCAGTTGCCCTCCTTAATGTAGCGGGGCCAGAAGCGGACACCCAGGTCCTTCCAGGTGTAGAGGACGGGGCAGTAGGTGTAAGCCCAGAGCCACTGCAGCACCTTCCGCCTCGCCTTCTTGCCCACCTTGAGGCGCGCTCCCCGGGGCGGACCCAGCTCCAGCCGCCGCAGTTCGGCGGGCAGCGCCGCCCGACCCCGACCCGCCGCCGCCGCCGCATCGGCGCCCGAGGCGTTGGCCGGCCCCGGCACGGCCACGGCCATGAAGCCGGGGTCGAAATGGCTGCCTAGCTTCTTCCTCAGAGTCCTCTCGTCCAGGTCCTGCTCCTTGGGGTCGTACTCGGGATCCGGATGCTCCACGATGTCTTTGACGGGCAGGTTGTCGCTGGGCGAGGGTCGCAGTCGCAGGAAAGGTTGCCCGTGCCCCGGGCGCGGCGGCAGCAGCAGCAGCCCCAGGCAGGAGCAGAGCAGGAGCGCCCGGATCGCCGTCATGCTCCGGGCGGGACCCGCCGGCCCCGGCTCGGCGCTCGGCTCCTAGCGCTGCCCGGCGGCGCCTGCCAGCTCCCGGGGACTCATAAATAGGCAGAGACAAAAGTCCGGCGAGGCCCGTTACTTTAAATAGCTCGGCCGGGCTTGTGTGACAGACGCATCTGAGGCTCGCCCCGCGCCCGCTGGCTCCCCGGGGCACCCCGCCGGGCCGGCTCCAGCAGCGGCAGAGAGCGCCGGGGGGTCCGTGCCTCCCCCACGGGCGGCGGCGGGGCAGAGCAGGGCACGGCGGCGGCGGCCGAGCCTTCCTCCTCCTCCTCCTCCTTCGCCGCCGGCGCTCTCGCTCGCTCCCCCCCAAAATTCACAGCGGACTCGTCTCCATCGCCATGGTGACAGCTGGGCCGAGCCCCACGACAGCTTGTCTAGACGGTGTGACAGGGTTTGGCGTGAGACCGGAGCCCGAGAATAAAACCCTCCTTTATAGCCGGGCGAGCCGGGCGAGGGGGCGGGGAGGAGGGTCACGGCGCGGCTCGGGCGGCCCCTCCGCGGGNCCGGCCGACCCCGCCGCGCTCAGCGCATCCAGCCGCACCTCCGAGCCTCGCTCTCTCCGCGCCCTTTGCTGCCCGTACGGTTCGGCTCAGTGCAGCGCAGCTCGGTTCGGTTCGCTTCGGCGCAACTCGGTTCGGTTCAGCTTAGCTCGGCTCTGCTCGGTGCCGGTGGCGCACCCCCTCCCTCCCGCCGCGCTCTGCCGCGCCGCCGCTCGCCGCCCAAGTTAAATACGCGCCCGGCGCGCGGCCGCCCCGCCCCCGCTGTCACTTTCTCCGAGCGCTGAGTGACAGCCGCGCCCGCGCCGCCGCCGCCGCCGCCGCCGGGTCCTGCCGCCCCCTCTCACCTCCCCCGGGAGCGCGACCCACTGGCCCGGCCCGGGGCGCGGGGGCTGCGAGGCCGTGTACGGGGAAGCGCCGGGGCCTCACCTCCGCAGCGGGCACGGCGCTGGGCTCTTACCAACGGCCCCCGAAGCGGGAGCCTGCCTTCGGCATCCTCTGTTTGCAGTCGCCCGGAGCACCGGCACAGAGCTCCCGGGGAGCTGGGACCTCGCTGGGCCTCTGCCTCCCCCACCAGCCCTACTGCCCTAGCACGCCTGCTTCTCCACGGGGGCCGGTGCCACCCTTAGAGCCTTCTTCCAGCTTCGGACAGAGCTAGGAGATGAGGAGGACACCAGGTCCCAACAGCCTCTCCTGGGCAGGACCCACGGTGTGGCAGACCAAGGAGATGTAACTGTCGGGTGCACTCCAGCATCAGCATCTCGGCACCCTCTGCAAGAGCATCACCCTCTCTCTCAAAAGTGTCCCTGCATCCCTCAGTGTGACATGGTGTGATGGCATGCCAGGTTAAACCAGTGGCTCTTTCTTCACCCCTTTTCAGTAGTGTAGGGCTAAATCTCCTGGTGGAGAGCTGGACCCCCAATCTTGGGGGCACAGAGGGTGGGAGCCTGGTATGTATCAACATGGCAAAACCCCAAATCCTTCTCACCTCCTTTACCTCCACATTGTTCGGCACTGAGCTCACATTTGAACTATATCCAAAAATTGGACACACAGCTGGTTCCTCCAGGCTGACAGTGTGTAAGAACATTCCTGCCCATGCCAGTCACTCCCTCCCAAAGGCATGAGATAACCAGCTACCCACTGGGGCCAAGGCAGGGCGCAGAGGCAACGAAGCAAATCACTGGGCCAGTTTCTCACCGTGATGTGCTGATGACCGACCAAGCACAGTGAAGAGCTGCAAGGGCAGGCCAGCCAGGAGCACCCCACCACTGCATCCTGAGGGTGCAATGAGCTGACTTCACTCAGCAAACCAACAAGCAGAGAACTCCCACAGGTTTCCATCTCTTCATCACCCTAGAAATCCCAAATATTGGGTTCGGAAAGGAAAAGGAAAGAAGACCCCCAGAATGGAGAGGTTGGAGATCCAACCCTGAGTCTGCATCAAGACAGAGCATCCCCTGGACTTCAGTGAGACAAAACTGCCAACACTGGTTCAGGAACTGGGTGCAGCCAGGCACGAGCGGGCACAGCTGGGCACATCCCATCCCAGTTATTTCCAGCACATGGGATTAGAGTGCACGTGCTAAACTCATCCAGCCTTTCTTCCCTTGCTCTGTGTCTCTGCTGTCATGATCCTAGCTTGGTCCACTGAACTCTGAGCTTTCCTTCACTCATTTGGATCAAACACACTCTGCAATTAGAGTCATGAAACAATTCTGCTCCCTAGCTCTTTGACCATCAGCTCTCCAAACAATCCACAGAAGTAATGGGCAGTGTTATCCCTTGGTAAAGAATGCCCTCGGTATAACCTTCTCATTGCCCATTTCCTGACCTCTGTGTGCCTGTGATGCTCAGGCCAGGGTCAGCCTGGATGTGCAGGCAGATGTAGGTTCTGCCTTTGCTCGCTGCTGGGTGGGAAAACGCAGGTCTCTCGGTGTGTCAGGACTAAAGCAAACACAGTAATGAGAAGCAGCTCTGGGCAGAGACACCCCAGAGTTGGGAAAGGGGCAATTACTCAGTGAGATGTACTGCTGTTGGCACTGCTGCCTCAGTAAATCCCGGTGATGGGATTAACATCTGACTGTAATTGTAATAATAAAATCTGACATGTATGCAGCATTTTTCATCCTGAAGGATCCCAAAGCATTCAAGTAACTTAACTCCTTCAGCTGTCTCCTGAACTTTATAAACATGCTTCTGAATCATCCCATGCCAAGTGAAGATGGTTTTGCTCTGGGCATGGTCATGGCCCTTCAACAGGTCCACTGTGGGAGAGGAGAGGTTCTCCAGGGTGGGCTGGAGAAGGTTTCCTGTTTTGGAGGCAAGATCTCTGGAAAATGATGCTTGGCATGTCCCAGGGTCAGTGGGAAGAAAGCACCAAGGTCTGCAGGGGTCTTGGAAGACCCTCCCTGCCATTATAACAGGCAACCTGCAGTGGGCTAACTGCCATGTTCCTCTGCTAGCCCCCTTGAAGAAATTCAGTTGAGGTTCTTCACAACTTTTCGGGGGGGGGGGTGTGTGGAAATAAAGACAAGCCCCTAGGCAGGAAATTTAAGGCTCAATTCTGTCCACATGGCAGCCAAAGGCTCCTTCTGCAGCCCCTTGCAGTTGTTTTCAGGACCAGAGACACTGGGGCAAAATCCTTGTTTATGGCTGTGTGTATGGACTGGGAGGCTGAGCAGTGCTATGTGTTCATATACCTCCCCTGTTACTGCTCTCTGTGGGCACACAGCCCAGCTCACAATCTAGGCCTTAATTAAAGGATTTATGGTTGGAAAGGATGCGTATCACATACAGAAAAGCCTTATCAAAATAATTGTGTGTAAAGAAAGATGTGACGTGAAAGGCACCTTCTGAAGGCTAAGATGGTTGCACACTGTGTATTCTTGCTTCTTTCCCTCACCTGGCATCTTTTTGTCATCTAAAGATGACCTGAAGAGTTTTGTGACTACAGGAAAAGGGCAATTCTGCTTACAATTGAAACTGAGGCAGTGCTCTCTCTGCTTTCAGTGGAAGGCTCCACCAGCAAGTAAAGTCCTAGCAGCAGCAAAACATCAGTGCTACACTCTTAGCAACACAGTTACTCAACTGACAAGGTTTTTTTATCCTTCAGCTTGTTCTAGGAAGCACTAACAGCTCAAAGTCAGGGGTAAAGACCCAGAACAAAATTATCTGTGTTACTGTCGTTCCTAGTCCTTAATCTGTAGGCATGAAAACTTCAAATCCACACCTTTTAACCATGGAAAAGCCTCTTGTCCAATCTAAGACATGCTTGGAAACCTAAACTGAAGGGGAGAGGAGAGGAGAGGAGAGGAGAGGAGAGGAGAGGAGAGAAGAGAAGAGAAGAGAAGAGAAGAGAAGAGAAGAGAAGAGAAGAGAAGAGAGAAGAGAAGAGAAGAGAAGAGAAGAGAAGAGAAGAGAAGAGAAGAGAAGAGAAGAGAAGAGAAGAGAAAAGAAGAGAAGAGAAGAGAAGAGAAGAGAAGAGAAGAGAAGAGAAGAGAAGAGAAGAGAAGAGAAGAGAAGGGAAGGGAAGACATAGGAAGAGGGGAGAAGGGGAAAACCAAACTTCCTTTGTCTCTTGGGTTTTTCTGTTGCTTTCTGTTTGCTTAAGTTTTCCAGGCTCTCTTTATGCTTGAGAAATCATGCTGATGGACTGGCATGGCAAGTATGGGGAAAGGCTTGGGTCTGACAAGACAAAAGCCCTAATTTTCACTTAAGAAACCCAAAAAGAAAAAAAAAAAAAAAAAAGAAAAGCTAAAGGATGGTGCACCAGGTTTTCATTAGAGAAATGTTTATTTTCCAGTAGAAATACATTACCCTGCTCTCGTCAGTGTGTCTAAAAGAGCGGTTCCCAAAGTATGCCATGGCAAGTGGTTGGCAGGGCTCCATGGAGCAGCCTCCCGCAGCAGCTCACGGGCTTGCCGGTTCCCTGTGGTCTGCTACAAGCAGGAGGAATTTAGAGGCTGAGAGCTGCTGGCTGGCCCCAAAAACTAGAGGAGAAAAGAGAGACAACAAAGTCCTCAAAGCCACCGGGAGCCTGGGCATGCATCTCTGCACAGCGGAGCTCAGGGCAGGACTAGGGTGTCTGTAGCTGGCTGGATTCCCTGGGGCAAAAGTGTCATCTAAGGGTCAACTGAGCAGGACATGGGGACACAAACACACAGTTTGTTTGACACAAAAACACAGAGTGTTTCTCACTTCCATCATAGGTCTCCTTAACTTCTGCAAGTAGTTCAGTAGGGCTGATATTAATGAAGTTATACAGCAGCTCACAGGGTTCTCTTCAGGAATGGGGTAGGAAGACAAGTGGGATGGGAGGGTAGGTGACCCCAGCCACCTTCTGCTTTAGGGGCTGAGATCTGTGTGGGTCTGGTATCTGTCCTGCTCATGCCCAGCTCCTTCCTCCACAGGCAGGGGGCCACCAGCCACGACAAAGACTCTTTGGCTGCCCAGTGCTGCCTTTCCTCAGTGGGGCTGTGGAGGAGCACCTGGCAAGGCCACTTCTGAGAAGCTGAGCTAGCAGTGCCCCGATGAGACCTCATAGCCATGATCCTGGGAGCTCAGCACTTACCCTTCACCAAGTTCAGATGTACTGAGGAGCTGATGGGAAAGAAAAAACACCCCTGTAGCCTGAGGGAGGGGATTACATGTGCCTCAGAAATACATTTTCTCTATACCAAGTAGGGTGTTTTGCTATTCTGAGCTTCCTGATGTCCTTTTTTGTCCTTATCAAGAGATTTTCTTTTGCTTTTCGAGCTCCTTGTGACTTTCATCCTCTTGGCATCATAGCATTGTGCCCTGTCCCTCACTGCCTCACCCTTTTATGATCCAAACTGGTTTTCTGCCATGAGCCTGGTCCTGTATCTCTCTGTTTTCTTGCACCTTTACCTTACAGTCCCCATCAGTTGCTTGGAGCTCATCCTTCAACGTCTCCACTGCAGGTGCCCATGCTGTTTGCTGGCTGCAGCACCTTGGTCTCCCATATCCATAGCACTCACCCCAGCTCTCCATTTCCCTGCTGTCCCTAAGAGCCCAGCAATTGCTCTGCCTGTTCCAGTTAAGAGTCTGCCCAAATCCTGGCACATTTCCAGTAGTGCCAGATGTCAAAAATGCTTCAGAAATACCTACCCTATCGCCATTACATGTGAAGAAGTCCATGGGGGATTTTCCTCCCTCTACCCTTACAGCCTGGCCTTGATTATATCCAATTTGGTGTGGCTTATGGCCTAGACAACTGGGGCAGGTGATGCCCAAGGTGATGGAGAAGGGTGCACCAAGCAAAAGGTTTGACTGGTCTCCATCCATTCATGGTGCCTATAACACTTGCCACTGATGGACCATACTGACTAGGCTGATGTCCTCTGCATGGCTCCTTCTGGGCTGGTGTTGGCATTGCAGGAAGGAAGAAGGGTTGTTTTACTGGAGCCATCAGCAGTTTTGTTGTCATTCACCCCGTAAATATTCACATGCCTCAGTTGTTGTGGCCCAAAGCTCCAAGGCAGGAGATCTCACCGTCCAGTGAGGGAATTTGCAGAAAGTATGTCCTTAGTGGAACAGTCTAATCTTCCTCACTCCTCTCCAGCCCAAAGTGCCCACTGCAGAGTCCAGGGGCTTGGCAGAAGGAGAGCTCCTCAGCAGAGAGACTAGGACTGATCCCTGGATAGCAGCCAATGTTAAAAAACAACAACATGGAGCTCTGAGATTTCTACCCGCTTGGCATACATCTGTCACCACATGTGTTGACACAGAGCAATGCTGCCACGTCATGTTGTACGTGGCAGTCGCTGTCAACACTTGTCCAAGGCAGAGAGAACTGCTCAGGGAAGCTATTTTTTGAAAAGGTCCTGAATAAAAGGGCTGGAGCATACCTTGGGGACATGGCCTGCCATTAAGGGTGGGCACAGTGAGGAGCAGCTCTAGCTCAGGGACTCCTGAGCCACTCTCCAAGGGTAAATCAAACCCAAATGACCAGCCCCAGGCCAACCTGGTGACACAAGACTTTATCAAATATGCCACTCTCACCTTTCCCTCTTAGAAGCCCTCTGCCACCCTGAAAGGCAGGAGATCTGGCAGTTCTGATGGGAACTCTTGCCATGCAGGTGAACAGGATTAGCCACAGCCCTGCCCAATACACCCATCCACTGCCCAATGCAGCTGCGAGGAATCTTCTCCATCAGCAGCCCACTCCCCATGCACCTCTTCTTGCAAACATACTTTGGTTTGTGCTTTCCTTTTGCTTCCCCTTCTTGCCTGCCCCAAACACTAGCTCAGGCTCTCCTTCCCCTAGGGCCCTGGCAGGTTGTGTCCTACCAGTCTCAGCCTGCCCTTGGACCCCCTCCCATACCAATGTGCTCTTGCCTGGGTGCAAGCCCATGTGCCACCATGGAGAGCTTGAGGCCAAAGGGAGAACCACAGCAGCGATGTTCCCAGGGATAGCAAGTTCATGAAGTCCAGAGCAATCCTAGGAGTGTGTGTGCAAGGTTTAGTACTGCCAAAGCCTGGTGCTTCTCTATGATGAGGGACAAGGGTCAGTCAGAGAAATAGTCCATGGGTTTCTTCCTCCTGTTTCATCTAGCTCCAGGAGGGACATTTCTCACTGCAGTGACATGGGCCTCTGCCCAAGAGAAGCTAATGGAAGACAGCAGGAGGCATGGGCTGACACAGGATGGAAAATGGGATCCTGTGTCAGCACATGGCCTCCTGCTAATGCTGAGGAGGACTCTTTTGCTGTGGACATCTCCCATCCACCCCACCCTCTGATCTATACTTCCAGCCCTACAACATGAGCAGAGTAGCCTCCACACTGGCTGCTGCAGGGACAAGTTCCTTTTGTCTTTAACTCCCGGGGAGGGCAGTGGCTGGGCTGAGCTTAGCCCCGAGAGCTGCCTTGTGCTGTGACAGAGCCCTTCCCAAAGCCAGGAAGGGTGGTGTCCAGGTGATTCTCCTCGTGGAAGAGGTTTCTTTACACTCTGGAACATTTCATACAAGATCTAACAGGGGGACCCCAGTGCTGGCTTGGAGCATCCTCTGTGGCTCAGTGCTGGAGGTGCCACCAGCTCTGAGCTGCAGCTTCTCAGCTAATGTGTGCAGCTAGCTACCTCCTGCCTCCAGTTTTCTTTCACAGTCTTATTACTGGGCAGCCAGAAAACTTGCTGCTGCAGATGCTCCACCTGGCATTTCTCACTTGTCTGCAAATTCAATTTATTTCAGCCATGGAAGACAAAGTTATATGTTTGACAAAGTTCTTTCTAACACAAGACCCACAGCAGCATCCCAGCTTTCTGGAATGCAGGCTGGACACTCTGCTACCTGGTTTGAAACCTGTGGGAACTACTGCTTCCCAGCTTTTGGTAAGCTTTGGTCAACCCCCTGGGAGAGTTTATGTTGCACCCATGCAGCTTTCTCTCAGCTGTGTTCTGCCAGTGTACTTATTTTCTCTCGATTTAGTTCCAGCTCCACTTGTCCCTAAGATGCCGTGGAGATGTAGGGAGATAAACACAGGGCTGGGTGACTCAGGGACCCCGTGGGAAGGGAGCAGGCAGAGCTAGGGGGTGGGTGCCAAATCCACCCTAAAATCCTGTTTCAAAAAGCCTGTCTGTGAATAATAATTCAACGTAATAACGTCATCTCTGACCAGTTGTAGCTCTCCCTTCAGACCCTGAGGATTGCGAAGCCCAGGAGGAAGGCAGCTGTTGCAGAGTGCAGGGCACGAGCATCCCCAAGCACAGCTTATCAAGGGCAGGCAGGAGCAGGCAAGGGAGGGCTTGCAGGACCAGTAGAACATCCTAGTGCCTACAAAGTTCTCCTCACCCAAAGGCCTCTCCAGACCTGAGTGGCTTAGACAGGAACTTCAGCCCAACACTCAGGACCTGCTCACACGGCTCTGACACGATCAGGATTTGGTCCTTTCTGGGGCTCTGGCTGTGGCATGGTCAGGATTTGGCCTTTCTTGGGGCTCAGGCTGTGCCTCCTGTGCTGCAGCCTGAGCTGGGCTTCACCACCCTCCCCTGGGACACACAGCACAGTTCAGAGGCGAGAACCTGAGAAGGCGTTTGCATTTTGCCCAGCTTTCCCCGGTTAATCGGGACCCTTCAGTCTAGTCACTTGCTTATTTTTTTAAAGCAATGAAAGAGATTTCCCAAATCCAGCCGGCTCTAAGATTACACACAGGCAGAGACACCATCAGTCTCTGTCAGTCATTCCCTCCAGCCAGAATGTTAGTGGCAAAGGAGTTCAACTGCAGGAGCGGTGGAGCGGAGCCTGGCTCCTGCTTGCCCTCCTGTCCTGTACCACCCTTGGTGGTTGCAACAAGTTGCTGCTCTGACCTGGAGAGTTTTGCTCCCTCTTGCCCCGTGCAAACACTTGCAAAAGATGCTGCACGACTAGGATTCACATCCAGAAGCTTGTGGGTCTTTTATGAGCCCTGGAGAGGACCATAAAGGGAGTGAGAAAAACGCTCTTAGTACAGCTGACACTTTGACATGGCCTTTGTCCTGTTGGACATTTCAGAGGGCAGCAGCAGAGAAGAATAAGAGGCAAGGAATAACATCGAGTCAGAGAGAGCTGTGAAATGTCTGCTCCAGTGAGAGGATGAGCCTTCAGCACCTTTCTTCTCAGGTGAGAAATACCTCCTGTTCATGCCATCCAGGATGGGCTCTCCATGGGCTATGGGCTCCATCAGGACAAATAGGGTTTTCACAATCAAAAACTGGCAAAGAAGTCAAAAGCCTTGGATGATCATGCTCAGAACCCTCTGAACTGGGAGTCTCATGTGGGGACAGATGTCAGCAGGCAGACAGAGCAGGACCTGTCTGTGTGGTGTCCAGAGGAGGGGAGGAAGCCCCAGGATGCTGCTGTTTCCTGGTTCCTCAGCAGGCAGGGTTTCCTCCACACTCCAGGTCTCAGCGAGCAGCAGAGGTGACTCTTGTGCAGCCCCTGCCCATGGAGCTGGCTGCTGTGGGGTGGCCTGGGGGCCAGGACACACACCCCAGGAGAGAGACACAAGCACCAGTTGTGAGAGGCTGGGAGTGCACCGGGGAGGGAAAACTGCACCCACACCCTCATAACTGGGCTTTCCTTCAGCATCTGCATGGAGCAGCCACCTCTGCTTCACCAGCTGGGCAGAAATGTCCATAGGAATTATTTCATCTCTCAAAGTCTGAATGAAACTTTTCCAGAGGAAACTGCTTAGTTTGATCTAAATTAGGGACAAGCTTTGATTGACCTGAATCTGCCTTTAACAAAAAAAAAAGCAGAAAAATATTCATCTAAAAAAATTCACTCAGCACCATCCAGACCTTCCTGCTCCAGCACCTGCATCCCTGTGGGGAACAAGTGATTAAAAGAGCAAAGGTGAGGAAGGGTTACAAGGAGGTGACCACTTCCAGCACAGAATCACTGGCAAAGCAGGCACCTGCAGGCAGAGGACATGAGCTCCTTGCTGGAGAAGTCAGGAAGTCAGCACTTGCTGCACAAGAGCATCCTGCCCTTCCCTCCATGCTGGTGTCTAGCCCAGACATGAAGCTGCTCCAGGTTGCAGCAGGGGGTTAGCAGTTTTTGTCCAGTGAGCAAGTGATTTATTGACCTTCTGTGCCAAAGGACGTTCCTCATTATTCAAGTCAACTTGCATTATCCAAGTCAAATTACAGTTGTGCTTCTTAGTGCCTTCAGACGTCCACAGTCCTTGTCCCATCACCTCTTGGTCACCACCAGGGCTCCTGCTGTGTTCTTGCACTCTTGACTCCTGCATAAAGCCAGAAGCAATAATAGCAGAAATAAGAGACAACATAAACCTGACTCTTGCACCTGTGCCAGGAGCTGTGTAGCACTGACCAGGACCTGGCTGGAGACTGACTGTGCTGGAGCCTCACTGGAGCCAGGCTTTGTGGACATGCTGAATGGGATAATCTACTAAAAGCAAATGTTTTATTCTATAGCTCATCACCTTGTCTGTCGTGTTTTGTAACTCTTCAGCTTGGTTGGAAAGATTTGGGCACTGGCTATTCAAGCAGTACTTTTTGTATGTTGGCATGTCCCTTTTACTCACAAGAGATGAAAACCAGATACTCTAGGCAGCAGTGTCAAAGAGGAGTGTCTACACCATTGTTAATCGAGCCCTGAGGGTGCCTATTGCTACACTCTTCAAGGCAGTCCCACTCCAGGGCCTCATGACAGGAGATGCTCCAGGTTTCCCTCACTCCAGCTCTGCCAAGCTCTGGTGCATGCCCCAGCACCACTGCAGATCTTCCACCTCTCTTCTTATCACCCTGCTTTGCTTCATGACCTCACTCCCATGTCATACACCCACCAACTCCTTGCCATAAGCTTCCTGCCTCCAATCAGCAACACAAGCCGCCCAAGGCATCCCAATAGCTATGAATCCCTTGAGGTTGCTCTTCTTGGCTCCGTACAGGACTCCCAGATCCTATCCCAAGTGCAGCAGGCTGGTGAGGAGCATCACCCAGCCCAGCAGCCTTCCAACCCCACTGGGCACAGGCATCCTGCTCACCTTAAGCTCCCCACGCTTTCCACCAAGGTCAGCCCTGGCTGTGTGCCTCCAAAGACTCCTCTAGCTAAAAGGACACCAGTCTTGGGAGTCCCAGCATTTTGCTGACTAATTTCCACTGGAATCAGGAAGCTGAGGTTACAGGGAGAAGTTATGAATGAAACGAGCTGGCCCTGGGTTCCACACAGACCAAAGGCATTGCTATCCTACGCCATGTGTAATTAAATTGTGGAGCTCATCACCACAGGATGCTGCACAGGCCAAAAATACACAGGGCTTTGAAATGAGATTAGACAAATTCACCGAGGGCAGACTCCGTGGTGGCTATTCCAAAGGCCAGCACACATACCACTCCTGGCTCAGGAAGTCACTAAGGCATCAATTGCTAGAAAATGGAAGAGTATCACAAGGGCAGATTGCCTGCCTCTATCTGCCTGCAATTTATCATCTTCACTGCCTGAGACAGAGCTACCTCAGCTGACCCAGGACCTGCTGCAGCTCACTCTGCTGCTCTCTGAAGCTGCATTCACACATGCTTTGTGCAAAGGATGGCACCCTGCAGAGTGTGGTGGGAGTTTTGGGGACCCCCAGCACTCTGCCCCATCCCAGCTGTGTGCTCTCCTGCACCATCTCGCCTCAGCCTCTGCCAAACCAAGCCTCTAAAACCAGGGCTCCAAACCCTCCTCATTGCACACAACCACTCAGAGATGCTGCTGCTGCAAGGTTCCTGGCCCTCTATGTCTGCACCCATTCAAAAGCCCATGAACATTTTGGATTTGTTGCCTCCTCACACCCTGAGGGCCTCCTGGGATGGATGAGCACTAAACCAAATCCCTTGCCCTCTCTGTCTGCCCAGCCACGAGTGGTATCATTGAGCCTCTGTTCTTCCCAACTCCCAGCAATAAAATCTCTGACTCTACAAGCATCTCACCAGCAGCTTCAAGATGCTCCTGGTACAGAATGAGTGCTTGGTGCTCTATCAGTGCCCAGGCTGAGACCATTACCCAGCTTGGAAGGCTGCCATGGAACTGATGGCAGGGCTTTGATCACAGCAGTGGACAACCACCTAGCACTGTATTGTGTGCCAGGGCCATGCTGTAGCTTGCCTTCATGCCCGTGGGGCTCAGTCCCTGCACACCGTGGGACTTTCTCCAGGCTCTCTCATCCCTCTTCTCCCCTGGTGTTCTGTCCTTTTTCCTATGCCCCAGAGGTTTTTCACATCCACTGGACCATGATGGGCTCACTTTCAGAATTCTCTCTCTGCCCTGAGTTCCTTTGGCTGGAGTCTCCACTCCTGACCTCTTTTACTCTGTATCTCTATAGCATTCCATGGTCAGGAGTCCACAATTTAGTTACCCATAATGTCAGACTGTAATGCCTGGTCAGCATATCTATCACCTGTGTTTAAAACAGCCTACCCCCATATCACAGGCAAGACAGGCAGCATGAGCTTTGGGAAATCTTTAGCTGAAGCAAAGTAGGATCATGGCTGCAGGGGCAGTTGTTGCCCTGTGAATGGCAGTGATGGCTGAAGCCACATGAAAATATTCCTGGGAATAGTTTTGCCTGCTCTTTTCTTTGGGACAAAGCTTGCATATGTTTTTATGAGGCAGGAGGGGTAAGTCTCCAGCACCCAAGAGGCAGGAGAGCAGTCCCAAGGCCACAATAAGAAAGCACATGCTAAGATAGCAGCAAGGCCATGTAGACTTGACACCTGCAGAGCAGGAGCTTCTCAGCTCTGGATGTTGGTGGGACACATGAGGACAGCCTTGGCTGGGTTACTGGAGCAGATGGAGAAAAGTGGCTAACATATATTTTGGTGCTCTCTTTCCTTTCCACCCTTCAGCTGCTCACTTTTGTATATTGTGGTTTTGGGGTTTGTTAGTCTGTTGGGATCTTTGGTTGGTTGGTTTTTTTGTACGTGTGGTTTTTGTTTTGTTAAAGATTTTTCTGCCCTCTCAGCAACTCCACAAACCTATGTATTTTCGGGGACTCTGCTCGCCCCTTTCTTGCCTCATCTCCATCCTTGCTTCATCTCCATCCTGCCTTTCCCCATTACATGCTTCCCCCTCGTCTTCCCTCCCATCCCTCCTCCCTCCGCCTGCATCCTTCCATCCCTGGCCCAGCCTCCCTGCCCCGCTCCGGGCTCTGCACACCCTCCCCTGCCCCCTTCCCAGGCCCGGAGGTACAAATGATTAGATTTTCAGCCCAATTAAGGCAGGCTGTCTCCTGGCTGGGACAGAAAAGGTTGGCTCTGGAAGGTGGGAAACAAGCTTTGACAGGTCCTGGCGTCCCCAGCGCCCTCCGATGGCTCTTCCTGCTGCGCTCCTTTGTGCTGCTCCCGGAGCGGGGCCAGGGCTCAGCTGGGGGGGCGGCAGGGACTCCCCCCGCCCCTCCTCTTCCTCAGCCTAGCAAAAAGAATAGCTAATTAAGAGGTCTAAACGCAGGCAAAACTAATTCCCTATTCAGAGCTCTGACGGACAGTGAGGAGGGAGGGGGAAGGCGGCAGGCTGTGAGCTGGAGAGCATGGCATCAGCTTCTGCAAGATCCCAGGACCTGGGGGAGTGGGTTAACCCTCTCCTCCCTGCCCTCCCAGCCCCATCAGCCTATGTCCCTCATGCACCAAGGCAAAGCCCTGGGGTCCCCTCGCAGCAGTGATGCTCAGCCACGTGTGCTGCAGCTCCTGCCAGAAGCAGTGTCCTGACCCAGGGCTGGCTTCATCTCAGCCAGGCTCTGTGAGAAGAAGCTTCTGCTGCAGCTTTTCCACTCTCATCACCCTCTCTTGCCACACATGGGTGTCATCAAAAGGCCTTACTTGTACCCAGGGGAATCATGTCTGCCCGTGGACAGCCCTTCTGTTCCTGTCCCAGTGCAGCGACTGTGAGCTTGCTGCTGCCTGTTCCCAGCCCAAGTTTTGGGCCATGAGCAGTGCTTCAAGGCAGCTGGAGATGGGTCCAAAGAGCTCAGCCTCCCACCTGTGCCTGGATCCTACAACCCAAGGTCCAGCTCCATGGGACGCCTATCCTGTCCAGCCCTGCTGGGGGAGGCTCCTGCTCCCCCTGCCCAGTACAGGAAGACCCAGGCAGGGCATGCTCCTTTCCCTGCTTTCCACAGCACAACCCGAGCCTGGCAGACGAGCACTTTTACCTGGTTCCAAGTGGTCAGGTTTTAGGGAAGTGGAGGTAGAAGTCTGAGGCTGCTGGAAGGCCAAACTGATCTGGAAGCAGAGACAGACATCTTGACTAGTTCAAGGGGAAGGTGCTGGGATTTAATTTGCTTTGCTTTCAGTAAACAGAACCACACCCACCCAGGTGATACTGCTCAAAGAGAGATGTAGCACTCCTCAGCACCTGTGCAGGGAATTACATGAGGGTCACTGCAGGCAGGATATGGCCTTTCATTTTCTACAAGGACAGATTAACCTGTTTCTGGAAAGCCACATTCCCATGCAGCCCTGAGGTCGGGTCAGAGAGCTGTGACTCAGGCACAGCATCAGGTGAAGCCTGGGGACTGCTCCCAAGTCCCCATGCAGAGGCACAGAGCTTAGGGAGCAGCAGAATTTCCCACACTGCCTAAAAAGTCTTCCAGAAAAAGCTGTATCCTTGGTTCGTGCCCTCTGTGGGAGCTGAGCTTCCTGGAGACTGAGCTCCTCACTGGACTATGAGTATCCCCAAAGAGGTGAGGAAGGAGGTGGCAGATAACCTGTGGATCACAGCTACTTCTACCTGCAGTGACATCTCTTACCTCCCACCAGCTCCTGTCAAACACTTCTGGGCTCACATCCAAATGAGGATATCCCTGTCCTCAGCCATCTGACCTCCTGCTCCAGAGGCTAGACACTCACCCAGTATAGACGAGCAAAGCTTTACTCTCTCTGGAACAGCAACAATTCTGGTTATCCACTCCTAAACTCCAGCTGCTTTTCCCAGAGCCCATCTCCTCTGCCCTCTGTTGCACATTCAGCAGCTTGGTTTTCTCAGCAATTATTGCAGCAGAGCAGCTAGTGGCCACCAGCCCCTGGCCACCAGCCTGTGCATGGTGCACACTGCAGCAAGGAGATGCTTCTCCAGCAGCAGGACCATGTGCTGCCCATGGAGCTTCTCCTTCCCAGGTATTGCCGGAAGCCAGAGAGCACAGACAGGGCCCTCTGTGTCCCCACTGATGCAGGACACTGATGCCATCTGCACTAGCATTGAGTCCTGTGGGTGATGGCAGGTGATGAATGTGCAGCCTCAACCCATCCCCTCCTTCAAAGGTTATCAGTAGAGGGATGAGTGAATTCAATGATAATTAGCCTCCCGGCATGAATCACTGCCCTGTTGGGAGTGATGAATGGTGCCAAAGAGCGATCCAAAAACTTTTGGCTGCCAGAGAGCTGGGAACATTCAGGCCAAACTGTGGTTAGGAGGAGACTAGAGTCTCCAGAGTCTCCCAGCCCATCAGTGTCTGACCAGCCTCTCCCAGACCTGCTTGGGAGCTTCAACTCCCCTATTCAGGTCTTTGGAGGAGCTAGACGCAGCCAAGGGCTGATGCAGGAGGTGCAAAGGTGTCCTGCACTCTTGTGCCCAGTACACCACACCATCTGAAGGGCACTGTGGAAACAGGACTCTACTCTAAGCAGCACACCAGGTGCCAGTGGCTGTTCCCTTCCCAAGTTTTCTGAGCCTCCTCGTGCTTCCCTGCACACACTGGCATGCACCAAGCCAACATCTTCAGAGGCTACTTCAGGCTTCAAGTGCCTGTTCCTGCCTAGCTTTGGTCTGGGCTAGGAAGAGTTTATTCCATGAATTTCCAGTAGCTTCTGGGGATCCTCTATTGAAAAAAAACAGCTCAACATGGTCTTTGCATGCCTTTAAGTGGAGGGTTGATTGCAGTTTTACTTGTCTTTGCTGAAGGAAGCCCTTATCTAGTGAATGTTGAGCAATCAGGTCTCATGGTACTATCAGTTACAGTTTCTTGTACTGTGAGTTGGATTCACTGACACCACCCAAGATAATGTCCATGCTAGGCCACTCACCCCCCATACTCATGGCCAGCAAGAAGAGCTGCTGTAAATCTCCTCCTGCCTAGCAAGACAAGACAGATGGGGGGAGGGAGGGAAAGAAACCCAGCTCTCTATTTTTCATTAAAACAGAATTTTTTTCCTTAAAAAAAAACAAACTGGGGTGAGAAATAATCAGGAAAAATCTGGGGAACTTCCATGAGATTTTATAATGTCATGTCTTTCACAGAGATTCCACAGAAAATGGGAGCAGCCAAGTGCCTTCATACTGGTGGAGAGCTGGGGGAGATAGCCCAGGGTGATGTCACATCTGGAAACCTTTGGGTGACTTGACCTGAAGCAGGAAGAGGAATTCAGAAAAGAAAGAGAAATGCTAACCAATGTCTTCAGTCCAGCTTTCCCCAGGCCAAGAAGGGTGTCCAGCTGGCCAAGGGGAGCTGGGTACCCTCACCCCTGGCTGAAAGATGCATCTGACAAAGGGGAGCACATGAACCAGACCAGTGGGAAGGGATGCTCAGGGCCCCTCAACAGCAGCAGCCCTCTTCCTGCTTTCACTCTGTGGTGTGGCCATTTCCTTGGTCTGGGCCCCAATTAAAAGAGCCAAATGGAAAGGGCTGGAGAGAAAGAGTGAAAGAAACAACATTTCCTGCCTGAGGAGATTAACTCTCCAAATTACATGTGAACAGAGGGGGAGGCGAGAGGGGAAAAGGAAACCCAGCTTCCACCCCAATAAAAGCCAGTTCATTTAATAAAGGAGGAGCGAGGAGGGGGAAGGTGGCTGAAAGAAAATGAGGCTGGGGGGTGTGGAATTAGCCTTGTCAAACAAGGGGCTTTGCTGTCCCAGAACTACTTCTTTATTGTTCCAATTTTTCATGCTTACTTAGCTCTCAATGCTGCACAAGACAACAGCTCATTATGGGGGGGGGGGGGGGGGGGGGTGGGGTGGGGGGGGGGGGGTGTGGTGTAGGATGGGGGGGGAGGAGGAACGGGACGGGGACAGGACGGACACGGCTATGGCACTGCTGAGAAGTGGAAAGGAAATAAAATTTTTAGAAAAGGAGTCTTTTCCCTGGGGCTTCAGCCTCTCCCCCCTGCGTGGAGCTGCAGACGTCGTGGCTGAGGAGCAGGGCATTGCCGAGCCGGAAGAAAAGAGTTTCCACAACCTTTGGCACCAGCACCGGGACAAAAGCAACTGACCCTGAAATGCCATCTTATGGCCTGGGGAGGGGGATTGGAGAGGTGACCCAGGGTGACACGGAGGGGTCTCCCATCTCCTTGATGCTCCTGGAGCCTGACCCAGCGGCTGCTGAGGGAACTGGGGCTGAAGTGGGACCGGAGCAACCAGGAGCACAGAGACAAAGCCTCCTCTGCCCCATGGCCAGGCTGCTGTGTCCTCACGGCTCAGCTGGCCAAGGCACATCTGTGGCATCATTGTCTACTAAACAACATCTGCTCTGACTCTGGAAAGCGACTTCCAGCCTCCTCCAAGGGCTCCTTGTTTGTTTTCTCCCCAGGATTTTCCTGATCAGATTGGCTTGGCTTACAAAGCCAAACTCACACCAGAAAGGGTATCAGGATGTTTGTGGGTAGGAAGGTTATGCTCCATAGTAGTGATGCTGCCTTATAAAGCCCTGTTTGCTCAGGCTGTTCATAACTCTCCCAAAAATGCTCCCTTTTAGGATCACCCGCTGGGGGTGGCTCTGAGAGCCGGCACCATGAAGCCAATGCTTTCCACCAAGTCACCTCCCTGCTGTAGTCTTTGCACCCATCCACAAGATCAGCACTGGGGGAAAGGACAAGCTGGAGAATACACAGAGGGTTGAGGAATGGAGTAGCACTGGAGGAAAGAGAGAGAGAGCTGGACCTTGCTAGAGACTGAGGAAACTGGGGTGCAGACTGACCTTCCAGATAAGTCTGGGGTCTAGTGGAAGGTGTCTCTGCCCATGGCAGGGGTGTTGGAACTAGGTGATCTTTAGGGTTGCTTCCAACCTAAATCATTCTATGATTCTGTGATAACTGTCCTTTGGAGATTTCAGCCACCAGCCAAGCAGTGGCAGCCATAGAAGACCAGTTAGGGATATTCCTGGGCCACGAGAAGCAGTGATAGCTCCAGGCAGGTTTCTTGACACCTGCAATGGATGGAGGGGCTTTTAAAAGTTTTTGAATGAGTTCAGCTGCCTACTAACTATCCAAAGCTTAAGCAATCATGAGATGACCAAGTACTCCTATGTGAAGCTGATCATGAACACTGGGACCCAGCAGTGCTGCTGTCCCCAGTAAAATCTGTGGAAGGCCTCTCCATCTGATGGTGTTGGACTTGGAAATGACTTGAATCCATATTTGCATGTTACAGGTTGGGTCACTATTTCTCAGTGGGAGATAGTTAACCATTCCAAAACAAAAGCCTCTGCAAAACCCATGGATGTTCTCCAAGATTAAAGACAAAATTCTCCCCAGTCTGACTGAGTTTTCCAGTTACTGGATGAAGTTCCCACTGCAAATCCATTGAGGTCTGTGCTGGAGGCAGGAAGAGTGAGGGACCCTCAGGATACCCTTAAACTTCAAGGGCTTTCTTGTTTAGCAGATGCAATGCACCCAGTTACATAGTGCCACCAGGGAAAGAAAAGCTGCAGAAGCAGTACATTGCTTTTGGGGCCCAGGAAACCTTTGCAGCCCAAGCTCCTGATGGACCAACTCCAAATCTGCCCTGGCTGTGGCAGAGGGAGCACCCAAGGTGTGGACACCATCAGGTCCCTTTGCTCTATGACAAGGGCTGACCCTGGCTGCCTGGTTCAGAGCAAGCCCTGCTCTCATAGTACTGTGATACAAATCCTGGAAAATTCTCAACTATTCAGAAACAGCTCCTTTTCTCCAAAAATGTGAGGCATGCCTCACTTGGAGAGCTGCATACCGTCCCTCCCACCACGGCAGTGACAGCATGCAGCAACACTCGGGCTGCAAGCCTGGGGAAAACCCACCTCATTCTCAGGCTCTGAGGGGGAGACTGCAGGGAGGGGGGTTATAGCTCTGGTGCCACTACTCTTTCAGAACTGTCCCAGGTCTTTTTATGCTCAGGAATACTATCCCAGCTGCAAAACTTTCTTCTGAGATAGCAGACGGAGTAAACTGGGCAATTAATGTCACAGTGTCATACAATGGGGTACCTGGATTGCTCTTTGTGTTAAACCCAGCAGCAGACTGCTTGGCTTGTGACAGCAGCTCTGGGCAGTTTAACAGCCCATGAAATCCATGGTGACCACTTCAATTAGAGCTGAAGCTCTACCTGGCAGAGTTTGTTTTGGCTCTTCTCATCTGCCTGCAGCTGACCATGCACAGGTTACAGGAGCAGGCGCAGCAGAGATGGAACAGGCTGGGCTCTTGTAGGCAGACAGAGCCCTGGCACCTAGCACAAGACAAGGGTGTCTGTGGGCAGCAGAGCTGTCTGTGAAGTCCAGTCCCACTGGACTTCAAAGGCTGCAGCCTTCCCAGACTTTGGAGTTATCAGTGAAGTTGCAGAGAAGTTGTGGATGTCCCATCCCTGGCAGCGTTCAAGCCCAGGTCAGACAGGGCCCTGGGCAGCCTGGTCTGGTGGGTGGCATTGCTGCCCATGGCAGAGGTGCTGGAACTAGATGATCTTTAATGTCTCTTCCAACCCAAACCTTTCTGTGATCTCCCATTTCCCTGGAAGGCTGCAGCCCTGCTGATGCTCAGCTGCTCCCAGTGGCAGGTGCTTAGTGGGAGAAAAATGCAGCTTCTTGGTTGGATGGTTGGTTCTAGGTAAGGTAGACAGAAAGACAGGTTACATCAAAAGCCTAAAGCCAGGGTGAGACCCTGCATCACTGCCTAAAACCTTGCAGGATGCTAACCCCAACCTCTCCATGGAAAACTGCTCCTCTCTGAGCTTTCCCATCCTTGCTCAGGTGTGCAAGCTCCAGAGATGCACAGCTGCTTACACCTGGGCACAGTCTAGGCTTGTGCCCATCTGCCCAGGGACTGACACCTCCTTTTCTCCCCACTCTCTCCCCTCTGCACTCTTCTGCCTCATCTTTGCCTTCAAACAGTAAGGAACAAATTCCAGGGATTTTGCCTGGGGGCCCACGGAGTGGGGATGTGAGCTGGTCTCCATCTGAGCTGGTCTCCATCTGACTGCGACCAAGTCTCTCCCCCTCACTAGAAATTGAAAGCAGAAGCTGTGGAGCAGTGACAAAAATCTGCATTACGTTATGGCAACTGGATTTCTCTCTTTTTTTTCCCCCTGAAGATTTTATAATACATCGTTTTGAAACTCTGCCAGTGATCATCATCAAAGCGAGAGGAGCGCCTTGGAAAGAACAATGGTGGCCAGGGTGGGGGGAGCAGGCTGGTTGGGATTGATGTGTAATCCTTTTTAAAGCCAGTTCTTGAGACAGCATGGGATAGTTTTTGTTGGTTGGGGTGGGTTTTTGGTAGGTTTTTTGTTGTTGTTGTTGATTTTTTTATTGTCTTTCTGAAGCACAGATACAGATATCTAGAGCCCCTGGATCCCATTAAGGTTGGGCTGCAGTGAACCTCCCTCACTGCCTGCCCCTGCAGCTGGGGCAGGGAGGGCAGGGTGAGGGGCAGGGAAATATTCAGGGGCCAAAACAGAAGCTCAGGAGAGAGCAGATGGAGAGAAGAGGAGAGGAAGAGAGAGCCTGCTGCTGCAGACAGGGCCAGGGCTCCAGATCCTGCTGGGAATTGCAGTCCAGAGACATCATCACCTCCAAGGGCAGCAGCTCGGGTGCTGCTAGCGTGGTCTCCTGGGCTCTGTCAATGCCATGGCCACCTGTCTCCTCCTCCACCAAAGCCCAGCCAAGCCAGGGGAAGACTTTCATGACCCCCAGTGTCTTGACATCAGCTCCTTGGCCCATACACCTCCCTCTCTACCCAAGCAGTCATTTTTACTGCCCCTATTTCCCTCACTACAACAGTTCTTCCTTCAAGCCAAGAAAAACACGAGGCCTTTCCCAATCCCTGCCCTGCTGACATCCTCCTGCTGCACAGAGAGAGGGAAATGACAGATCCCAGCACATATCCCTGTGGCAGCAAACACAGCAAAACTCCACTGGCTCAGCAGGCTGGGGTGGTAGGATCTGGTGTGGTGATGTGCTGCCTGGAGCCTGAGTCTCTGTGAGGTTCTCTTGGCTGGAAGGAAAGAAAAGAAGATTCCCACAAATCAGCTATTTGCTGTGATTTTGCCAGAGCAGCAGTGTCAGAAGCACCTCTCACTCTGGACAGACTCATAAAGATAAAGCTCATTGTTTTGTCATCTTTGCAACATCAGGTAGCCATGCCAGTTGCCCAAGTGTGATGGTGCATCATCAGAGATCTGGCTTGGCTGGCCAGGTGGGAAAAGCCCATGGTCCTGTAGCATCGTTTTGCTTCACCTCCTGCTGCTCTGTATTCCAGTGACCTACAGAACACTGGCCCTGCTCATCCTGACCCAAGCAAGCTCACCCAGGCCTGCTATGTTCACATCTGCCCTGCTCCAAGCTGGCTCTTCAGAGTGCTTGCTACTGCCATGGGAAATCAGGCTGGCAGCTTTCCCATATGCCCTTGTCAGCAGGGTCCAACTCTAAGGCATCTAGCTCAGGCCTCCTCTCATGTTCCTATCACTGATGCATGGCTTCCCACATCTTCATAACCCACATGTTTCCTTCTGGGATGGACATAGACATTTTGTATGATAACACTTCCTTCCTCCAAGTGACTCATGAGAATTCCCCATTCTCAGTGAGCCCAAAACCAAGTTTCCTTGTCCAGCATGCATGGGGACTGCTTGGCTGGGTCCCACACAATTTTATGTGGGAGCAGACCTCATCCCACACATGTTAGGGTGGAGCAAAGCCAGGGAGAGGCAGGCAGGAAAACAGCAGCAAACTCCAGGGTGATGGTTCAAAGCTTCTAAGACTCTCCTGTTACACCTTCAGATGATGACAACACACCTGGCCTCACTGCTGGTCCATGCCACCCCAGCTGACATGTGAGGTGTGCAAGCTGAGGCCACCAGCATGAAACAATGTTCCTGCATCCCACTCCTTGGAGTGCTAAGTTGGCCCTGAGATGTTCATCTAAGCAAGGCTATAGATCATGCACATTATGCCTGGATCACCTTGTTCTCCACTCTGCATGTGGAGCAGCCTCTCCAGCACTACATTCAGGTGCCGATTCTCATTTACTTGACAGATGTAGAAGACATTACATAGCAGCAATTGCTCAATTTCTTCATGCTGTGGAGAATTGCATTGCCCATCAGACATTGTAAATCTTCCAGGTAAACTACAGCCCACCTTGTTAGAAGTGACTGATGGCATCAGCTCAGAGCTTCCCAGCTTAGGAGATAGCTTGCTAGCTAACGATGTGCTGATAATTAAGTCCAGTCCTTTCCAAGAAGAGCTTCCCCTATCAGTTAATCCCAACAGCAAATAATGTAGATTGACTTTGTCTTGGTCTGTAAATGCAGGGCTGGCCAGGACAGCTCTATCCCAAGAGCTCTTTGCTCTCCAGCATGGATGGGTCCCCACTGCACCCTGGGGGCTGGCTGGGTGGGGAGAAGGTGCCAAATGCCTCGGTGTGGCTCAAGCTCAGCTGGGGGTCTGGCCACCCCCTCACAAGCTGGGGGGTGTTGGGACAGATCCAGCTCACCACATGGGTGTGAAGTGCATGTGCATTGTGGTGGTCCAGGAATGCAGATGCAGGGTGCAATAAGGAAGATCAGAGAGACCCCAAACTCTGTCCATTCTCCATGGGGCAGCCTGGGCTTGCTGGGGCAGCATGGAACAAGGAGGAGGAGTGACTAGTCAGAGGAGCAGCTCAGCTCCAGACACCCTGCCCTGCTCCTTCTGCACACCTAGCACTGAGCACCACTGTGCTGTGAAAGCTGAAAAGGCAAGAGAGGGTCAATTTTGTACTCCTCTGCCAGGCATGTATGTCCCATGCTAGGCTTGGATTGCTACGTTCAGATCTAGATAAAAACCTTCCTGCATGTTGGCCCTGTCCTGAAGCTGAGCTCCTCACTCTGTTGCAGTTGGAGGCCTTGCTCTAGTTCTTAAGACCACCCTCCCTTGAATCATGCAAAACACTCTTTCTCTCCTAGAGCCTCCCATTGGCTCTACTTCTGGACATCATCTGCAGACCTGAAGAGTGATGCAAGCCCAGTCCCTGAGCAATTCACTTTCCCAATGTTCTTCCTTCAGAGAGGCAGGAATGCCCTGGGCACCCAAGAGATGGTGAAAGGCAGACTCTGATGCCTTCCCCAGCACTGGGCAAGATATAGATGTTCAGCCTTTGTCTGGAAGCCGGAGCCCTGTTACTGCACAGCATTGGCATCTCTCCACTATTTCCACCATCTCACTATTCCACCAACATCTCACCATCTCAGGATTTCCCTGCTGATGGTGGCCCTCTCACTGGAGTAGTGGCCCTGGAGCTGGAGCATGGAAGAAGAGGTGGCTTCATTCCCCAGCCCAGCATCTCCCAGTAATCAGGAGACTGTGGGCTACCTCCCACCCTCCTCCTCCTCGGGTGCAGAGATGGAAGGTGCTGAGGAGGGGTCGAGCACACACACAAACACACACACATGTACCCCTCCAAAAGGAGTAGGCTCTTGTTAATGAAAAGCAACAGATGGGTATAGCTGGCAAGTGCAGGCTTCCAGGGTGGGAGCCTTTAATGATGTCTTTAAACATTGTGAGCATGTCTGTCTCTCACTCGTGTCCCTTCTGCTGTGCAGTGGGGATGTGTCTCCCCAGGCCGGTGCCTTGGGAAGAGCCCTCTCACCAGCAGGGCAGGTCAGGGAGATGAAAGCATGCCTGTGAGCTCCAGCTCCCACCTCCTAGGAGACGGACATTGCCTCCCAGCCCGGGGACAATGGCGGGGTCTGGTCCCCCCGCGTTGTCTCTAGGTGATGTCACATCGATCAGAGCAGCCGTACTGAGGGGAGGGGAACAAACACGCACACACACAAAGGAGCCCCCTTTGAAGTCCCGCGAAGGAGCGTGCCTGCTGCCTCCAGGCTGCCTGTACCTCCCAGTGCTCCGGCCTCGGGTGTGTGTGAACGGCACCGAGGCGTGGCTGGATGCCCACGGTGGAAGGATGTGAGGGCTGGAGCCCTTGAGCATCCGTAATGCTCCCGGGATGCAAAGGGTATGGAGGTTTTGGTTTCCTATACCTGCACGGCTTGTTTGGACAGGCACTCAGGTGGTGTCACAGCCTTCCCAGCAGCTGTGAAAGCAAACTGGCCTTTCAGTGACCAGACAGACAGGTGTTGATAGATCTTTGTTAACTGCATTGGTCATATGAGGTTTAGAGGAGTCACTCTGGGTTTGCAGCCAGTAGTGCTATCAGTAGGGAGAAGGATTCACTTGGCCACCCAGAACCAGAACTCCCATCACAGGAGGTAATTAAACACATCTGGGTTCTTCCCATTTCTTTCCTGATGGACTGCTTTTCTCCATACCTGGGAAGCCTAGGAGATTATCCAGTGAAAATGGAAACCTTGCTGCATTGCATGACTCCAGGAACTGGGGCTTTCATGGGAAAGCACCAGCATGAGCACTACACGTGCTGGCAACACCAAGCCCAGTGTGTGACCAGCCTTCAGCAGCCTGTAAAGCAGAAAACATATAAGCTTATGTGAATGTTATGGACTACATGGATCAGGGACTGGATTTACCATTAGATTTTCCCTTCCACAAAAGGAGTGTGAAGCACCCAATAGCACATCCATCTTGCTCTCCCTTCAGCCAGCGCTGTTGCACTGGTGGCATTACTGAAGTCACCAGGCTCCTTCCAGCTGGCTACTGCAAGAAGTAAAACACACAGAACCCCCATGGGACAGCCCAAACCAAACCTCTCAGTGCCAGAAACGAGTGAGAGGAGCCATGTTGCCTGGGAAAGCTGGGCAGAAGCATGGCGAGCAGCCACTTGTGCGTGCAAGATGAGCACACGGAGCAGGAACAGGAACCGCTGGACTGGAAGAGCTCCCATCCTCACACTCCAAATGTGCACATACTTTGGCACAGGCTGCAGCATCGCGAGCCGCATCCCCAGCCCAGTCCAGCCCTGGTGGGATGGGGAGCATTTCCTATTGCCTTCAGAATCCATCTCAGAGGCTGCACTTACTCCTCAGAGAATAATTCCCAAATTGGCATAATTTGCACTCATTTTAGACACCCGCTATATGTCAAATTGGTGCCAGCCACCCTGGTTCCCCACCTCTGCCCAGAGCATAACTTCTGGCCCCAGTCACATCACAGCTGGATGAAGCAAAAGAAACTGTTGGCTACAGTTTTTAAGAAGTGACTTAATTGTTTTCAGCATCTTTCTTTTAATTAAAAAATGTGGGATCAAACAGAAAACACCCGAGAAGAATTCAGTTTTTAGGAAGAGCACTTGTCATCTGGAAAAATCAGATGGCAGGCAACTAAAAATAGAGACCTTCTGAACTTCTGAGAACTGTGCCCACTCACCCTGGTTTTCTTCTACTCTAGCCATACACAAAACCATCAAAACCTTTTCCTTGGCTGCTCTGTTTGGGCACCAGTTTAATCCAAGAGCTGGGGGAGCAGCGTGTGCCTGCATCTGCTGGGGGCCGGCAGACAAGCCCTGCTGACAAGTAGGCTCTCTGTAAACTGTGGCTGCAGAGTTTGTTTGCAGTGTTAAATGTCCATGAAAAATACTGAAAATTATAGGATATTGAAAAATAAGGGTTTATTTTATTTTTTTTTTTTTAATCTGCTGAGTAGAAGTTCAGGTCTGGCCTGTGCTGCTGTAGACAGAGACATGCACTTAGAGCCCCTCAGGAGTCACACGATGCTCCTGCAGCAAGGATGGATGCCTGTGCCAGGGACCTCTCCTGGGTACCTCTGCAACGCTGGTGCCACAACCTACCAGTATCCCTGCTCTTCCAAGCCACCCAGGACAAAGAGACTCTCCTTGGTACTGGGTGGGTTGTGCACACCTTGGGAATAGAGATTTGCTGATGCCTTCAGCCTGCTTGCACAGCAGGCAGGGGACGCCCACGTTGTGATGCTGTTGCTGGAGATATGGGTGTGCAATGCCCTAGGTGCATGTCCCTTCCTCTTTGAACTTACAACATTGGCAGATGTGCCCATGTGGCACCAGGCACAGTGTCTTTTTTAAATGGTAGAGCATCTTCCAGAGCATCTCTGCCTTTGAAAGAGCTGCCTTGCAAGCTGGACCTGGAAATTCTCATAGACAACCAAACGGACGGTCCCACCTTTTGCCCATGCAAAAGTTCTGCTGCTTTGCTCTTGGATGACACAAGGCATCCAAATACAAGAAACCATCTAGCCAAAGGAAAACACCATCACCACAGAGCATGCCTCCAGCCTGGGGGTGGGGAATGGGAGCGAAGGGGAAAAACCCCCAAACAATTAACTAAACATCTAAGCAAAAGTTCTAGGGCATCTTAGAAGGAAGGAAGGGAGGCAAAACCTTTGCATATCACATCCTTCTCCTGTTGGAGCCTTTTTGCTCCCAGCAGATCTCCTCTCCCTCAACAACATAGTGCAGTATTGCCCCCATACACTAGCAAACATGCCACAGACCAAGCCATGGAAAATGGTTGGACTTTCATTTTCCCCCAAGTGGGTACATTTCTTTGGCCTCTTGGATGTCAAGCTTTCCTGAGGCAACAGAGTGCAAACACACTCAGCTCACAAATGGGGGTTGTTTTGGGGCTGCAGTAAACACCAGTGCTACTCCTTTTTGGGGACTTCTCCTCCCCTCTCCGTAACCCAGACTGCACCACAAAAGAGCAGATGCTGGCACTGCTGCAATTTATTTTAATTCCAACCCCTCCATCTTCTTTTTTTTTTTTTCCCTTTTTTTTTTGATTTTGCGTGTGTCTGGGTAAATTTAGTTCCCATAAAAGTGAAGGACTGTCAACACCAGCTTTGGAGCCAACCATACTGCCAGCAGCTGTTGTGCGGGCTGTGCACACAAAGCCCCCGAGTGCACTTCGGTCTGTTCCCCCCCGAGCCCCTGCACAGCCCTCTGGCAGGTCCAGATCTCAAGCCCCTCAGCTCAGTCCCATGGCCTGGAACCCCAGCTCAGTTCTAATCACTCAGCCCCTCCCTGTCTCCGCTTCTCCCAGCCCTCCCCATCCCTTCAGCCTGGCTTGATCCTTCCAGATCCCCATCCATTCCCACACTTGTGCTGCTCCTCTCAAGCTCCCTGTCCATCTCCTGTAGCCTCCCAAGGTAGGGGCAGGCAAGCAGAGGTACCATCCCTTTAGCCAAGGCAGTGCCCCAAGGGCAGCTGAACCCTGAGAAGGGACAGGACATAGTCATGCCATGGGAGTTTTCTTCAGTGGAGGATCCCAGTAAGGTAGCTCTCCTTGCATGGGGATCTCACCAAAAGTCCAACAGGACTGTCATGCTGGAGGGTCCCTGCAGCACTCCCCACACCCACCTCCTCTACCCTGTCCCTCCTCTGTGCTTGACTCCCTCTGGCTATAGTGGACCCTCAGCAGAGGTTTTACCCCATCCAGGTATTTACCATCATGGGGTCCCTGTGTGCAACCTCCAGCAGGCAGGGACCTGAGGAGCCCTGCAGGCAGCAGCTCTCTTTTCAACTGCTCTTCCACCAGGAAAATCCAAGTTTGGGGCTTTTCCTGCAGTTTTGGTGCCTGGAGGATGTGTGGGAGGAGCATGTCCCCTGCAAAGTCAGGTCAGCCCATGCAGGCTGTCATCACTGGGCACTTTGGGGCATAGGGGAGAGGACAATCCTTGGGCTGGAGATGGCAATTGCTCCCTTGCTGGAGAGCAAACAGAGCTTAAGTTTACCAAGCAGCTTCCACTTCCCCATGGCTCTAAGATAACAAGAAGATCCCCTTTTCCTCCCCTATATCATCAGATGGGTCTCAAAGCCCAGGAGACACTTCTTTTTCATGGCTGCTCTCTGAATGGCAGAGTTTGAACATGATGCTTTGGTTTATGTTTTGACGCACCTTTGCTGGTCCCTCCCTGCATGGGCCAGTGCCCACATATCCTTCTGCATCCCTCTTCCCCTGGTTGCTGAAACATCCAACTTTCCCTGAGTGCCTCTTGGCTTTGCTTTCCCATGGCATTATGTCTGCTCCTTACCTCCTGCACAGTGTCTGTGTGGCTCCAGCTCATTTCACTGCCTGGGGCCGGGTCCCGCAGAAGAGCCAGCGCAGGTCTGGACTGCTGAGCTTCCTCTGTGCTGCCTGCATGGAAACATTGTTCTACAAGGCAAGGGGAAGGCCTTGCTGGTGGCTCTTCTCCAGGCAGTGGACTCAACCACCTCTGCAGAGGGTTGAAATTGTTTGAGGCATGGCCAGAGGGACTCCACGTCCCGCCAGGAGCTTGCTCATGGTGAGAAACACGACCCTTGTTACCAGAAAGCAGTGAAGGCTTTTTAAAGAATCCAAGCTGGATGTGCACCCCACTTCTCTTTCGAGCTCCTAAACATCCTTGACAGGAGACCCCAAAGTCTCTTTCAGTGTCTGCTGAGCTGGGCAAGGAGGATACGCGAGAAGCCCCCATGCAGGAGCAGGTAATGCTCAGGCTGTCCCTGGCATTGCTAGGAGGTATGTCCTGCCAGGGCACTGCAATCCCACAAGGATGTGGTCTGCCTGCAAGCCCATCCAGCCCCTCCAAGCTGCTAGTGGGCTGCTCCTGCCAAGGACTCATCCTGCTCCTGATCTGCTGGGAAGCCAATGGTGCAGGCAGCCAGGCTGAGTTCCCTCACCCTCTCCTGCTCTGCTATGCAACCAGAACCTTCTCCGTCCAGCATCTCCAGCAGCCCGCAAGGCCCTCACGAAGGTTCCTCATGACTGCCCACACCACCAGCCTCCTCCATCACCCTTTCCCTGGTGAACAAAGGGTGATTTAGGAGCCACAGGGCCAGGAGGGGCCACCTGGGTGTGCAGCGAGGTGGGATGTTTGCCAAGCCCCAGCACAGCTTCACCTTGCATGGAGGAGGAGATGGCTGGGAAGTGGTTAACGCTTTGGTACTAGACTGATTTCTCCTGGAAGGAAGGAAGTGTCCTCACGCAGAAAAAATGCAGAAATAACAGGGATGGTGGGGGATTTTTTGGTTGTTTTTTCTTTAAAAATAGCTATTCTTTTTTTCCAACCATCTGTGCCATTTGCAGCTGATGGAGGGGAGGCGGTGCTGGATGGAGGGAATCATTTGGGTTTGGGACCAATAGTGCATTTACAGTGTCCAAAACAAGAGAGGACATCTGTCCCCAGTGGAGTATTACGCACAGATCTAGGATTTTAGTATTGCACTCACGTCCAGTGCTATCCTTACAGATGCACAGAGTGGAGATGGTCCTGGACAACCCTGCACTCCCTCCTTCTTGCTGTCTTCCTTGTCTGCAATCTGCCATGGCTCCCTTTGTCAATGGCCTGCTCCTGCTATTCCCAGATCTTTGAGCACTTACCAACCACAATGCTGTTCTTCTGGCCTGCCTCACCCTTATTCCTGCACATTGATGCTGCAGATGTGTGCTACCTGAGGAGCAGGCAGGAGCATGCCACTGCCTGGGCCAAAAACTGATCCTTCACTCCTCTACAAAGCCAGATATGGAGAACACTTTCCTTTGCAGATAGGGCATCTGCAAGCCTCTTCCAGGAGCAGTCCTCAGAGACTGCAGACTCATTCTTCATCCAGATAAGACGTTATCGCAGGCAGCATCATCCCAAGCACTAGTCATGTAGGGCTGCAGCTAAATCATGCTTGGTATAGATGTCCTCCAAAAATGGTCTAACCCCTCTTTAGTGAGCTTGGTCACTGGCTATGCTCATATTAGCAGCAAGAGGGTATTTCTATCATCAGCCAGGCATAAAACCTGCCAGGCTTGTCTGCAGAAGGTCTGGGCACTCTTCTAGTGCTTTCACAGGGACCACACCGTTGGTGCAGAGCAGCAGAGCCACTTGCTGGGGAACAGCTGTTGGGAGCATCCTGAGGGAGATCCTGTGCTGGGGTGAGTGTACAGGAAGGGAGGAGGCTGCTCCTGCCAATATTTGGTCCCGCCAGGAAGACAATGATGCTGAACTGAGCCTTTGGCTGCAATGTCCTTAGGCACAGTCCTGACATTTACATGGAGGCCAGCAGTCCCAGATGGGCTCTTGCTAGCTCTGCCATGTGCTTGGAGCTCCCTGGATGGGCTCTGTCTGTGGGCAGCACATCTTTGCCAAATGCTTTTCAACAAAACCTTCAGCCTGATGTTGGCTTTTGCTTCTGGCATGTCCCTTCCTTCTCTTTCCTGGTTATTTCCCATGGTGTGAGCAGTATGGTGATGCAGTATTTTCAGTCCCACCAAAAAACCCTTAAGTTGTCAGAGGATATTCACGTGGAACAAGATGCTGCTCTGTTGGCTTGAGCCAGATCCAGTTGTGTGCAACGTGCACAAAATGTGAGAGCTTGAATGAGGAAACAACCTGGGGAATGTGGCTCTGCTGGAGAGGTCCCAGGTCCTTCTGCTCTTGACTTTGGAGGGCAGAGGGTGGGGAGGACAGGGGCAGGTGAAAGATGAACCATAGGAGGAAAAAGAGGGAATTGGGGGAGCAGAACAACTCACAGCAATGACATTATCTACATAAAATGAGAAGGTTTGCATATGCCAACTGGAGGTTTGAATGCCCTCCAGAGCAGAAGCGCTCAGGAGGAAAGGCAGTGATAGCAGGAAAGAGAGGACTACCAGTGGTTGGGAGAACCTACTCTTCACAGCAGGAAAGTGAGCATGTGTCCCATGGTTCATTACAAGCTGTTCAGGCTATTAAGATCACTTGCCTTGGGATTTTGGGGGAGAGAAGCACCAGACTGGTGGCTATGTCTCGTGATTTACAACACATCTGATACTTCTAGTCCATTAATAAAACATGTAGTTGGCCATGAAGAGCACATCTGCCTATTTTAAAGACTATAATAATGGATAAAACTCTTGACACATGGATTTCTGTAAGAAAACTAGCACTGTAAATAGCATTCCAAAGTGATGTATTCCATCAAATTCAATGGGACAGTTATTGTATGCTAATTAAATACTACTGAACTACTCAACGGTTGGATGGTGAATAGAGACCTGATTTGAGAAAGCCACACAGTCCCTCAGAACACCCACAGACTCCCAAGGATTTTACTGTTGTCCTCAGCTGGCATTCAGCTCTGATAACAGGCTATGGACAGGCAGGACAGGCTATTCTCAGGTCAAGTGAACTGTTTGTCAGGAGCTCGGGGAACAAGAGCATGGATGTAATCCACTGTCTGGGTGGCTAAATGATCTCAAACAAGGATTATGGGTCCTGTCTCCTGTAAATCAGAACATCCAGAGCATAACTTACTCTGCAGTTACCCTTTCTCTTGCGAGAATTGCTCCACACACTCCTCACCAATGCCTCTTCTCCCTTCCTGGGATGATCTCCTGACTATGCTGCTTTCCAAGACTTTATTCACTTTAATTCACATGGGCCAGCCTTACATTGCCTGTTGGAAGGATGTGTTGGACCCTCCAACCAGTGCAGACCCATTTCCACACAGGCTACCAAAAACCAACCACATGAAGAAGGGCTGACTGTAAAGACAAGTCCAGTATTTGCAAGGGGAGTGGAAGCATGCTAAAAAAGGCAAATCCCTCTCCAGCTCTAAACTGACCCACTTGGGGCTCAAGATGTTCACTGCCAGGGATGGAGAGCTCCAGGAGATTTCCCAGGAGCTGTGCCATGCACCATAACCCCATGAGAAACCTTTCTCCACACACTGTGCTGTGGCAGCTCCACTCTCAGCCAACTCCAGCCTGTGGTTTTTCCTCCTCAGCCCTTTGCACAAACAGCCAGACCAAAAGCTAACGGAATAGAGACAGATAGAGAGAGATTTCCAAACCTTCACTGCTGCCTGACATTATAACCTAATATTTGGGATCTCAATCCACCCAGCACCTTGGTCTGGGAGCTTTTGCACGATCTAGCCCAGGGCTGCCAAGCTCTCAGGATAAGAGCAGTGTATGGATAAAGCCTGTGGATGATTTCAAGTCTGCTAAAAAGATGTTTCGAGGTGACAGATCTTAAGCAACACACAGAGCCGAGTGCTGCTCTCTCTCCACACCCTTCCCTGCTGCCAGGGGAAAGCAGCAACTATCAGTGATAGCTGGATCCAATTTATTAGGCGCTTGGAGGAGACATTCATCAGGCAAGGAGATAAATAATCTTCAGATGGAACAATTAAATTTAATTGCCTGAAGATTATTTGTCTCCTTCCCTGATGATTGTCTCTGCTGAGCGCCTTATAAATTGGATCCAGCTATCAGCAATATTAACTGTGTTTCCCCTCAAGACTGGCCCAGCTGCCCAGACAAAAACATTGGGCTCAGAGTAGACTTTCACTGCTCTGCATCAAAACTGATGTTGCCTCAACGCTCGTGGGTGTCTTTTCCTTGCAGATAGACAGGTCCGTGGTCTAAGCGGCTGGGTTTGCTGGTTCCTGGTGGGTGCCTCCCAAACTCAGCAGTGCTGTTCCTACTCCTATGGCCCCGTGGCACTGATGTACTGCTTGGCAAAGGCTTGAGGAAGAACGTGGTGAGCCCTCAGCTGAACCATGCAAGGTTTCAGCGAGTTGGATGTTGTTGCTGTTGAAGAAATGAAGAACTGAGGTGGTGAGGTCTGTAGCATGGTATGCAGCAGAGATGTATATGGAGGAGTGTGCTTGTGCTGGCCATGAGAGAAATGGTGATGGAGCCACAACTCAGACTTTCAGCATGTATGTGGGCTCACTGATGCCTGTCCCAGTCAGTCTGTGCCAGCTTGAAGGCCAGCAAACTGCTGGAGCAGGGCTTTTCCACACCGAGGCAGAGCCAGGGTAGCCACCATATTCATGATACTCCAGGCCAGGACCAAAGCTGGAACCTCTTCAACCACCCAGGAGCCATCAACTCTCTCCTCTGTATACATCTGAAGTCTGGAAAATATCTTAAATATGGGAGAGGAAAGGGAGGAGTTTGATCCTCAGCTGGTGTAAATCAAGAGGCTCCATTGACGTTGTTGGACGATTACTGAGACTTACGTCCTCTGACCCCAAAAATTTCTAGGGAAGGAGGTAATGACTGCAGAGCATTCCAGTGTTGCAAGAGATCTTCCTCCAGCCTGGCTGCAGGGAGGCTGTAACTTCAGGGACTGGGAAACACAGGGATAAGCATCTGGGTGAAAGAAAAGGAGAAAATGCCCCCAAATTCCCAGCTTTGAGTCCCAGTTGAAAGGCAAGCTGGAAACCAGAGAGACTGGGCTACAGGGATCATACACCATAGGGAGATTTCATTCTCCTGCACCTTTCTGAGTGTGGAGGATGGACAGCTGTGATGCAAGCACCATGAGGTCCTGCTCTCAGCCCACCTCTGGGTAGCAATGGAGTCTGACGTGTCTTCTGGGCTGAACTGACTCCAAGTCCACCGATGCCTACTCACCCCACAGTGCACCATGGGAGCAATCAACAACTCACCCCAAATCACCCATTGGGAGAGCTGTGGGCAATCACCAAGAGCTGTGGGCAACAACTCTCTGCTCAAACATTGCTGATCCTCTGACATATGAGATGTGTCCAGGCGTCCCCAAGCGTGAGGCAGCGTGTGGTGGTGTGGGGCAGTGTGCCAACGTTGTGTGCTCCTTCCTGTGAGCAGCACAGAAGAGACCCTGGAATCAACATGTTTACTGACAGACTCCTGCTCCCTTGGCCTGGTTTTCTAAGGAAACGAAGCTTGTGCAATCACATTGTCTGGGGGTGTCTGTTCCTAATAACTTCTCAGTCCACCAGCCAATTCCAATCCAATCTGACGGAGGAGGAGAGGTCTCAAACTATTGCATCCTCTCAAGTCTCCCAGCAGTATGCTGGGTGGCTAGCTGGAGTGCAGGTTAACTTGGACCAGGCAAGGAATGGAAACATCTTCTACACAAAGTCATGGAGAAGAGCAACGAGGTCAGAGTTGGCTGCCCTGTTGGGAAGAGAACTTCACCAGCAGTAGCCAGACCTGGATCCATCAGGTCTCCTAAGTTCTCCTAGCACCATCAGCTAGGAGAAACGTGTGTGTCCGGAAGGATGTGAGCTCCAGATACGTAGGGCCTGGCGCTTCCTGCAGTTAGAGCACGTCTGGGCAGAGGAGGAGAGACTCTGCAACAAGCCATGGCTGCCAGAATGCGTGGAGCTGAGCACTGAACAGCCTCCAGCTCCCTGAAGTGCTGGGGCCGAGGGATCTTCGGCTGAAAGGCGTGGGCTTCAGCGGGCAGAAGTCTCCCTTCCGATGTGGACAGCGTTTCCAGGAGCAGAGCCGTGCCACGGGCACCTCTCCAAGCAGAGCAGGACCCATGGCCGCCCTGCATCATGTCTCATCTTGCTTCAGTCTGGACAGGATCTGGACAGCAGTGCCTTGTTTCTCCTCTCCTTGATGCTGGTTTAATTTGCTGAAGGCGTTCGATGGTGCACGTGGTCTCTAGTTCAGCCCTGCCAGTAATATGAGCTGAACAGAGCTGGAGAGGACTTTTTTTTTCCTAAGCCCCTATACAAACATGATTTGTTTTGTAATAACTCTTCTTCTGTTCTGTTTTGAAGGGGATGATGGCTCTGGGATCTGAGGGGCTCAGAGACAACTCAGAGCAGTTCAAATTCTTCCCCATATGTTATCAATTAACATCTTCATTAAACACCCAGATCAAAGCCGCTTCCATCCAGAGCATGACAGCGCAACAGAGCTCAGCTTCATGAAGTCATCCACAATTGATGACAAATCAAAAAGGGCTTGGTTTGTCCTGTACCAGTCACATATGGAAATGGGAGATAACTGCCAATGGAAGAAGTGAGTGTCCTTCCCTCAGCTCCTCACCACAACCTTGACCTGAATAGAAGACCCATGGCATAGCAAGGGATGAGGGACCTGCCTCATAGGCACATGCTGGGAGAGGTACTCCCTCTGCAGACTACCACCCCTTGCCCAACAGCCTGCTCCCAGGCCAGTCCCACCAGGGCCAACAACACCAGTTGACTTCATTAACACTTGACTTTGAATTAACCCAGTAAAGCAGGAGGGCTGGGAAAGTCATCTGGAAGGAACCACCACCACCAAACTGTCCAGATGGGTGTTTCCTAGAGATTCTCCAATGTATCTCCTACTTCCCTTTTATTTAACCTGTGGGTATCCAGGAATGCCAAGCCCTGGCAGTGTACAAGCTGCCTGTCTGCACCACTGTGTGTGACCAGGCCTGATCAGCTGGGAGCCACTGCCTGCTGCTAGCATGCCTCCATCTCTGCTTGCCTCAGCAGCACATGGTCCAGCTGGCCCTGAGCTGACCAATCCCACCTCCTGGACTCTGTACAAACATTTGTGCTTCAGCCTGGTGCAAAAAGGTACCTTTCCACTTCTGGTCAAAGCAACCAAACATGGGATTTAAATTCCTTTGCCACCTCAAGTGCACCATTAATCCATGCTCAGTGCTCAGCCTAAAGCAGAGCAAGTGTAGAGTGTATCATGGGGTCTTCCCCCTGCAGAGCCCTTTGTTAGACACCAAGAAAGCCAAACCCCTCAGTGAGACCTCACAGCACTGGGTCCCACCCTGCAGGCAGGCTGTCTTCCTTTCTCTTCCCACCTTTCTTCCCAGACCAAGCATGTTGGGTACCACCACCTCCCCATGGTTTCTCATTTGGTGCTTGTCAAGGGCAGAGTGGCAGGATCAAGCTGCTCCTGTGAGAGGATGACCAGGGCACGGCCAGGGTTTGCCCATCAGCCTGGTGGTGTGATCCAGGCTCACCTCTTACCAGTGTTGGCTGCAAGATGCAACAGGAGGACCCTGGAATATTCTTCCTCCCTTGCTTCTGTGCACAACCACACATGGTATTTGTGGCTGCTCTACCAAACACCACCCAAGGGACCTTTTCCTTAAAGGTAGATGGATCTATAATTAGTTGGTTATTTCCCACATCCTTTAAGATAAATTTAGTAGACTTTAGCACCTGGTTTCAGCTTACTGGTGTCATTACAGGGTAAACTGTGGTCAGAGTGAAAATCCAGCATGCACAGAAGTGATGCCTTCATCTAAGTCATGCTGCCTCCACCTCATGACCTTCTGAGCTCTGCATCGATGAGCAGCACTGTGAGGGACTGGGGTGGGTTTGCTCTTAATATAGATCAATCACCTGAGTGTGTTGCTCATAAAGGAGCAGGAAGAGCAGCAGTAGGCCCAGGAATAGAACAACACTTGGAGAGATAACACAACCCAGTAGGGTCTCCCACCACAACACTCACCTGTGAAACACAGCACGCTCTGTCAATCCTTCATGGGACACTTCACCCTTCTCCAGCTCCTTCTCCAGGAAGTGTGGTCCAGAGCTCAGTGGGATGGATTTCCAGGACCTTGGCTGAAGCACCTAGTGCATCTTGTTTTCAGCATCGTTGGAAACTCACTGTCTTAAGGGAAAATGGTGGGAATCAGGTCAGTTGATACTATCACAGTGAAGGGTCCTCTACAACTGCTTGAAGCAGTGACATTTGTTGGTACAGAGGGCTCTGTAGTGGTTCAGCTGTGGACATGAGGCTCTGGGGGAAGAGTGTAAGAAGGATATGAACCTGTTGGAGAGGGTCTAGAGGAGACCACAAAAATGATCCAAGGGATTGAACCCCTCTGCTGTGAGGATAGGCTGGGGTTGCTCTGCCTGGAGAAGAGAAGGCTCTAGGGAGACCTTCTTGCAGCCTTTCAGCACTTAAAGGTTCTATCAGAAAGAAGAGATGTTCTAGCAGGCCCTGTTGTGGCAGAACAAGGAGGGAGATTTAGAAAGGACAGAAGGAAGAAATGTTTTACACTGAAGGTGATGAGACACTGGTGTTGCCCAGAGAGGTGGGAGATGTCCAAACCCTTAAACCATTCCAGGTCAGGTTGTTTGGGACTCTAAGTAACTGATCTAACTGAAGATGTCCCTGCTGCCTGCGGGGGGGGGGTGTGGGGTTGGACTAGATGACCTTTAAAGGTCATTTCCAACTCCAACCATTCTCTGATTCTAAGATGGGAATGTGGCTGGCTCAGGAGCAGCACTTGCAATTATTTCTGCAGCAGCAAACAGCACCTTGATGGCAGAGCTGCTGTGATCTCCTGCAGGCAGGTCAGCCAGCTCCAGCCTGGAGTTTCCTGGGGGCTGAGCCAGCTACTTCCCCAGCAAGGAGCTGCAGGACACTCACAGAGCTGTGCTGCTCCTGGTCAGCAGCTTTAGCTCCTGCTGCCCATCACCTCATTTCCAGCAGTGGCACAGCAAGGAATGGGGTCCAGCAGCTCAAAACCAGTCAAAGAAAGAAGAGCAAACTCCTACTTTTGCTGCTATCTTAAATTTACAGATCAAATTAAACTACATTTGCATCTCCAAAGGTTCTTCAAAGGCTGAGTCAGCAAAGTGCACACTCAGCCTTAAGCATGTGGTTTCTGATCCATCAGATTCAGCTGGGGCTGGAGGAAATAACCATGTAAAAAGGTTTTGACATCTTTATCTGTTGGGTTTTTCTTTTTCTTGCCACCAAAACCACAGGTTTAGCCATAATATAAATGTTAAGAAAGGATTGTTGGTTTCAACAAATGGTATCCTTCAGAATATCTGAGTTAGAACAAACTTGGAGATAATCCCTGGCTTGTTTCTTTGTTTTGGTTTTTCAACTGAAAATGAATCTGGGTTAAAAAAAAAATAGATTTGTTGGCAGGGTTTTTTTAAGAATAAAATAAAATAAAGCACTATTGCTTCCTCATGAATTTTTACCTTTAGATTCTTAGTTCCTCTTTCCATAATGTTTTGGTTTTCAGCTCCCTTTAGGAACTGAAGACTCCTGTGTGTTAGGAATTTCCACGGGGTGGAAAGAGCTGTTTTCTGCTTGGTCTAGAGGTGGGTTTGGAGAACCTCAAGCCAAAAGATCCTAGACACACCAAAATCAGCTAGAGCTTTCCAATGGTGCTAACATTACCAGGACTCTCATCTCCTCCAGTCTAAGCATCTTTGTGGTTGGGAAATTGCACTCTTGGCTTAAAAATCTGCCCTGTCCAGGCTGGTTCCACATGGGAAGTGGCTTTGCCCACAGCACACAGAGTAGACCAGTGTGTGATGGTTTCTTGCAGAAACCTGGAGCATCTGAGCAAAGGCTATTTGACAGTGAGCCTTCAGGTCACTGTTTTGCTCAGCTTGCTCTTGTAACCAGAAGTAAGAAGAGGTGTCCAAGGGGAAAAGACCAAAAAAAGGAGGAAGAAAAGAAAAAGGCAGAAAAAGAAAAAAATTCCAACAAAACCCAGCCATGTCTCAAACTATGAAGACCAAACCTTGGGAAACACAAAGGTAGGTCCCCTGCTCTTACTGGGTAACAGATCTCAGCAGGGTCTCTGCAGAACCTGCCCTGTGTCCACCCTGGCCAAAGAGTCAGCACCTGGCTTTGGGTCATGGCACCACAGAGCAGATGGAGCAGAGCTTCTAGGAAGGAAGAACAATTGCTTTAGAAAAGGGAAGACTTTTTTCCCCTCTGGGGTCAAATAATGGTTGGAAGAGGTCTTCAAGATCATCAAGTCTAATGGTCAATCTAACATTGCCTAGTGGTGACTCCCTCAGCACCAGATCTACACATCTCTTGAAGGCTTCTAGGAATGGTGACTCCACCACTGCCCTGGGCAGCCTGTGCCAATGCCTAACCACTCTTACAGTGAAGAAATTTTTCCTAATATTCAACCTAAGCCTCCCCTGGCACAACTTGAGGCCATTTCCTCTTGTCCTATCGCTCATTCCACGTGAGAAGAGACCAACCCCACCTCATCCCAACATCCTTTTAGGGAGCTGCACAGAGCAAGCAGGTCTCCCCTGAGCCTCCTTTTCTCCAGGCTAAACAACCACAGTTCCCTCAGCTGCTCCTCACAACACTTTTGCTCTAGACCCTTCACCAACTTCGTTGCTCTTCTTTGGACAGAGATTTGCATGGAGTTGCATGGATCTTTGCTCAGGACATCAGGAACACAGATGTAGCTCTCTGTATGTAGCCTTGCTCTGAGACTGAAATCACACTGTGACTTCCAGAAAGCCACTTAACAGTCTTCCACCAGTTGTGCCTTCCCTCTCTGCTGAGTATCAGTGGGTGACATGTGTGAACAGGCTCTTGCTAGGGAAGGGTTACCCTGCAGAGCTCCTGGCTCTTCAGGATGGGGATGCCCAACAAAGAAACTCCATGGAAGGTTCTACGCTTACCAGCCTGCATCCTCCTTGACCTGGGAAAGTGGGATTGGTTTTAACTTGTGGCAGAAAAAGAGCAGAAAGGAAAGGAGATGGGAGAAGTGCCTTGTTTCAACGTTCCTTTGCCGCTGGCCTTCGTGTCCCGTGGCGGCGTCTGCACTGACGTCAATGCGGTGCTGCTGATTGGCACCAGCTGAAGGGCTGGCACATGATCCTCCTCTTCCCAGTGGCTCTGACGTGGGGTGGCCAAGGGCTCCTGTTGGGATATATGCCTGCCCACACCACAGGGCCTGCTTCTGGCTCCCCACAGCAAGGAGAACAACCACCAAGCTCCTTGGAGCTGCCAGCAGAACCCTTGCCTTCACCCACCACCTTCTGCTTCCCAGCCCCAACCCCACCATGCAAACAGAAGGGCGGTGAGGTGGCTGCTAGGGGAGCATGGGCAACATAAGCCTCACCTTGAAGGACTGCAAGCCTCACACCTCGCTCACTTGAAAGCATCTGTGCCAGCTGCACTGCAGCTGTAAGCTTTTGCTGCCTTCCATGCTCTTCTCCTGGTACTCTTCCTTGGTGGAGGCTGTAGAACCAGATTAATGCATTTAACTGCAGATGCTCAGGCCCTACAACCACCAGGTTTCCAAGACCCAGTGGAGGTGACTGCCTTCCCATGCCAAAACTTGTTTTATTGCCTTATAGAGCACTGAAGCCCAGAAAAAACATTTTGAGCTTGTACTTTACTCCCCCCCACACACCCCCCATTTGTGTGTTGAGGTAAATCTCCGCTGGCTGGAAAGCACCTCGTTAAAGATGAGCCCAGACCTTGAAACCAGGGCTGCTTTGGGGGGGCAATGGGACACTACACATCAAGGTGCAAGAAGGACCAGAACGATAGGCAGTCAGCAGCAGTCATTTTTACTATGGACCACAGGAGATCAGAAAAATAACCTCATTAACAAGAGACCTAGTGGCTAACAAAACATCATGCTATAGGACATACAAGAGAGGCCAAGCACAATACCAGAACAACAGCAACCAAGGAGGAAAGGAGATCCCAGGGTGGTGGGAGGGGGATTGCAGTAGGTGTCCTATAGCAAACCTCAGGTGGTGGTATCAACCCAGGGCTGGCTGCATGGGTTCCTTTTGCCTTTTGAACAAGTCAAAGGGGCTTCAGCTCTTATACAACTCCAGTGTCTCCAGTACAATTACTAGTGATTTTCTTTTTTTTTCTGGGAAAAAAATAATAATATGAATTTGTTCCAAGAACTATGTGCAAGGTTTGTTTCTCCAGGTACAGTGAAAGGAGGGCAGACAGGAAAACACCCTTTTCAGTGCTGTCCTTGTGAGCCATGCCCTCTCATTGACACCACAATCCTCCCCAGCAAATCTCTGTGGCTTTGCCTTCAGTGTATCCCAAACAAGGCTTTCAGAAAAAGAAGAAAAACATAAAAAAGGTATTGCTGCTTCTTGTGATATTTTTCCTCTCTCTCTCCCCCCTCTCCTTTCCCCTTAAAAATGTTTACTTTCAAAAATTCCATTCCTGCAGAGATTCCTCCCAAGCTCTGAGGTCTCTGCACTCCACCCTCCTCTTCTGCAGTCAGGAAAACTGAGGCTTGATGTCTCTTTGGTTAAAAAAAAAAAAGAAATTAACACAAACAAATAACACACAGCCCAGTATGATCCCATTCCACCCCGTGGATGCCTGATGAGAGGGTGTCTGTGGAAGAAGGAAGCATCAGAGACGAGCTGTCTGCTCTCTGGAAGCTGAGGTCCCCACACCGCCCGGCCAGCTCTCCTCCTCTCATACAGTGGTCGCTGGCCCATACTGCAGCACCAGGGGGGATGTCTCCTTAATCCGGACGTAGAAGCGTCCCTCAGGCTGGCTGCTTTGGAGGGACAGAGGCAAGAAGTCATCGGGAAGCCACCGCTCGCTCTCGTCGGAGGCAAACACCAGTCCGAAGTGCTCCAGCTGCTCCTCGCCGTAGCAGAAGGCAGCCGAGCCGCCCAGCACGCCACGGGAGATGTCGTTCATCTCCAGCACCACCAGCTTCACCACCTCCCCGGCAGATGTCTGGTTGGTGATGTGCAGCTGCAGAAAGAGAAGGTGGGAGAGATGGATGGTAAGGGGGAGGAATGAGGAGGAACCAGCGGCTGGAGGAAGCACATGGTGTGTCTTACAGCTAGTGTGGAGGGACAGCCACCAGTGTGGTGCCTGGTGAGCAAGCAGCAGCAGCCTGGTGTGGAGCTGTGGGCACACTGTACTTGGGGATACCTGGTGTGCTGGGGCTCCAACTCAGGCACTGCTTTCTTCCCTCCACTGCACTCTGAGTCCTTACAGCTCAACCTTCATACGTCACTTATGCTTGCCCACTCCCCTCTGGCTGCCCCACCATCCTATTACCTGCGGCCAGAGAGGGAAGTCCCAGCCCTGCTCCTGGCACCAAGGAGGGAGCTGCATAAAGTCCCTCTTGTGAGCAGGATCCAGACTGTCAGACCAGCTGAACCACAACGGCTCTGCAAAATTAGTGCTGAGCTGTAGCCTCTTTGGGAAGTGGTGCTAAACTTCATCCCATTCACAAAGTTCAGGCTTCTCCCACCAAAGGCCATCATCTTCCTTGGGGATTGTGCTCTGAATCCCAAATACAGCAGAGAAAAAGAGTTCATCTGGGCTCTGGCTGCTAATGACCATCAGGATCCTACTGCTTGACTTCAAAGGCCCTAAAGCAATACATCCATCCTTGCCCAGGCAAGGCAACAGTTTCCTTTGGCACATCCATCCGGGCTCACAGAGGGCTGCGAGCAAGAGTGCACCCTGGCAGGGTGGTCTGAGACTTTGGCCCACGTGAACCCTGCCAGCTCTGAACAATCATTGCAGGGCTCAGCTGATTTATGCCAGGCAAGAAGCCTTCCCTTTGAACTCTGCTTCCTTCGAGAAGAACATCGTAAAACGCTTTCAAGCAGGCGTGTCCAGAGCTTTGCAACTTCAAAGGCCACGTGGGCAACCCGCCAGGAACCCAAGGACTGAGCTTCAGTTCCATAGAAATCTAGGGTTATTTCTCAAATAGAAAATAAATACTGCAAGTCAGAGTGTGTCCCCCCCCCCTCTGCTCCCAGCATCTTGGGTGGGTGCAGAGAAACTGGCTATCAAAACTCCCCAGCAATAAAGCCCATCAGCCTGTTGGCTCTCTCTTTCCTCTGCCATTTTATGGGCAGGCTGTGCTTGGGCTGCTCCATCAGCCTCCACTCCGGGCACCAGGAATGTCAGAAGCAAAATTTCAACAGGAGAAGGAGCTTCATGGCTGGGAGCAAAGGAGGTGGGCTCAGGGGACTTGTCTGAGCTGCATGCCTAGGGGGTTGTCCTCTGTGGGGGATCCCACCCAGAGCAGGTGAAGGTGGTCAGAGGTGGTGGTCAGCTCTCAGCAGCAAAGCCCTCACAGAGAGGAAACCAGGACACACAGCAGGTCCAGTGGAGCTCAACACCTGCAGCAAGGAGGCAGCTTTGCCTGTCCCACTCCGTGGGCTGGAGACAAGCAGCTCCTGCTTTCCCTTTCCCAAAGCCAAGCAGGGCTGGGGTGGGGAAGCACAGACCCCAGGGAAGGGAGGCTGTGGGAGGGACAAGGACAGGGCAGGGAGGTTATGGCTGGATTTTGGCTTGGAGGGCTGATGCATTTGGACCCCAGAGCATGGTGAGAGAAACCCAAAGTGATCTTTGCTCACTGCCTGTCTGTGCTGGGCAGCACTAACTTACTGTCAGCTGCTGAACCACAGCTCCACTGCTTTGTTCTCCAAAAACACCCTACCCATGGCCCTGATTTGCCCCCTCCTCAGCAACAGCTATCACTTCTGCAGAGCCACACACCCTATCCCATGCTGTCAGGAGCCTTCTTACTACAGCTGGGATGAAGGGACGCAGGACAGGAGTGCTGTGGATCTCCAGGGGACCTTATCCTTGGGACAGTGGAGGATGGAGATGGCAGAGCCTGGCGAGGGGCATACGAATCCCCAACTGCCTGCATCCCTCATCCTGCCAGCCCTTTCCATCCGGCCACAACAGAGCCACATCACTGCCCTTTGCAGTCTCCGATACCTTGACACTGGTGTCTTTGGAGAGTCCAGTTTCATACTGAGGACAGACTTGCAGGGTGACAGAACCTGGCTTCTTCCCTCGGTCATCCAAGCACCCCCTGGGCTGCTCCAGCTGTTCCTGGAAGTTCTGAGTCCACTCGGCCGAGCGCGTCCGAAAGACAGGCTCAGAGCTCTGCCCATCCCGGCTGCACTCAGGGCTGGATGTGGAGCCAGTCCCTAGCCTGAGCTGGCTGCAGTGGCCTGTGGTCCTGCTCTCCGTTGGGGAGCTGTCAACAGAGCCGGGACAGGACTTTCTGGCTGCCTGGCAGAGGGGTTTGGGGAAGTCCAGGCTGCTGGTTCGAACGCAGTACGCCTGCCGCTTCTCCGTGATACGCAGCAGCTCGATCTGCCGGCTTGGCAGGACAAAGTCACTGTCATAGAGCTCAGGGGGTGGTCGGGGCTCCTCTGGTGGAGGTGGTGGTGGTGGTGGGGTCTTGAGCTCATGAGTCTGTAGGACGTCTGGGGCACTGTCCCGCAGGGTGCGGGCAACTCTCCTGCTGCAGCTCTCAGTCCCCGAGGAGGAGTAGATCAAGTCAAGCTCCTTTGGGCTCTGTGCCCTGCTGGAGTCATAGTCGCTGTCTGTGGCCAGGAACACCTCAGAGGAGCCCTCCTCATCTGACAGTCCGTGTGAGTCTGTGAGGGATTGTAAGAGAAGCAAAGAGGGGCTCAGCCCTGCTGCTGGCAACACCAGCTGAGGGTTTATCATAGAAACATGGACTGGTTTGGGTTGGAAGAACTCCCTCTTCTAGTTTAATACCATCACCCCTTGTGCTGTCACAACAGGCCCTGCTAAAACATCAAAAGTCTGTTCCCTTCTTTCTGATAGAACCTTTAAGTACTGAAAGGCTGCACACTAAGGTGTCGCTGAAGCCTTCTCTCCTCCAGGCTGAACAACCCCAACTCTTTCAGCCTGTCCTCACAGCAGAGGGGTCCCACCCTTGGATCCTATTTGTTGCCTCCTCTGGACCAGCTCCACCAGGTCCATATTTCTCCTGCACCAAGGACTCCAGAGTTGGCCCTAGCACTGCAGATGAGGTCTCCCTGGAGCAGAGCAGAGGCAGAATCCTCTCCCCCCTCTGCTAGCCATGCTGCTAGGGATGCAGCCCAGAACACAGTTGACTTCTGGGCTGTGAGTACACACCACCAGCTCATGTCCAGCTTTTCACCCCTCAGTACCCCCAAGTATTTCTCTCAGGGCTGCTCTCCATTCCTTCATCCCCAGACTGATACCAAAGATTCCCCATGTGCAGAACCTTGCACTTGGCCTTGCTGAAACTCATGAGGTTCACAGGATAGAGTCCAAAAGGTCTCCAAGCATTTACCCAGTTGCCCTACCATCCATGCTGCACTTGCCAAGGCACAGGCAGAGCAGGTCCTGCCCCAAACAAGACCAACTGCCCTGTCCATGCTCCTAATGCCAGCCCTGCCTGCATCTCCACATTGTTCCCATCTCCAGGGAGCAGCCCTCCCAGTCCCCCTGAGCCCAGCTGGCAGATTTGCAAAGCCAGGTCCTTACCAGAGTTAAGCTTACGGCTGGTCTCTGGCGAGGGTGCTGGGGAGGGAAGGTAGTCAAGGTGGGACGAGGTGGATTGGGTCTTCTCCTTCATTGCACTGCTGCCCTCACTGAGGAAGCCACTGAGAGACACCCCGCCAGAGGGCTGCTTGTACCTGGCATGTTGCAGGGCATCCATAATCCAACGCATCTCACGCCAGATCTCCTCCATTTGCTGCCAAAATAAGAGATGAAAGATCCCTCTCAAAAAAGCAAACTACAGCAACAAAAAAGGCCCCCAGCAAAACAGGCTCTCTTCTCACACATCTTTCCCAGAAGGCTAAAGCTCTGGGGGATCCTCAAGTCAGGAAATCCCAAGATACTGCTCTTGGGTGAGAAGATGTTGCTTCAACCACCAGCAGCTGCTGGTTCAGCAGGACTTGCCTGCTGCAGGCAGAGGTGCTGGGAGATGGAAAAGCATGGGGTACTCTTTTGCATATCCATCCCAAAATACACTTCCAGGCCCTTTTGTAGCAAGGTGAGGACCTTTTAATGTGGACACTGCAGTAAGAAGTCATTAGACAAAGCCCTGCCTGCTGCTGCCTGTCAGAGAAAACCCACAGGGTCACAGCCACCAAGACCAGAGGATAGCCCCAGTGTGGATACTCCTGAAGCTCATCAAGGCCATGACTGTCCTGGCTGTGTCCTGTGGCCACCATGGAGCCTGGCTCCCTCCCAATGTGCTCCTGCTCTGCATACCTGGATGTAATCCTGAACCTGCTGGTGCCTCTGCTTTGCAGTGGAGAGCTCAGCATCAGAGAAGGCCTCCCTGAGGCTCTGCTGAGAGAGAAGTGACTCCAGCTCCAGGAGGGCAGACACCTGGCAGTACTGGGTGATGAACTCCCGGTCATATGTGAAGAAGTGGACTGGGGAGAGGGAAAAGGAGAGAGAGGAATGAAAAATATCAGTTCCTTTGCTGTGGATGCCCTACAGGCTCCTCCCCTCTCACCCAACACAGGAAGAAGGTAGCCCTGCCCTGTAGCCTACTTGGACAACCCTCAGCATCCTCTTCCATCCTTCCTCTCCTGGGGATGGTGAGGAAGCTTCAGCCTGCCCCATTGCCCATCCCAGCTCTCTGGAGGTCTCAGAGGTCAAAGAGAGCAGCAAAGCTGGATTTGGGCATTCCCTCTCCTCACCTAGCTCAAAGATCTGCAGTGGCAGCGTGAGGAAGCCAGAACGAGGAGTGTAGGGGTTGTTCTGGCCTGGAGCAGTGCAGACATCATCTGATGGAGGCAGCAGCAGCAGGAAGGAGACCTGGTCCCCAAAATCCAGCACCTCTTGGCTGTACAGACGGAAATCTTTGGCCTGCAAGAAGACACTGCAGGTAACAGCTGCAGATCTGACCTGGTGGGCTCTCCACCAAGTCCTCATCCACAGAGGAGTCCTCAGCAACCACCTGCAGCCAGGGGACATTGCTGTTTCAGCACACAACCAGAGTCTCCTTGCTTCTCCTAAAAGTCTCTAAAGTATTGATCAAAGACCCTGCAACAGGATCTCAGAGCAGAAGTGCCACCTTTGGTGGTCTCATTCCTGCTCAGAGAGGTGCCCTCACAGCTGCTCAGCCAGAAGCACGTCCCTAGCACTGGAACTGGTGGGCATCTTCCCAGCAAATACTCAGCATGGTGGATAAGAGATTTCTCCTTGTGCAGTCTGGCCCAGGAGGGCTGCACCTTGATCCCATCACTGGCCAGGAACCATCCTGCTTTGCAGGGGCAGAGTTGGGCTGGTCTTGTGCTGCAAGGGCTGAGCCCAGGACCAAAGCACAAGGTAGGCAGTAATGACAACCCAGATTCACCACCCATGCTTCAGAGGTACAGGTGAGGGCAAGACAAACAGCTCCTATGGATGTTGTCCCTGAGCAGGCAGATGCTTCAGATGCTGATTGCCCACCACTTGCCTTCTATTTGCAAGGCAATAAAAGATCATTTATGCTTCAGGGCCCCAAAGAGGGACCAGAGGCTGTGGGGTACCCTTCCTGCTGCAGTGACCAGCATGGTCCTGCACAGCCCCTTCCCCTCTCTTCTCCCCAGACCTCAGCACCTGCCTGTACCTCTTGCAATGGGATGTTGACCAGGGTCATCAGCTCCTTGATGGCTACTTGGAGCTCCTGAAATAAGTGATTCTGGGAAGTCTCAGCCTCTGGTTCTGCAGGAACAGGTTCCTCCATGCTGGCCATCTTCTGCAGCCATTCCCACTCCTCCCTGGAGAAGGACAGAGACAGACACATGAAGGAGGGAGCAGCTCAGGGTGGAAATGAACATGCAACTGCTATGAGAGCTGTGTTTGCTCAGCTCTCCTCCCCCAGTTGGTGCAGCACTCCAAGGGATGCAGAAGCTGTGGAGGTAGAGGGACACCTTGGTTTGCTCCAGCTCCAGGCTGCCCTGCCCTGGCTTCTACCAGGAGCCCAAAAGCAGAAGCAGGAGGTGATGGGTGCTGTTAGGCTGGATGGGAGAAAGAATTCTGGTAGCTCCAGGTAAGCTGCCCTCCAAGCCCCACCTGGAGATGTTGGGGTTGGAGCGAATCTTGACATGGCACAGGATGTTGGGGAGCTGCTCCGGCACCAGCACTCGAATCTGATCCACGGCGCTGCAGAGCTTCAAGTAGCCCAGGTAGAGGCCCGGGGAGAGGGCATGGCTGCTCCTCTGGTGGTAAGCCAGCTTGTCCTGAGGAAAAAGGCACTGCTGGGTTGAGCAAACCCTGGCAGCAGGGTTGTCTGCTGCCCTTGTGCTGGCTGCAGTGGCACAGCCAGACCAGCCAGCAGAAGGGAAGCAGCAGAATTAGGTGCTGCTGGGATGAAATCTGGCGGCAGCCCGATGCCTCCCCTCAAAGCAACAGGACTTCCGCAGGCTGGCTGGGCTCTGCTTCCCTCTACCTGCAGCCAGGACCAAACCCTTGGAGGTCCAGGCTCTACCATGACCTCTGGTGATCCCACAATGGAGCCCACTGCAATCCCCTGCCACAAGGGCACCAGTGCAGCACCTGGACTGAGTTCAGCAGCATGTCCAGGGCCGTGGGCTCCTCTGGGGAGGACACTGACTTGCGGCTGGTCTGCAGCTTGCAGATGGGAACCCAACGGACGCTTTCAAAGGTCTGGTTGGTCTTCACCTCCTTCAAGGTGACGATGAGGATGTTACCCTGTTTATCTTTAACAGGCTCAAAGAAGACCTGCCCCAGGTCCTGGATGCCCAGTAGCCCCTGTGTGACAGGATTGAAGAGCAAGAGGAAGCAGAGCGTCAGGAGACATCCTCAAGGTACAGTGCTCTGTCGGTCTGCACAGCTGGGATGTGGCTGAAGGTCTCCCCCCTGCCATCTGGAAACCAGCCTGCCCCAGAAAAGCACCCACAGGCAGCCCCCAGCCCTCTGCACAAGATTACCACAAAGCCTGGCACCCATCACCCCAGAACTAGGGTCCTGCAAGGAAGCACCCAGTCCTGTCACTGACCAAGGCAGGACTGACAAAGCCTGGGCTTTTCCTTGCTGCGGCACATCATGTACTGCTCCCAAGGAAACCCAGCCCACAGTGTCTCCCAAATGAGGACTCTCAGTCCCCACCCAGGCCCAGCCATACCTGCATTTGTGAGATGGCCAGCAACATCTTGAAGCGAGTCTGTAGGATGCAGGAGCAGGATGACTGGGAGACAGTGACACACTGCCGCAGCCACAGGATCTCGTCCCACATGCATGACACCTGCAGCACACCAAAGGGCCATCACCACCAGCCACCATGGCCCACACAGAGCTGTTCTGGGGGAAATCCACCTGCCTTTCTGTTTGAGCTGGGTTCAGAATGGGTACTTATCACCTCTCAGCAGGAGGGTGATTTCCAACACCACAGGAACTCTGAGATGCTTCCAGAGCCTGGACATGAGGGAAGCATTGTGCTGTGCCCACCCATCTGTCTTCATCTAGGACAGATATCTTCTTAAGTTTGATGAGAAGACAGCCAAGAGAAAGAGGCAGAAGATACTCACTGAGGGAGAAGGTAAGGACCATCCCTCAAAAGATTTTCCTAGAATCATGGACTGGTTTGTGTTGGAAGGGACCTTTCAAGGTCATCTAGTCCAACTCCCCAGCAGGCAGAAGGGACATCTGCAACTAGGTCAGGTTACTCAGAGCCCCAGGCAACCTGACCTGGAAGGGTTGCAGGGATGGGACATCTACCACCTCTGTAGGCAACCTGGGTCAGGGTCTCACCAGGGTCAGTGTAAAATATTTCTTCCTTTTGTCTACTCTGAATGTTCCTCTTTTAGTTTAAAACCATTTTTTTATCACTGTAGGCCCTGCTAAGAAGTCTGTCTTCATCTTTCTGATAGGCTCCTTTAAGTACTGAAAGGCTGCACCAAGGTCTCCCCAAAGCCTTCTCTTCTCCAGGCTGAACAACCCCAACTCTCTCACAGCCTTTCTTCACTTTGACCCCGAGCTGCCCACCTGCCCCTTTCACTAATCCTACTGCCAGCAGAAGACCAGGTAGCAGCACCCTGTACACCAGAGGCAGAGCTACCATGGCAGGACCATGTGGTGAAGCAGTTAAACAGCTGAGAAGCCACTGGCATCCCTGTGGAGAGGCAGTGCCCACCCGTCATGGCATGCAGCCACCCAACAAGGCACCAGTCCATCGCCCACCCCTTGTGGCATGCAGCCTGCCCAGCACGGCGCCAGTCCATCGCCCACCTTTGGGCTTCCAGGGGCTGGGGTGGAAATGCTGTTCCCTGGTGTTTTCTCAGTCCCTGTCAAGCCCTGGTGAGCCCCAGTGCCTGAGCAGAGGGGAAGCTGCTACCAGCCATGGACAGCAGCAGGGCATGATGCCCACTTGGCTCACTCTAGCACTTCTAGTCTGTGATCAGCTCTCAGCATTGCTCTGCTCTGTGGAGTGTGCAAGGGCAGTGGCACAGAGGAAGTCCCAGAGGCAACATCAGGAAGCTTTGGAGCTGCCAGATGTTGTGTTGTCTGGTGTGCGTAGCTGCAGCAGCTCATGCTCACCTTGTGCACATGTGGTGTCCCCCTGATGCTGCTCTCAGCCCCTAGTCAGACCCAGTCCACCCCAATGACATCCCTGCAGCACCCCACACATGACAGGCACCTCTGCCTGCATGGGCAGCACTGGGGAAGGTGCTGCAAGAAGCTGCTCTGCAGATTGTGTTACTCCTGGAGGACAGGTGGCCATCATCTCAGCAGCATTCAGGGTGTTGGCCAGGTGGATAGGGGTGTGTCAGCAAACACCCTGTTGCCACATCCCAGCACACAGAACAGGGTCCCTGGACCACCCACCTTGGTGAACCAGAGAAAATCCTGCATGAGCAGGCAGGAGTAGGTATCATCAATCTCCACCACAGGGATCTGGTCTTCATGGGTCACCAGGATGTTGTCATCCTTGTAGAAGATGGCTGTTAGGTAGAGGCCCCTACATGGGAGCAAAGAGAGACTTCAGTCTCATCCCCAGCCGCCAGCTTCATTTCCCAAAGAGTCCTTTCCCAAGGGCAGAGGAGATGTCTTGCCCCAGGTCTTGGCTCCTCTGCGACAGAAGAGGCACATGGCCAGTACAGGAGCAGGAACAAGAACCCAGTGCTGCCAGCAAGGTGAGCCTGGCCAATGCTATGGTTGATGGCGTGGCTGATGCCCTGGTCAGCACAAGGGAGACCAATAGGGCCAGCCTTATGTCCCTGCTGGGAGAAGGGCTCTTCACCACCCCTGTACCAGCCTCTCACCGTTTCAGTGTCTTGAGAAACTTGCTGCCAGGATGGAAGAGGTGCTTGAGGCTCTTGGAGACCGAGTGCTTCCTGCTCTGGGGCTGGTTCTTGCAGGGCTCTGGGGAGCAGACAGTAGAAGATGCTACAGCAGGAGATGAAGAGCTGCACCTGCAGTCTGTGGCACAACATGCCAACCCAGTGGGAAGGCTCTGCAAGGTATCCACTGCCTGAGCTGTCATCTTGCTATGCTCATCCATGGGATAGACCTATTCCCGGTACCACTCCAACTCTCTGGACCATATCACAACCCTGGGAAACCCAGCTGGATCCTCCACCCCAGCCTCCCTGCAGCACTCACCGTGGCAAACACAATGCTGGTGGACAGTCTTCACCTGGCCCAGCAGATGGTCCAAAGCTTCAGCTTGTCCCCTTCGCCGTGGGGCCCGGCCGTCGTACTCCCGCCAGTCTGAGGAGGACAGAGCAGCATCACCCTCAAGCACCCCTTGGCATGGGGGAATGAGAGTTTCCCATCCCCTCCTCACCTCCTGCCACCCCACCTGAGCATCCCCTGGGCACAGCATGGCATGACAGCAGTCCCAGGTGCTGGGCACCTCTGGGTTTTGGGAGATCCCCAGTTTTGTGCCACTCTTCCCAGGAGAACCCCAGCTCTGCACAGCACCCTATGACCCTGCAGCACAGCAGGGCCACAGCAAAGGCAGTGAACAAGCTCCTGCACTTCACTAGCCTTTGAAAACTCAAATTCTTTCCAGTGTCTTCCTCCAGACCTTCCCTGGAGCTGCAGCTTTCTCCAGGCAAGTGCTGAGAGCTGGAATCACCTCAGCAAACCCACATCAATAAGTTCTTCTGCCAGCAATGGCAGCAGGAGGAGCATCAGCAGGGCTGGGGATCTGCCTGCACTTCTACCTTAGCTTTACATTAACTGCTTTATACCCCACCCCCTGCCCCCCTTGTCCTGCCTGCTGCTGTTTTCCATGGAAAGTTCAGCTCTGTTAACTTTGGCTAGAGCTGGCCACTATTTTTAGGAGCTTCAAAAACACCCAGGGAGGTGCCTGACTATATTCTGCTGGGCCAGGGAGGGATCTTTACTGACAGGAGAAATATTAATGGAGATAAAAATAAATAAACCCCACTCATGCCTGATTCACTTCAGCCACACTCTGGATGGATGCACCTGGATCTCAGTCACAGGGAATGTGACCCATGTGGGATAGCAAAAGGGCTTTAAAGTGGGTGGAAACATGACTGACACCCACTGCCAGGGCAGAGCAAGGCCAGGGCCACAGGGCATGGGCAGCCTCCTGACATACATACAAATGTATCTTTGCACCTTTCCATACTGGTGCTGTAGCACTTGTGTATCTGCTGCTAGAGCTACACGTGGTGCCTGCACACCTCTGCCCACTCTGCTCTGTGCTGGTGTGGCCTCATGCTGAGCACTGGGTGCAGTTCTAAGCACCACAATATGAAAAGGATATAAAGCTACTGAAGAGTGTCCAAAGGAGGATGATGAAGACTCTAGAGGGGAAGCCACATGAGGAATGGCTAGAGTCACTTGGTTTGTTCAGCCTAGAGAAGAAGAAACTGAGGGGAGACCTCATCATGGTCTACAGCTTCTTGATGAGGGGAAGCAGAGGGGCAGGAGCTGATCTCATCTCTCTGGTGACCAGTGGCAGTAGCTGAAGGAACAGCATGAAGCTGTGCCAGGGGAGGGTTAGGTTAGCTATTAGGAAAAGGTTCTTCACCCAGAGGGTGGTGGAGCACTGGAACAGGCTTCCCAGGGAAGTAATTCCTAGCTCCAAGCCTGACAGAATTCCAGAAGCATTTGGACAAGTCCCTCAGAAGATGCCAACCGTAGCTTTGCACAAGCTTGGCCACTTTGGGGCAGAGAAAGCAAAACATCCTCTCTCCCAGCTTCCTCCTTAGGATGAGCTGATCCAGGTGGCACAAAATGGTTCAGCCTTTACCTGGCAGCCAGGAGAATTTCAGGTTGAGAAATTACTATTTACCAAAGCTAGAGTCAACTGGAGACACTATCCTGGACCCCTGGGCATAGTCTCTCTGCCTGGCTTTAGACCTCTGCTCCCAGGTCCACCAGACCCCATCCCAGCAGTGAGAGGAACCCCTAAATGACACAGGGAGCTGCCACCTCCCCCCACCTACCCTGCAGCCAGTGCCAGCTCCTGTGGCCACCCCCAGTGGTACTTACTGGAAGGGATGGCAAAAGAGGGCACGGAGGCTTTGGGGGGGCCCCAGCCCTTCATGTTGTAGGCAGACACCCGGACGTAGTAAGCTGTGCCCTGCAAGGAGGGAAGCCACACTTAGCACACCAGCACCTCTCCTGGCTCCTTCTGTGAGGGAAGGAGGATCTCCCCCAGCCCAGTACTCCAGTACACCACAAGGAGTACTAAACTGGGAGCTTGCAGCCCAGGTCATCAACCCTGACCTCCTGCAGCTGTACAAAGCTTTTGTTATCAGACACTAGAGAACCCTCCTGGCCCAGGTGGGTGGTTCTGGGGGGAGGTAGAGGAAGGATGGGACATTGAGAATGCCACTTGCTGGGAGATGTTTCAGCCCAAACTACACAGCACTTCTGCAGCCTGGAAAGTTGAGGTGCTGCCTGCCCACTGGGGATGGGCAAGGAACCAGCTCCTGGAGACAGGGAGCTGGCCCAATGCTGTAGAGGTCTTGTGGCATGGCAACAGTGATTAAAGGCCCTTAAATAAAGGCCAGTCAAGTTGCCAGATGTTGCAAGACCTCCAAGCACTCATGAAAGCGTGCAGGAGCCTGTGAAGCAGCTCTGAAAGCATGACTGATGGGCTTGGGCCAGCTCCTTGCAGTGGCACTGCTCCAGGCTCTGCTCAAGCCCCATCCTGATGGACATCAGGGCAGCATTCCTGCCCCAACAGTGACTCCATGGCTCCAGCCCTTCTGCCTTGGCTAACCCCTCTAACAGCACTGAGGGCTTTGCTCATTCCTCGAGGAGCTGGTGGTCCCTCTGCCTGCCTGCCCCAGAGCTTTGGCACTGGTAGGGGCCATCCTACCCACCCCAATATCTTCTCTTGTTCCCACCCCAGTTCCCAGCCTGCCCCATCTTCCTCCACCAGAATGGTGCATGCAGCCAGCTAGAAGCCCCTGGGGAGGGGACAGCTGCCAGGCAGCGTGGCCTCTGAGGTTCTCCAGGAGATAAAACAGCAGGAGCCTCAGCCCCAACCAGCCTGTGACCTTGCTGGGCTCCCAGAGTTGGAGAAGGGACTTGTACCCCCCCTCCCCTCAATGGGGCTGGTGCGAGGGGTCACTGTGTGCAGGTGGCAGATCTGTGCAGCCACTGATTTACTGCCCAGGAGGAGCATGAGGTGGAGACAGGAGCAGGGTGGGAGGCAGCAGATAAATCAGGCATTCAGTGAATGGGCTCATTCTGCCATTCACTCATGAGTCCCAGGCATTCTGTGCAGGGGTATTCCCACTGCCAGGGCAGCTGAGGACATGCAGGGACAGACAAATGCCTCTCCCAGCTCCACACTTAGTTCTGCCCACAGGCTGAGCTGAACATGGTATCACTGTGGCACATCCTGCTCCAAATGCTGCCCTCTCCCCTCCCCACATCAGCTGCAGGGAGAGACCCCACCATGGCCAGCAGCTTTACCTAGCCATGGGCTCTACCCTGGCAGCCCAGACCCCCACAGGGCACCCTGAGAACTCACCGACACCAGCCCCTGGATTGTGAAGTGCAGGTTCTTCAGCTTGTCGATCACAGCCTCCCCCAGCAGCGGGGAGAAGGTCGGGGAGCAGCTCCACTCCACTGAAAGGAGAAGAGACCCCAATGTGCCATGTGGACCTGGAGCTGGGACAGGCTACCAGGGTTGGCTGCCACCCCAGTGTCTCCTTGACACACCTGAGGTGCTTGCCATGGTTGTATGTTCCTTGCACTGGTGTGGGGACCCTGATCCTTACCTTTGTACTTGGTGACAATGGCCGAGTTGACGCTCAGGGGCTCCCAGAAGGTCACCTGCACTGAGGAGCTGCTGGCCACGGAGAGGTGGACATTGGTGGGGGCATCTGGCACTCCTGGGGACAGAGACCACAGAGACCACTACAGCAAGGACAGTCACTCCCAACACCTCAGTGCCTCCCCCCTTCCCAGGGACATGTTCCTGGAACGCTCCCCACCCTGTGCACTCATACAATCAGCCGTGGCTGGAAGCTGTGAGGATCTTCTGATGGATGCTAGTGCAGCCCTATGCCTGGGCCACACACAGCCCTACACCCTCCTCAGTGTAGTGGCTGCCCTCCAGCCCCCCCAAACCCTCCTGCAGACACTCACTGGCATGCTCAAACCCTGCCTTCATGCGCTTGTAAAGCCTGTATCGCCACTCCCAGGCCTTGAGCTGCTTCTCCTTGTCAGAACAGTCAGCGTTGGGTGCCTCATTCACCACCTGTGCCGTCAGCTCATTGACTCGCTGCTCTGCTTCCCGCACCAGGGTGGAGAGGTGCAGCGAGCGGCTCTCCAGGCTCACGACTGTGGGATGGGTGGGCAAGGCCGTGGGTCCCAGGATAGCAGCCAGAAGAAAGGAAGAGCAGATGGTTAGGGCAAGCCCAGGCTCTGCAGGCACCAAGTTCCCACTCCAAGACTCCATCCTCCTCTCTGTGTCCTGCTCCTGGGCTCCACTCAAGTGTATGGTTTCCCTGCTACAGCTTGCATCAGCTTCCCAGAGCCCAGGGACCACCTCCCCACCTGGACTCTACTGCCTGAGGTGCCCCACTGCACCAGGCTGGAGACCCAGGTGATGGGCACAGCATGGCTCCCCAGCATCAACTCACAGTGTGGGCTCTCCTTTGCTCCTGCCTGCAGCAGGGCCCTGGCAATGGGAGCGTTGTTGGTCATGATGGCAATGTCCAGGGGCAGTAGCCCCTCGCTGTTGGGTGTGTTGAGGTCCAGCTCTTCAGGGCTGTACTGCTTCAGCAGCTCCTGGACCCTGTCTAGGTCCTGCAGCTCCACAGCCTCAAAGAGGGCAGCATTGCTCTGGAACTGGGTGGAAGGACAAACACAGACCAACTGAGCACAGGGAATCCAGCCAACACCCCAGGCCCTTACCAGCACCCTACAAACCCAAACAGGATCTGCCACCCTGCTCCCCGGGGCTGAAGATCACCAACACTTTGCAGACACAACCAGATGACGATGAGCAAATACCCAGACCAGCTCCAGCTGAACCTGCTCTAGGGTTGCTTCCCTTAAGATGCTCTTGGCCTTCTACCCAGGTGACAGCATCACACACCAAAGGACCTTCCACCCCCATCTTCCCAAGCTGTGTGGAGCCAGCAGGCACTGACCAGGTAGGACTTGCGGAGCTTCTCCTTCTCGCCCCTCCCTGCCAGGCTGCCCTCATCGAAGGAGGTGTAGTTGACCCGGAATTTCCCCGACAGGTTGCGGTAGAGCCTCTTGGCCGCGTTGGGGGAGGAAGGGCCTGGTGGCTTCCTGGCCTGTGCCAGCTGCAGGTCCCGCATCTGCTGAGTCATTTTAGGGGAAGATGACCTGGGAAAGGGAAAGGTGTTATGGGGAAACGAGGCATGGAGGATGTGCCAGAAAGGGAGAGACACGTGGGCAGTGTAGCGACTGAGGTGTGATCCAGGAAAACCAGAGCAGTGCCAGTCCAGCACCAATGTGAGCAGCTGCAAGGACAGTGCTGGTCCCAGCAATGCCCTTATCCATCTGTTATCAGCCAAAGCCAGTCCATTCCTCCTACCTATCACTGCTCTTGACCCTGTGGGGGTCCCCAAAGGGCTTGTATGAACCCTGTGGCTGAGACGTTTCCTTCTAGAACCAAGTGCTGATCTGGCCACATGCTGCCCTTGAGCTGGGATGCCCCAAGCAACCTCAGGCTGCTCAGCTCTGCAACTGGTCCCTGTCCATCACACCAGGGAAATCTCTCCTTACTCTCAGCCTACACCATCCAGCTCCTCCAGAGATGGGCTGCCCCATCAAGTCTGTCCAGACCCCCTTGGCAGTGGGGGCAGCAGGGACTGACAGCCCCCCAGCCCCATGCTGAATGAGTGCTGCCCATCACACAGTTGGCTTGGGATGGCCTGTGCATGCTCTCCATATCCATCCTTCTAGCAGGAACCAGTCTCCTGCACTTTATCAGCAGCCCTCAGCCCTCTTTTATACATGATTTTCCTCAAGGTCTTCATTCCAGCAAAGGGCACCCTCTGAAAGCAAATCAAGGGAAGAGAATGGACAAAAGGACATTTCCAATGGCACCAAGACAATGCCAGGTCCCAATGAGCACCACTGACTCCTAGTCTCCTGCTCACCAGCACACCCAGACTCCACAGCTGCTCCTCACCTTTTTCCTCCACACTGATTAACCTACAAAAGCTTCTCTCCACTGATTTTGATTTCTACTTTAAATAGCCGTCACCAAGACATACAACTCACCAGGAAAGCTGGCATCTTTCCTTGGCTTCACAGAGAGGGACAACAATGCTCTCTCACATAATGAAAGGAAAGAACACCCTCTGGAAGCTGGGCTAGACCCTGTTGGAGCAGATGCCTGCTCCATCCACACCTGCAGAATCAAGGTTTGAAGAAGCAGTGGCACTTTGGAGCACAAGCACTTTTTTCTGCCAATTAAAATACATGTCAAACAACCTGGTACAGGCAGGCTGCACAATTTGGAGGATGTTGTCTCAGAGATGGTAGAAACAGAGACAACACAGAGAAAACACTCATTATTTTTCCTCATCTGATTTGCTTTTAACGAGAAGCAAAGAGATGGAAATTATTCAGAGCTCAGGAGTGAAAAATCTATCTGTATTAAACTGCCTGCCCTAAAGATAAAAGAGTTTCCTGCCCTGTGGTTATGAGTCATCTGGACTCAGTGAAATAGTCTTGATTTATCTAGAGCTAAACTTTGTGGTGGAGCAACTGATAGCTGCAAACAACACCCACAGATATCCTGCCCTCAAGGTATGACCAGCTCACCCCCATGGCAAAGCCCCATCCTGGAAGAAGGTGGTGGGAGGAGGCCCCACCTCCTCTGCCTTTATGGTCTCAGTACAGCTGAGCTAAATTTATCTCAATCACAATCAGCTCTTGTTGCTAATTGTTTACCTCCCTGTTACAAACCCTGTAGCAGGGGATGGGTGTTTTGCCTGCCCCAGCAGTTCAGTTTTCTGGCCATGGATGTGTTTGTGACCATCAAGGAGATGGTGTGGACATCACGTCTGCAATGCTATAAATCCACATACCAGCAAACTCCATCTCCCTCTCCATGGAAAAGGCTGAGGATCTGTGAAAGGATGTGGCAGAGCTGGCCAGACCCATCCTGTAGAACCAATGCAAGGAGGACTTCTGGTTTTGAAAAGGAAATGAGGATGGATGTGCAGAAGACAATGTCATTCTCTCCCTCTTTCTGCAGCGAAGCCACTGGGTGGTTTATCACGTTGTGCTTTCTGTGCATTCTGGGTTTTAATGTTCCCAACACTGCAGATCTTGGTCTAGTGAACAGTGTTCATAACTGTAATGATTTGATTTTAGATGCATTTTGTAATCTCTCTCAGCCTCCAGCAGAGAACCAGCCCATGTCAGACAGAGCTGCCCAGTCCCCAGGCTGGCTGAAAGGAGCCCTGCTCACCCCAAGCCCAGCAAGACCTGGTCATCCTTCTTTGAGCACCCATGGGGACAGCCCACACCAGGCACCCACTGGACCAGATGTGCAAAACCCAGGGGGACTTTGGGCTTTACCCTGCCTGCCACTATGCACTCCTGTCTCAGGACAGAGACTGGAGGTACCTGGACAGGCAGGCAATGACCATCCTGCCTGGAGGTTACCAGAGGTGGCTGTTGGGGACCAGAGTGGCCATCCTACGCCACCTCCCACCAGTGGGAGCCCAGACTGTGAAAAGGCTTACATGCCAGTGGTGCTGTCACTGGTGGCAACGACCTTCCAGCCAAAACCTGTGGCTGGCTGGTCCCTGCTGCCCCCCACACTGGCCCTGGAAGGGATTAGCTCATGGGTGCTGGCCCACGCTGGCAGCAAGGGCAGATTCCAGCCTGCAGCAGCAGACATGAGCTCAGCACCATGTTCCCATCCAAGGGGTCGGTGTGGGTGGCTGTCACTTTGGGAAGCTGCTCCCCACTGCCTGCAGCCTAATGCAGCAGAGAGAGAAGCTGTGAGGCTCCATGCATGAGAAAAAGGGACTCCAAAGGATGGGGAATGAAAGGTGTTAATGCTTTGAGAGGAGGGGAAGGCTTGGGGTGGGGAGGAGAATAACTGGGTCCTTGCTGAGCTTGCTGTAGCCTCACATCACTGTGGATGTCAGTGGTACCTCAGCACCACGGATGCTTTCTTGAACCTCACTTCAACTCAGTCCATAAGGTTATCCAAAAAATGAACAGGCAAAGGACAAGGGAAGCCTAAAAAACAGTTATCAGGGAGGGTCAACAGAACCCAGCCAACTTCACCCCAAACTGGGAGCTTCCATCAAGAGATCAGTCAGCAAGCTCAACATCCAGGGTTTTTCCAATGAAGGCTGAGTGTGAGAGGTCTGTCCTTGTTGGAGCACACTTAGCCACACTCACCCCTGGTGCTTGCAGGAATCACACAGTATGGCCACAAACACTCAGGCACCAAATAGTCTCTGGCAGAGCCCACTTGAGCTCCTGACATACAAACAAGCTCCTCTTGGATCATGGGGATATGGACCAGAAACACAGCATCCAGCACAAAGAGAAGCTGCCGCTGCTGCACTCACATTTCCCACTCTTCCTGCCTGAGTACAAGCAATTTTTCAGGACTGGGGAAATAAAGACTGGATCCAAAGCAGATCATGAGTAGGAGAGCAGTTCTACCAAAAGAGTAGGATTTCAAAATCCAAAGCTAGGACAAAATGTCCCTGCAAGGCAGCAGGATGCATGGGAGCTGCCTCCACACCAGTTACCCATCCTGAGGTGTGAGGACCTCAGAGATGTTTCCATTCTGAGCAGTGACCTGGCCATGCAAAGATGGAGTGAAACATCTGTGTGCCTGGAAAATGCACTTGCTTATGGAAACCTGGGTCTGGGGAAAGGCAACAAAGCAGTTCCAGGGCTTTGTTTGTTTGTTTCCTACACATTTTCCTCTTTCTTCCCCACTTGGCAAACCCAGGGGGTTTTGTTTTGAATGGAGCCGAAATGAGCATGCCTCTTTTGTTTAGCAATAACAACCAACTTATATAGATCCAGCTCCTGCCAGTACATTTTTGTTGGAGCTCCAGAAGCCCAATGCTATTAGCCCAGTGCTGGGAGGAGCTCAGCATGGTGCAAGGCTGGGAGATACTGCATGGCACCCAGGTTGGTGCAGCCTCCCCAGCATGAGGCACCAGTTTGGCAGTGCTGGTATGGGTGCACTTTGTCCTCTGCTGTCTCCATAGCAGGCATGCCACAGTGCACACAGGTGCTTCTTGAAGGAGCTCATGACCCAAGGCAGCAGAGAACAAACCCCATGGCCATGCAGCCCACAGCATCATGGAACAATACTGGATTTGAACTCCCAGCAGCTTGGTACTTGAATAAGCTGGAGAAGAAAAACTACATCCTGGGGTGACATGTACAACATTGTACCAGTGTTCAGCACCCTGCACCTCTGCAGGGGAAGAGGTGGAGTATTCCCCTGCAGAGGCAGGAGAGGGTGGGTGTCATGGCTCACTAGTCCCCAAACCACAAGGCTTTCATATCCCTTGGGGAAACACTCATGCTGAGAGGGCAGCCGCTGCAGGGTGCAGTGAGGACCTTGGGACCAGCCATCACCTGGGTACCAGAGGGTCCATGGCAGTGGGGAAGCACAAGGGATGGGCACACCAGATCCCACAGCATGGGGCCAGCTGGTGAGCCAACAGTGTCCCCCCAAAGCATGGCTGTGTCCCACAGGGCAGCACAGCAGGGAAGAGCTTGCCCACCCAGCTCATCCCCACCACAATTCCCTCTTAAATCACAGGCTCTGGATTTGGAAGAGATGGAGATTTCAGGACTCTGAGAGGTTCAGAGACAACCAAGCAGACCACTTGGTGCCAGTCTGCAGAGGCCTTCCACAAACCACCCCATTTCTGCAGGCCCAGCAGAATGGAAGAGGGAGGAAAGCAGAGATGCTTGAGCAAATTCTACTGCAACATGATAATGCTGCTGCTTCTTTCTTTTCTTTCTTTCTTTTTCTTTTTTAATTAAGCATCCTAATCATGTTTTTTTATATGAGCCCTGTGGCTCAACTCCCATTAAAATACAACCAAAATCATCTCCTGCCCTGCCTGCACATGCAACATTACCAGGACATGAGGGCTTTTCTCCTCAGGGCCTGTGCTAAGAGACAGTGTACAATGGCTAGCTCTCTAGCCAAGGCAGATGATGCTGAGAGTGCTACCAGCCCATGAGCAGCAGCCTTGAGCTGCTCTGAAGGGGGCACTGGCTGGCACAGCCTGGCTCTGAGCACCTCAAGCAATCCCTTGAGCGAGGGGAAACATAAAATCATACAGAGGCTCCATGCATTGATATAGGCCAGGAAAGAGATGCTGGAAGAGAGAATCAACGTCCACATCAGGCCCTTGGCTATGCATCCCAGCCCAGCTCCACCAGCTTCACCGTTTCCATGAGGATTTACCTCTGCAAAGCTCCTGGCCTGCCCTGCCCTGCCCGAAGGCTCACACCTAGAAAATCGGCTTTTCTCCTTCTGTGCCACCACATTTCTCTGGGGACTGAGCTAAGTGGGTATGTACATTACAGACTGAGGGTGTCCCTGCCTGGAGGGGTTCAGGAGGCACTGCTTGGGGTGCAGCATCCCCCTGTCACCAGGGGGATGTCCCTGGGGCACCTTCCACTGCCAAAAGCCTCCAGTCCCTCCTCACTAGCCATGGGCACTGAGGATGGCACATCTGCCATCAGGAGCTGCACTCAGCCTTGGGCTCCCCACCTCCCAGCCAGCCCAAAACCTCCTCGCTGTGCTCCCCACAGATGCCAGCCTTTAATTGTTGCTTGACATTAAGTATCTGAGCAAGGAAGTCTTGGGTAAATGTTCTTGCTATGGGAACACACAGTGCTGAGTCTCTTTAATTACATTGTTTTTGTTTGGCTTTTTTTATTAGTTGTGCTGTGGCTTCCCCTCCCTGACAGGCCAGTGAAGCACACGCTAAATATGGCTGGGTTTAAAGTCCAACGTGAAACCCGAACCGCGGCACCAGACTGGCTGGACTTGGTGCAAGCCAGGGTTACGCGGGACATGCATTCCAGCTGCCGTGGTCCCACTCCAGCCCCGTGACCTCCTCCCTGTCTTGCTCCAACACCCACCCCCAGAGCAGCTCCAAGCACAACCACCACACTCCAAAACACCTATGCAACTACCTCGTTCTCACCCCACTAAATCCTGCTGGGAATGCAGCCTAAGCCTTTACTCCACGGACCCCAAGCTGGCCCATCTCCATCTTATCCATCACTTCCACACTGGTCTTCATCCCACCTTGTCTCCATTGTACCCATCACGTCCACCCTGGTCCCCAGCCCAAAGTGCTGGGCCCCACACCTGCTCAGCCCACCTACAGACTGCCCCTTGGGGCCCAAGAATCCTCTTCCCACTGGCCACAATGCTTTCATCTTCCTCTGCCCCCCTTGTTATTTTAAAGGCATTCCAGAGGATGCTGTCAGGCTTGGATGTGGTTTGGTTGGGTTGTTTGTTTTTGTACTGGAGGTTTTATGATCGCATTGGGAATGAGCCCTAATTGAGCTGCAATTCGAATTGCAGTCCGTGGGTATTTGTTTCATTTTTTTGGAAGGGCTTAAACAGCAGCACAGCTTAGGCTGGAGAAGGCATTTGGTTTTAACTGGAACCTGATGGAGACAGGACTGAGCAGGACAGGCTGCCCCAAGCCGTGACCGAAGCTCACGGGGAAGCCCTGTGCAGCCACCCTGGTGCCAGGTACCCAGGACAAGAGGCAGTGCTGGTTGTGACCGAAGTCCTGTGACTACCCAAAACCCTTGTGGCTGCCTGGCAGGAGGCAGACGGAGCCAGTCCAGTCGTCAGGTGCCAAGTGCCAGGCATACAGCCCTGAGGCTTGGTTCTGCTGGGGCTCACAGCCACCCTGCAAATCTCTGCATCCTGCAGACCCCTGCGCCCTGCAAAACCCTGTGCCATGCTAACCCTTGCCTCCTGCAAACCCCTGTGCCCTTCAAACCCCTGCACCCTGAAAAGCCTTGCCCCCTGCAAACCCCTGTGCCCTTCAAACCCCTACACCCTGCAACCCCTTGCCCCCTGCAAACCCCTGTGCCCTGCAAACCCTTGCCCCCTGCAAATCCCTGTGCCCTTCAAACCCCTACACCCTGCAAACCTCTGCGCTGCAAGATCTATGACCTTGTGCTCGCCCAGCACCCCAGAGGAGCTCAGCACCACTGCCTAGGCTGCTCAGCTCTGGGGGCTGACTTGGGTGCTCCTTGCTCGAATTGGGAGCTGCCTCCAGATCCAAGCTGCTCACAGGGACAGGGCAGCAGAAACAGACAGGACCTAAAGGTCAGTACCCAAACTGCCCTTCACAGGATCTACGTCGGTGTCAACTTCTGCTGACCATGCCCCGTGCTGACTGCCAGAAGTAGCAGTTCGGCCCCAGCACCCAAAACGTGCCCAATGCTTCTGGCACCCACAACCAGCTGGACCTTTACAGGTAGGGACAGGAGGACAGACAGATTTCTAAAGCACAGAGGGACTGGCTGAGCACCTGCTCTGCACTGCAGTGGTGCTTCTTCCTGTCCTTTCAGGATCTTCACAAGCCCAGATGCCGGGAGGAGGTCAGCAGTGCCCTGGAAGACACCTCCGACCTGCTGGCACCATCCCGGCTAAATCAGACTTCCGCATATGAAAAGCGGATGAGCCGCAGGGACTCACTGCTCCTCTGTCAGAGAGAAATCCTATCCTGGCTTGGCCTGCCAGGAACGAGCACTGCTCTGTGCCACAGATCCATGTGTGCAAACTCTTCTCGGGGGTATCAAATGCAGAAGCTGAGTCATACGACGCCTGGTTTCAAAGATCACTGAAGGCGGAAGGAGGGAGGAAAAAAATATCTCTGTAGGGTTGCAGGGCCCCAGCTTGGACCCAACGAGAGCAGAAGGTGGATATTCAGTGTGGGGATGCTCAGCCATTGCAGCCGGGGTCTGACTGCCATGCTGGGAGGACTGAGAAGGGTTGTATGATCACACTCGTCCGAGCTTGGTCCTCTCCCCTCGCTTGGGTCCTGACACCTATTTCTTGGAAGGGAGTGGAGCAGGCTACTGGCAAAGCTGCTGTGGAAACCCCAGCATGTGCAGGGCCAGCAGCTGCACCTGAACATCATCCTGATGGGAGAAGAGGCCCTGGGCTGCCTCTGTGTACTTGCACCCCAGTGAAATGCCCAGGACCTATTGGGAGCCAGGAAGAAACACTACCTTATCTTCCCCCATGATGGCTCAAGTGTGTGAGGAGGGATGCTCTGTGTGGCCTTGCACCAAGTAACATCCTACTCCTCGTCCCTGTTGAGACCCACTGGGGCTCTCCCCTGAGAATGGCTCCTCTGTATGATGGTGGAGCTTCTAGGATGGTGGGGCTCCTGGGATGGTGGAGCTGGGCAACACCCACGCACCCAGGCCCCCTGCTATATGGTTTGAACGTTGGCTCAGCTCCCTGCTCTGCTGGAAACTGTGCTCGCAGGAGCCAGAGCCCTGCTGCCTGGCCCTTGGGGCTGCAGCTTGCTCCAGCATGGAGGCATAGCCACACACCATGGGGGCTGAGGCCTACAGACTCATCACAGCAGTGAGAGGCAACCCCTTTGAACCCGGGCTTGCCGATGACCAGTAAATCCTTTACCCTCCTGCGCCACCTGGTGCCACCAGGAAGAAAACGCTGGTGAGATCTGGCTTTCATCAGAAACCACGTCTCCTCCAAAGTCATGGAATTGGAGAAACTGGGCCCAAGAAGGACTTCTGGAGGTCACCTGAGCTCACTTCTCCATACCTGTGGCTGATGTCCATCCTCAGCTAACTACATCCCGTCTGAGCTTCGCAGACCTCTATCACTGGGATGCCCCTGCTGGTGGAAACCCACCTCCAGTCCATTGTCCTACCCAAGCCATCCAGCTAGACAGGGACCAAGAAGCTGCTCAAGAGCACCAAAGCTGCACGATGGAAACCAACACCACTGGCTGAAGACTTCCAGAGCTGCACCCAAGGGGGTTATAAAAGCCAGGCCACAGACATTGATCTCAGCAGGGAGGAGGAGACGACAGCCAAAGCACAATGGAAGAACAGACAAATGCACACACCCGGCTCCAGAGCTGCTGCCCAGATGGTAAATGTTACTGGAGACAGAAAACCCCTTTCCTGCTGGAAGGCAACCAGTAGAAGCCAGCTGGCAGCACTGGGCACACTGGCCAGTACCCACAGGGTGTCCCTGGCACTGCTACCAAGAACAGCTACTCCCCCTGGGGATCTCCTTGGGCTGCCCGTGGCATGTCCCAGGCTGGCTCCTCGTTCCCCATAGCTGCATGCCAGGATTTGCTCCTGGCTCACTCCACAACCAGCTCCCTCTCTGGTACCCACTGGGGTCTTCTCTGACAGGAGGGTCCAACCCCACCACATAGCCCTCGTGTTGGTCTCATGCCAGCACCACCCAGTGCAATGCCAGAGGAGCTGGTTCACTTCCACCCAACTACAAAAGCACTCACGTATGCCAGAGCCAACCTTCTCCCATGCCAGGGTCCAAAGGCTGCAGTCCAAGAGGAGAAGCCAATTTCTTTTCTCTTTTTTTGCCATTTTGTTAGGAAAGACCCCACAAGTGCTCAAGCACTCTTGTGATGGCACTAGCTGGGAAGACCTCACCACCAGCCAGGCCTCCTTCCAACCAAGGTTTGCCTGCTGCTTCCATCAGACTGGAGCTTTCCCACCTCACCTGACACTTCATTCTCCTCTAACTTCAGAAAGCTTTGAGGTGGAGAAACTCAAGCTGAGGATAATGGAGTCTGTGGAGGAACTGTCAGAATCCACAGGAGAGCAAGCAGAAGAGATCTCCACCTTAATATGTAGGAACAGTGTCAAAAATCATAGTAATCACCAGGTCAAACCTCCAGCCATCAGAACATGCTCATCCATCTATGCATCCATGTGGTCAGGGCTGCTAAGCACACCCATGGGAGAGGCAGGGGTGCTAATCCCCTTTCCCCAGGTCTTGCACTGGGAAGAACTCTCTCCTCTCACTCAGCATTGCCTCAGTTTCTCCTGGTCTAGAGACAAGACACTGCCCAAGCTGAGCTGAGCTCTGTTCCTTGCTCTACCACTGAGGGGAGAGGCAGGTGATGCCCACAGCTAGTGCCTCAGTTTCCATGCATGGAAAATGGAGACAAAACCAATGTTGTCTTTTGTAAACTGCTTTGAGATTTACTGATGAGGAGCACTACCCAACCACTTGGGATCCTTACAGTCACCACTCCTGACCTGGACTCATGTGGAATGCCTTTAGAGAAGGGCACAGAAGGTGCTCAGTGCAGCTGGAGATCAGCACCTGCAGTGGCTAGAACCTCCTTGAAGATGGGGACTTCAGCAGCTAGCCTCTGAGGAGCTCTTCCAAGCATGCACAACCATGCCTTCCAGAGGCTAACAACTTGACCAAATCTGTGTTATTTCCACCAGGAATGCACCAACCTTGCCAAATTTCAAGTCTCTTTTCCAAAGCTTGGAGGCACCAGAAATCCTCAAAGAGATGGGAGAAAGAAAAAATGAATTTGGCAAAGCTTCCATTTTCCCCCAATTTTCTGCTGAAGCATGAAAAACAAAAACCCACCCAACAAAAAGGAGAAAGTTCATCCTGAGGCTGAATGAGCATGGAAAAAATCAACCCAAACAGTTAAAAGTCTGGCAAAGGTATAAGCAAACAAACTTCAGCCTGAACAAGGGCTTTCTGCTGCCTCTGGCTACACCCAACGTGTTGGGTGGGAGGTGCCCTCCTCACCCTCCAACAGCAGCACACAAGCAGGGCTTCAGAGCAAGGGTGGCAGGAGCCAATGGGTGCAGGTGGCCCTGGAGATGGGAGTTGGTGGCATGGGGTGAGAGGAAACCACTCTAACCCTAGCACCTCAGAGAGCACTTGGGAGGTCACTATTCACATGGTTACACCAAGCAGGAGGTTCAAGTCAGACAAACAGCTTGGGCTCCTCCATCACCAAGAGGCTGGGAAACATCTCACAGGGCTGGTGGCCCCAACATATGGCGGGTGCTGCTGTCTCCTTCCTCCCTCTCATCATCCCCTGAACAGCAAGAGGGGGAGTGATGATGCCCTCATGTTCCTGAGGCACCTTGTTCATCCCATCATGTTCCTCACCTTGCTTCTCCTTGCTGTGTCCCACAAGACAGGACCAAGATGTTCATGGACCTGGAAAGCCCATCTAGGTGCCCACTGTGTGCTGGTACATGCTGGCCTGGGATGTCACACCTTGTCCCCCAGGTTAACATGGGCTGGCTCAGGCTGCAATCACACCTCCCCATGTACTGTGCCAACAAGTCCTCAGCCCAGGGGGATTCTCTTCCTCCATTACCCCCAATTTTTCTGCTGACAGACCAAATGATGTGGTATGAACACAGACATGGAAGCTAGCAAGCATGATCTCCAGGTCAAGTGTGGAAGCAGGACAGGGCTGCTGGATTGAACTCTTACCTCTGTCACAGACAATCTGGGGGACCCTGAGCAGGTCAATAAAGGCCTGGTGCTGCAATAGGGTGCCTGCCCTCCCCACTAAGATCAGGGAGAGCAGCAGTTATGGCAGCATGATTCTAGTATAGCCCAGAGACATCTCTATTGATCTGTTGGTGTTTCTACCCTGGGTGAAGAGAGCTGCTCAGGCAGCAGACACCTCCTGCATGGCATAGCAGGAGGATGAGGTGAGCCCAAGGTGCACAAGACAGGCAGCCTTGGGTCCCCATGCAACACAGCACTCTGCTCCTGACCTGCCTGCATCAGCAGGGAAGAAAATGGCCAAAGAAACTTCATGAGTTCATCTGAAGTTCAACGAGGGGAGCTCTGCTCCATAAGCAAAACTGCTTTTCTGCTTGTCACAAGCTTTCCAGAGCTCATGACCGGGGCAAGAGCAGGGCCAGGAGAGAGCTGGGAGGATGGGGCCTCTTGGCAGCATCAGCCTTCCACTTGCATAGAAAACAGGCAAGAGTTCCACAGGGTTATCCACCCCCTTGCTCAAGGAGCACCACGAACATGCTCACTGCTGAGGTTCTCTCAGACACCCCTTGGACAGCCAGCAAGACACCAGGCAAGAGAGGGAAAGGAAAAGCATTAGCTAAATGTCATGCTGGCTTATCTGTGTCCAGAAGCAACCTCCTTGCTTCCCAGGATTTGGCCCACTGCTCCATGGGATTTCAGACCTGACAGAGCTCTCCTCCTAACCACAAGCACCCTCCTGCCATGGCTGACCTGACCTGACCTGGCTCCTCTCTGCCCCCAAAGCATGGCAGCACTTGGCAGCCTGGAGTGCAGCAGGGAGGATGGAGCTGGAGATGGGCTTGAAGCCCATGAGGGGCATGGGCAGTGATAAGGCACCCTGGCAGCACCTTGGCATGTGTCAGACCTCAGATGACCTGCTTGCTCACCAGCAGGTCTTCACCCAGTGCCATGTTCTGACAAGGTCCAGAGGCAGAGCAGTCCTTCCCAGCACCAGAGAGCCAGCCAAGCCCCACTGGACTGTCCCTGCCCCTGATGCTGCTCCCTGGCACAAGGTAGCAGGGACTGACTCCCTGATGAGTCTCTCCTTCAAGACTTGTGTCTTCTGATGTAGGCCAGTCTTGCAGAAAGGCTGAAGGCTCCATCAGGGCAGGAGCAAGGACTCTCTGACTCCAGGGTCTGGTGCACAATGACAGTTAAACCCAAAATAATTTAAGATTATACCTGCCAGGATCTCCCCAAAGCTAGAGGGGGTTGTGTGGCCACCTCTGCTCCTGCCATTGCTTCTGACCAGAATAACCAGCTCCTTTTCACTGAGGAAGATGCTGCTGAGTGAGAACACTACTTGAGGGGCTAAAAAGAAAAGACTTGCTTTTTTTTAGCATCTGCTCCCTGGGCAGAGGAAGTTCCAGCTGTCCAGGGCACCACATGCAGCAGAGAAACCTTGACCTTGGTGCTCTTTGGTGAAGTGGTGACACAAGTTAACAGCTCCAGATTATGGTCCCAAACATACAAAGCCTAACAGTGAAGCTCAACCTGTCAGCTCTGAGTTGACCTCTTGTCCCTGGGACTGGGGCAAAGGCTTTGCCAGCAGAAGATTCCAGTTATGAAGTGTCCTGATGCAACATGTCACCCAGTGATGTCCTTCACTATTAGATCTCAAAGTGCTTAAGAGGCCAGCATTGCTCCTCTTCAAGAGTGAGAAACCAAGGCACAAAGAGGGGCAGGTCTTGCCTTCAGTCACTCAGTGGGCCAGGAGAAGTCAGGTCCCCTATGCCTCAGGCCAGAGCTTCACCCCTGGAACCCAGCCCAGGCTGCTCTACTCTGGGATGGGTGAAGCTCAGGAACTTTCATGAGTCAGTTGGGGTCCTGGCCACTTTAGCACTTAAACATGGAGCCTGGGCTTGAAGAGGGGCATCAGGACTGCAAGAAAAGCTGAGTAACCATGCTGCCAGATCCACCTGCAGCCTCTATCATCTCAGAGGCTGCAACAGGCACGTGCTTAAAAACCTGCAGGGTTTGCATGGAGAACATCAACTCACCAAGCCATGGCATTCCACTGAAGGTGATGATGGCTCCTCTTGGGGCAGTGAGCCACATTAACACCAGGAAGAGACGTTTCTTGGAGCTCTGCTCAGCTCAGCAGCTGCTCTGGTGGCCATGCTTAACAAATGCTACTGCATAATGTTATATGGACAAACATTTCAATGTTGGGGAGAACAGAAAGAAATCTGGAAGTGAGAAGCAGAGAGGAACATAACTGCTTCTCCCTGACTTCTGCCAGGCATGAGGCTCAGCAGATGTGGAGTTCACTTGAGCTCAAAAACTTCTAAAATGCAAGCAAGTTGGCAGAAGGAAGGTGGGTAAGAGGGATGGGTGTGAAGCAAAGCCATGGGAAAGGGTGAGTGTGCACCAGCAGGAAAGACTCAAGCAAAGGTAGAGGGATCCCAACACACCCTAAGACCTGGTCCTTGGTGTCCCAAGTGTCCTGGGCTGACTCCTACCTCCAGTTTGGCCTCCCTGCTGAGTGCTGCCCAACCTGCTAGCATCCAAGTCAGTAGGTCCAATATTGACCTGGCACCGAGAGACACTCTTCAGGAAGATAAACAGGAGCTTCCTGGAACTCTGGCAGCCAGAAGTGTCTCAGCCAGTAGGAAACTATCTAAGAGCAGAGAAAACCTGTGCAACAGGGACTACCACTGTTGAAGGGACAAGGGAGGATTTAGAAGTTCTTGAAACCCTTGAAAGCGCCAGAGGTCAGGACTATCTGAAATGATGATGCTTCTGTGTCTCCAACCTTGGTGTCCCCAGCAGTGTCAGCAACGAGACCAGTGACCCTTCCTGCTCCCAGGGCAGAGCTGTCCCCAGGACTGCTTGCCTTGGGAAGGCTGCTCCAGACATACAGCTCATCTGCACTGCCCTTCCCTGTCTGCAGATCAGCTCATGGAGCCACCATGTTCAAAGCCAGCAGGTCTGAAGACTTGACCCTTAGCAGGAAACCAGGACTATTATTGATATTCACACTAAAATAAACATATTGAGATACTTCTTGTGTGCTGGCTGAGAGAACTGGGAGAACCAAGAACCTTCAAATGCAGCACACTGACACTATGGGAATATTGGCTGGTGTGGAGGATCTACATGCCCATCAGGAAGGGCTTGACACACACTGAGGTTCAGGCATCCATGAGATTTCCCTTTCACACCAAGGATTGTGACATCTCTGTACTTTGTCCCCAGCATAACTGTGGCACTTGGACTGCCTGCTGTACAAATCCAGGCAACTGGCTCTTTCTGGACATGGACACATCCATGGAGAGAAGAACTGATGGAGATCCTGCAGGGATCTCAGCAGGGACCAAGGCATCCATCCTGCTTTATGGATCCAGGCCAGGGGAAGTGGCAGAGAGATGATGAGAATAAACTAAAACAAATCAGGCTAAAGGGTTATTTGAGAGAAATCAAAGTGCACTGAGGATAATGGATGTGCTGCACTGAGAAATAATCATATTGGGGCTTGAAGGTATCAGCTACCAGCAAAGGGAAGAGGCCAGAAAAACACATTGGCACTATATTTTCAATTTGTCTTTTAAATAAATGATATTTACTTCCTGTGCTCCCAGTGAAGAAGGGATCTGGCTGAGGGCTCTGGTCCCAGACAGGGAGAACCTGGAAATCAGTCTTCTCTGAACATTTTCCTCCAACACTTCCCCAGAGGGCTCAGTTTCTCCTGATGAAGTGACATGAGAAACAAATGCAGACAGGACCACAGGACCTGATGGAGGCTCTCCCTAGGTGAGGAGGCAACATGGGCTGATGGAAGCTTGTGGCATCAGGAGTTGAGACACAACCCTTGCACAGACCCTACAGATTTGGATGGTCCCCAACTGTCCCTGTGCTGCCCTCCTTCCCCAGCAGTGCCCATGGGATGGATGCTCCCAGCTCCCAGCCAGCAGCATGGGGGGCCAGAAGTGGAGCTGCATGGACTGTGACTCCTCTGCCGTTGCAAAGCCTTCTCCAGGCTGAGGACTGGCTGTGGTGGGCACATCGGTGTCACTGTGAAGAGCAGTTGTCCTTGAGCCCCTATCTGTTTGCAGATGACTCCTAGGCAGGGATGATAAAAGGTGATTTTCCACAAACAAATTACTCCTTTCAAATGCTTTCCTAAAGGCAAAGCCAGCTTTCAGGAGGATATTTGAGGGCTCAGTCCTCCCCATCCCCATCAGCTCACAGTCACTGGTAAATCACTGTCCCACCAGCTCTGACATGGGGGGTGGCAAACTCCTGCTCCCCCCATACACCCAGAGGCACCAACCGTGGCCACCCCTAGGGTGCCAGGGATAAAGCCAAGCTCTTGAACCACATCACTCCATGTGTAGTTCAACACCAAAAACACTGGGGCTCCCTAACTGGTGTTCACCTCATCCATGGAGAGGTGTCCTGTGCTGGTGGAGGGATGGCAGCACTGAGAGCAGGCAGCCAAGCCCTGTCCTGCCCCGGGTACAGGAGTCTCTGCAGACAGAGTCATCCTTGTTTGCTGGGGCTGCAGCTCCTCTAGACCACATTTATCACCTGTAAACATGACTTTCTAGCAGCCTGCTGATGGTAACATCCATCTACCAGGCTGGAGGGAAGCTCAGGCTGCCTGGAGCCCTTGGACAAGAGGTTCTGCTATGACCCAGTTCCCCGGGTAGCCAGGACACCCCAAGTAGACCACAGCATGGTGTGGAAGTCCAGCTCCCAAACGGCTAATTCAATAAGTCACAGATACCATGACTTCATAAGGCAGAGAGGCTCCACAGCTNGGTGGAGAGGGGGAAGTTAAGACAAGCAGCAGAACAAAACATCCCATAAATCATGAGGAGCTGCTGAAATACCAGAACAAATGACCCCATAGCTTGGCCATTGTTCCTGAGCGAGGGCTTAAAGCGCTCCCAGTCGAGACAAAGCGCCTCGCGTTTTGTTTCAACACCGCGTCGGCTCCTCCAGGACCTGTGCTCTGGGTGCGGGGAGGGTGGGGGGGGAAGCTGCTTTCCAGCCCGGATCGATGGCCGGCATCGGTGCAATGGGGGAGGTGAAGCTCTCACCAAGGCTGGCTAACCCCCACCACAGCTGGTACAGTGCAGACGCGGTGCCCACATCTCAACCTGCCCCGAGCATCTCTTTACTCCCAGATGCCAACACACCTCCCAGGCTGGGAGGAGAAGGAGCTCTAAGACTCCTCTTGGATGTGTGGATCAAGCCAAGAGTAAGACAGCTCGAGCAGATACGGTGCTGCTCCTCCCCAAAAGTTGTGGACAATTCACTTTGTGCTGGCTCCCACTGGCAAGGGGATGACTGTCACATAAAGAGTCCTGGGGAAAGTCCTATATGACAGTAGACTAGTAAGGAAAGAACTCACTGAGTCTTGCAGTAGCAGCCCTCCAGTGCCCTGGCTCAGGAACAGTCGGAGGGATCAGCAGACAGCTCAGCACCTCCCACGGGCTCTTCAGCCCTGTGGGACCACAGGACTCAGCTGCCAGAAGGCAAGGAGCCTGCTGCTGGGGACAGGTCATCCACTCTGCCTGTCCACATCAGCTGGCAGCAGCCGTGGAAGGAGTCTGAGCAGCACCAGGCACCTCCACGGCATGGATTTCATGCCCCAATTTAGGGAGAATTTCCACACCACATGAGACCACTTAAACCCAAAGGGAAAACATTACTGCATCATAAAAATTCAAATAACTTTCATGAAAATACTTTCATTAAAAACCTTCTGCTTATAACCAAACCTGAAACGTGAGACAGGCCACCTGTGCCACCTCTGCCAGCCTGAGGGTGCCCACACAGTTCCTCTGCCCAGTGGCTGCAGCTCCTGCCCTCATGGCACCGTGGTCCCATCGCAGAGGGACATCCCCCAGCCATTACACCCAGCCTGGTACTGGGACATCATGGGGAAGCCACTCTGCACCTTTCCATCTGAGTGGGCATGGTGTGTCCTCAGAGTTACTGGACAGGCAGGTCTCTGAGCATGCTCTCTTCAGCAGAGGGGAAGTGAGCAGCTGATGTTCAGCAACGTGCCCGAGGTCAGACAGCAAAACAAGATGCAGGCAGGACTGAACCCGAGCCGGCCAGCTGCCTCTAACCACCAGAGGACACGCTCCTGCCAGCGTGGCTTTCACAGCTCGTGGTGGGCAGCCAAGGAGCAGAACCGAGATAAGGGGATGGGGGAGTGAGGAATGTGCTGCATTTTTTCCTGAGCCACCATGGGAATTAGGCTATTCTGACCATGGATCACAGGGAAGCTGCCCAACAGGAAGCACTCAAGGAGCCTAAACAGAAGAGGCAGTGAGTAGAAGTAAAGGATCAAGAAGAAGAAAACAGAGAGGAAAATCAGGGTGAACAAGAGGAGAGTATGGCAAAAGGAGTGTGAGGAGGATGGCAAGAGGCACAAATGGAAGAAGGAAAACCAGAGTGAAAGGAAGGAAGAGAAATATGGATGCCATGAGGACAAACCTGCCAGGATTGGAATTGCCGATGAGGACCAGAGCTGGAAGGCTGTGAAGTGGGATAGATGCTCCCAGGCTCTGCAAGGCACAAGAGTAAGCCAGCAGATCCCAGCCCTTTTATTGGATTAAGATTCACTTAAGAGAAAAGAGAAACGTGGATCGTTGCTCAGGTGACACACACACAAGAGGAGAGGAGGCTGTGCCTCAATTCACCCTAAGGGGGAGAAAAGGGATGGCTGGTGTTGGGAGGTTGCTGTAGGGACAGCAGGAGGTCTCCACGGGAGCTGTCAGCTTTCGACTTCTTCACTCCAACAGCAGAAGGTGGTCGGGTTCAAATAAAGAGTGCTTTTGTCTCACAAGCCTTCGTGCTACTTAGGCTTTGGAGCTAGGTTAGTATCACAGACCAGCAGAAAGCAGAGCTTTAATAAATCAGACCCCAAATCCTTCCTTGCCTCAGTTGCCAGTTTTTGCCTCATTTCGAGTTCAAACTGCTTCGGTACCCTGCAAGACACAGCAGGCACCATGCAGCAAAGAGGAGGAGAAAGGAATCAGCAAATCCCCCCAAAAATCCAGACAAGAGCAGCCTCCAGGTTTCTCCCCCATGCTTGGGAAAGCCTCCCACAACCTTGCTCCCCGTGGTGCTTCTCTTTGGGCACCTCCCAGCACCAAGACACCAGCTCACAGGAGCAATGGGCTGAGGTGATACAGCACATTCACAGGCCCCAACACTGGGGACTTTGTGGTGCTGGCTTTAAAAAAAAATACCCTAAAAAAAAAGCCTAATAATGAAGTATTTATTTCAGTAAACAACATATGAATGAAAGAAGTGTTTTCTCAATACCTCACTTTTTCCCTGCCTTCTCTCCCTTCCCCCCCAGTAATTTTTTTTTAATAAGTGGAACTAAGGAGGTTTCGCTTGCTGAGGACCAAGCTCAGGAGCAGGACCATGCTCTGCTCACCCAGTGCAGCTCCCAAACATGTGCTGTACAAATAAAGCCTGCCTTGTGCCTGGGGAGCAACGTGACCTGTGAGCGCATCTCAGCCGGCGAGCCGAGGAGAGGTGCTTCAATGGAGAGTGAGACCTGAGCTGGGAGCATCCCTGTGCTTTGGGGTAGGCAGTGTGGGACACTTAGCACCTCTTTTCTTGTGGCAGCAAATAACTGCATCTCCTGGCCCAGATAAGTGCCAGCACCCAGCATCCCTCCCCACAAGGCTTTGAGACTGGATGGCTGATCCAGCTCAAGATGTCTCCAGCCACAGAGGAAACCTCTGACCACGGGGCAGTTCTCCTCCCCCCAGCCAGACCAACCACAACAATGTCCCTGCCTGAGGGGTGACATCAGGTCCTTGTCTTTCCAGGCTTTCACTGGCAAACCAAAGGCAAAGGTGATTCCTCCTCACCAAAAGCTCATTCCCAAGCTGGCTTACAAAAAGCCCCTAAAAAAACATCACCTAGTGCTGCTGTGGAGTCACTGCTGTACAAGGTGCTTTGCAAAACACATCAAGACAGATGGTTGGCCCCAGGAGAACGTTATGGAGCGAGTCAAAAGGTACCACAAACACACCTTGACACTGCAGGGCTAAAATGGGATCCAGGGGCTTTAAAGGGACAGTTAAAGGGAGAAAAGAGATTTACTGTCTTCTCTTCCTTCTCTGTTATGAATCAAGAGAAACTCTGATTGTTTTTAATGAGTTCTTTGCTTCTTTTCCTATTTGGTATATCACACATTCATGGAGTTGTCTCTCTGGAAGATTCACAGTAATTGCAGCACTGCTCTCCTGATGACATCGTTTCAGCAAAGGGAAGAAAATTGTGCAACTGGAGAAGAAAGCAATCTGTCACCAAATAGCTTAAATTCCTTGTCTGGCCTCATTAATACCTAGTTAGCTTTGATACCTAACTAACCTCACAGATAGAGGAAGCCTTTGAGGAGGACTCCACAAGCTCATGCTGAAGTGCTAGAACATACAATAAATGCCAGAATGATCTCCAAAAAAAGCAGGGAAAATGAAAACCAAACTCAACATTCTTGCAATTTCTAGGCATTTCTTTCTTTCTTTTTTTTTTTTTCCTTTGGTTAAGTTTTACCCTCCTTTATCCATCTAAGGAAGAAGAAAGCAATGCAATTTAGCAGGTCACCTCTAATGCTGGGAGGGCTGACTGTGATCTGCTTCCAAGGTGGTTTCACCAGAGCTTAGAAACCCAGGATAAATTACTCCCTGCTCGAGCAGGGACTGCAGTTGGAGACCTGTGCTCAGCATGAGGGGCCCTGTGGACACCACAGCAGTAGCATCAGGGAAGGAGGGAGCACGACATTGCCCCAGGGTGAGCGCACGGGATGCAGCCCCATACCCTCACACACCTCACCCCAGGCAGGCACAGTGCCTGAGGGGAGCCCCTGTGGCTCCTGGTGCCTCCATGCCAGCTGCAGCCATCCCACCATGGCTCTGGGCTCTGGCTTATCCAACAGAGGTGTGTTGGGCAGCAAGGGACTGTGGGATGCATCCTCTGGCATGAGATGGGAAGGGGAGAGGAGAGGGGAGGGGAGGGGAGGAGAGGACAGGACAGGACAGGACAGGACAGGAGAGAGGAGCAGCCAGCAGCAGGAGCTGTGGGAGGTAATGCATTTATGGGCCCTGGCCCAGCAGAACATGTCCACATCCCACATCATCTCCAAAAGACCCTTGAAGTGCTGAAGTCCAGGTTGGATGGGGCATTGAGCAACCTGGTGTTCCTTCCAAAGATGGGGGAGTGGAACCAGATGATCTTTAAGGTTCCTTCCAACCCAAGCCATTCTGAGATTCTATGATTCTGTGCCTCCTATGGCTTAGTTCATGGGATGTCTCTCAGTCTCCCAAGGAAGGAGCTGCCCAAGGCTCCCTGATGCTCCCTGCACTGGGGAGAGGGGGCTTGATACCCTGAGGGAGCTTCTGCAGCAGATAGATGGATTTGAAGGAGGGTTGTCCCACAGGACAGCAGGCAGAAAGTGGCAGCAATGGGGACAGGGGACAGGAGGGGGACTGGAGAAGCAGAGGCTTCTTTCCCCCAGCCCTGTTCTGCAGCTCTTACCATTCAATGCTCAGAGACCTGGGCCGGAAGGCAGACAGCTCAGCCGAGGCATACTCAGCTTTCCTTCTCTTCTCCTGCTTCTGCTTAACTGACAAGCGGTGGGCAAACCTAGAGAGGCTGCTTTCCGACCTGGGGAAGGGGAGAGGAAAGGCATTAATGTCACTGAAAGACCCTGGCTCCCAGGGGCAGGATCCATGGCACAAAGCCAGGGGAAAGCCTGGAGCTGGAAGGAGAGGAGTCCCAGAGAGTCCACGGCACCAGGGTGTACCAGGATCCAGGGGAAGAAGCTGAGCAGCAGCAGCAGCAGGTTTAGCATCGCTTTGTGAAGCCAGGACCAGCATGGGGCCATGGTCTGCTGTTAGCAAAACTGAAGCTGTGAGCCTGGCAGGTTGAGTTAGCACCATGTCCTACTCCCTGCTGCATCCCTAGGTTGTATGCTCCTGCCCAAATGCCAACCAGTGATGCCCAGTGCTGGAGAAAGATTGGCTGCTTCTGTTTCTTGCAGTGCCTGCCCAAGGGAAGCATCAGCAGAGAGAAGCAAAGCAGACCTCTGCCATGACTGCACGCTCCTTCAGAGAAACCCCAGAGCTCCTGTGACCTCCCAGTCAGGGCTCTCAGACACCAGGACAGCTTTCTGATGAAGGCTGACGTGGAAATCAGCCCACATCAGAGATGTGTCAGAGGAGGAGACAGACATGTGTGAGTAAATGGCTTCATTGACAAGACCTGTCTGTGCTGCCAAAGCCCCTTCCCGAAGGATGGCATGCTCCAGAATCATTCCCAGTCCCTGGGACCTGGAGGAAAAGCATCCCTAGGCTCCAGGACTGTGCTGCACACCCAGCTCCAGCCCAGCCCTCTCCAGAAGAGAACCACTCTTCCCAGGCACAACTGCACTGTCTCCAAGCTGGCATTGAGATTTGCCTGGGAGGTGCTTGTCCCACAGAGCCCCACAGCTCTCTGCTTTTCCCTGCCTCAGACAGACACCCCAGTGTCTCAGTGCTGAGGGTCGGCACCCTTGGCTTCCAGCTGAACGTGGCTCCACAAGCCACCCCTGCTGCCAGTTCACCAGGAGCAGAGTGGGGAGGGATCAAGGGAGGAGCAGCCTGGGGAGCTGGGACACACAGACTTGGGCATACAAGCAAGCTGGTGGCACTGGTGCCACCTGCCAGCTCTGCCATGCACACAGGCCACTGCCTCTCCTCCTGCTTTGGTCCTGTGCCAGCGTGACCTGCTCCCACCGCTCAGCTGGCCCCAAGCTGGGCAGGGAAGGGGACAGGAGCCATTTGACAAAGGTCTTGGGGGATAAGGAACAGACCTGGGGGGAGACTCTGAACCTACCCACATTGCTAAAGTCAATCCTGCTCTCCTCTCGAGTCCATCCTGGCTTCAACCACATGAAATGCCTCCAAAAAAAGAAGGCATATCTCAGAAATGAGAGCTCCTTGCCTTTCCTCACAATAATTAAGCCAACCACGACCAACTAACAGTTTTTTTGCCTAATACATTTTAAACACAGACATCTTCAATTCATTAACTCTGGTTATTGATTTATTTTTCAGCTTATGAATTGCTGTTGCTGGGAATGGGGTGGAGACAGCTTTCTGGAGAAGGCTCTTGTCTCTCCAATCACCACCAGGAAAGAGCCACTCAGACCTTCCAGGGTCATTCTTTACATTCTTGAGAAGAAATACTACTTTGATGTAAAGGATGAGGTTTGCCTTGAAAGAAACCCAACAAGAAACTCAAACCCCAGCTCACAGCTGGAGGAAGAGGCGTTCGAAGAGGAGGGATCCAGGTGCCTTGTGAAAGGACATTGAGCAGAGCCCAGCACTGACACCATCCCCACCACCTCACTTCTCCTTTCATCTAGCATCAAAGCTAGATGTAACAAATAACATCCCAATTTAGGGAGATGTGGGCACTGACTGCTGATGACTGCAGCAGCCACCAGTGTAGTGTGGACCCTGGGGTGAGCAGGGCTTGGAGCTGATCCCAGGATGAGGGTGGTAGAAATAGGTGCTGCTGGCTTCCTATAGCATCTCCTTGGTAGCATTTGACTGTTCCCACTGAGGCAATCCTAATGCTGCTCAGCTTTCCACCTCCCTGCTACCCCACAGGGCTGAGGGCTCCATCCCCAGCTGCTGGGACACTAAGGATGTTGATCTCCTGAGCTGTGGGGACTACCTGGAGAATGCTGTCTTGTCTGCTGTGCTTACCCCATCCCTACCACACTCCCTGTACCGTAACAGCCACCCCTCCCAAACTGGTCCCCAGCAGGGATAGGGACTGGAAAATCCCAAAGCACCTGCATGGATGCAGGAAGGCAACCACCCTCTGTGACAAGGAAGTGGCTCTGGTGTGCCAGCACATGCCTCTTGTGATTGAAACCACTGGGACAATTCCTTACCCAGGCACATCCACTGCCCCAAGCAGTGAAGGAACAGTTACTGGACAGAGCCAACAGAGCTGGCAGAGGGACAACAGAGGGATGTGCTGACAGGGCTTGAGAGGAAGCAGCATTAGTCCCTAGGGCACTGGTAGGACTGGAGAAGCCACCTGGCCTCACCATGACTCCCTCAATGGTATGGCATGGCAGGGGAAGGCTCAGGGAGAAAGGTGATGCTTTCTGGCACAGGGCAGGTGCTGGCTAGATCTGCCCAAGCCAGGGTGGACAAGTGAGGCCATGTATGAAACAGAAGGTGATGAAGAATCTTGAGATGTTGGGTGCTGCTTTCACTCCCCCAGATCAACCTCACAGCCAGGTCACCCAGCTGATTCACCCACCACCTCCAACTGCTCCCAGCTGAGTTAAAGGAGATGCTGTGACTGCTCTGATTGGCCTATACTTTTCCCTTGAGAGCTGTCAGCAACTCATCCAGCATACAGCAATGAACCAGCCTCCTCTCACCTCTGCCAGACCAAAAGCTCCAGCAGAAGCATCACTAATTAGAGAGCCAGGAGCACATTACAGTATCATCTGGCTATTTATACAGTGCTGCTTTACATAAACTGTACTGCAGAAGAGAGAATGAATCATACCTGCTCTGTCGTGGCTGCAGGCAGGCAAATGCAGCCCCACACCAGCAGCCTGCTCTGCCCCACTCCCCTCTCCACACCAAGGCCCTGCTTGTGGGTCAGCTTCCCTCAGCTCCTCATACTGGGGCTGCTCCAGTCCTCTAGGGCTGGGATGCCCCCAGGGTCAAGATGCTCCTGCGGCCACTCTGGTCACTGTGCTCTGAGGGTGGCAGTGGCAGTGAGCCTCTAACAGGAGGAGGGGGATGCAGCTGGGACCACACTTTTACTTCCCAAGTGCTTTGCAAGCATTAACAGATGCCTCTGTTGCTTGAGAAAGATCAATGTGAGGGATATTAAGGTAGAGGTAGGGAAACTGAGGCATGGAGAAGCTAAGGCAGGTTCCCTATGGCTGTCAGCATCCATCCTCTTGTGCACTTCAATGACACCCAATATTTTTCTGCCTTTTCCCACCAACACCAGCACAAGGGTTGGCTTGGGGAACAGGTAACCCTGCAGAGATCCACTGCTTCCTTGAGCCAGCTTCATCCTATCCATGGGACGGGAAAGAGGCCAGCACAACTCCCCTGCTCCATGGGACTGCTTGTGGCCCAGCCTGGGCAGGATTTAGGATGACTTGCCCACGTAAGCAGCAGCAACTCTGCAGCAGCTCAGCATGGGTGCTGCTGGGGCTTGGAGGACCCAGGCTGCTGTGCTGGCACCTGTCAAGGCTCCCTGGCAGTCCCCACATGCTGCCGAGGAGCCGAGGGGACACGCGGGGAAAACCAGCGATGGAGAAACATCAACCGCAGCGCTGGGAGGAATTGTCTCCTGACAACCAGAGAAGGTTGTTCAGCTACTGTGCTGTATCATAAATCACACCTCTCTGACTCGCCATCTGTCAGCCAGATTACACATGTTCAGAGTCCCATGTCAGCATTTAAGTCAGAACAACAGCGTCTTTCCCCCAGAAATAATAACCAGCCTTGGAGACTCTTGCAGCTATCCCCATCCTCAGCCCTTCCCTCCAAACCACCCTGGCAGTGGTAGGGAGGCAGGAACAGGGTGAGGGGATGCAAAGCCTTCATATGACATCTCCCCCATGAAGCCACTGCTCTGTGCACACGTGGGGGTGGGCAGGGTGTGCAAAACACCCCCCGGCACCAGCCACAGCCCCCAGCCCTCAACACAGGCATGGGGCAGGCAGGAGTAGAGGTTGCTGCTGAAGGGAGATGGGGACTGTGCTGTCCCCAGCCTGATGTGCACTGGAGCTCAAAGCAGCATTGGGGCCCTCACTGCTGGCACAGGTCAGCTTGGACAAGGGGTAAGCCTCTCGTTCAGCACAGGGCACAGCTCTCACACTAGCTGCACTGCCCGACTGTGCCTATAACACCAGCCTGACACCCATCCCTTCACCAGATATGTTCGAGAGCCAAAGCTCCCGGCTTGCTGACAGCCTGGGCTGGTAACCTGGCCCTATCCTGCCTGTGGCTCACCCAGGTTGTTGAGCCATCACAGGATGCAGCATTCCAGCACAAAAAGCTGCCCAGCTGCCCTTTCAGATGAGGACAAGGGTCTGAAGTGCTTCCCTCCACCCCCTCACTGGCCAGGCAGGCGGATGAGCAATGACATTTCCCAGAGCTGACTTAGTACAGAGATACACAGGGACTCGATTCATCCCTCCGGCTTCACCAGCTATGGCTAGGCAAGAGTCCTGCCAGGGGTTTGCAATGCCTCACCACCACATCCCCCACACCATAACTGGAAAGCGATGACAAGCAAAATCCCCATCCCCTCGGCTCCGTGGCTCACTCTCTGCCCTGCACTGGCCCTCGAAAGGGACATCGTGGGCCGCTCTGCAGAAAGCAGTGTGCTTCAGCAGTCTGTCTGCAGCTGGCAGAAGCTTGGGTGCTCATGCAGCACCTCACCCAGCCACTGGCACTCCAGCCATGGCTGGAGCCACAGGGCAAATCATGGTCCAAGCAGGCACAGCTTGCACCGTGCTAGGGATGCAGGATGACCGAGGTCATGAGGCAGTGCCGGCAGGGGCACCAGCACAGCATCAGCAATGCTCCTGCTCCACCAACACACCTAAACAAAGCCCCCAGCACAAGCCATCCATGCTACTGAGACAGAGCTTTCTTAGCTCAGGCAAGAAAAACTCCCACTTGTTGCGCTCTCAAGCCTGAGACTTGGGAACCAGCACGTGCTTGTACACGGCTCTGAACTAAGGCAGCTTCTGGCAGAAAGCTGCCAGTCTCTTGAATGAGCACAGGCATGCAAAAGTCCCAGGACAAGCTGGGTGGTAGCTGTGGGTAGTCCAGGTGCTTGGCAGCAGGCAAACAAGCAGCATTTTCAGCTGGTCCTCCCTCTGGGAACAGTCATTGCAAAACCAGTTTTTGAGGTGGGCTCATCCCGGTGAGCATCCTGGCTGCAGCCTGGCCTTGGGAAGCTGGACACTGCCTCGGGGCAAGCAGAGCTGGGAGCGAGCAAAGCTTTATGCAGCTGCAGGGTTTGGCTCCTGTGAGCCTTTATTTGTACAAGTGCAGTTAGAATAAAATAGAGGAAAAAAACCCAGTCAAAGCTGGAAAGGTGCCTCCTGATCAGTAGCAGCCTTTCAGGAGAGAGAGGCTTCCAAAAGGGAGCATGCATGGCCACACGGCCGCACACATGCAAGCCTCTGGGCAAGCATTAGCCACAGATGCTGCTCCATCAAACCCTGCTCACCAGCCCGCTGCAGTGCCATGCTTTGGGCACGGCACCCACCCACCACAGTTCCAGCTCCCAGCACATCCCCAAAGCAGCAGCCAGGGACAGGAGCCCCGGTGAGTCAGGCACAGCTGCAGGGTGCCAAAGGCAAGGTGCCCGGGAGCCAGAGGAGCGATGCTCACTCACCTGTACAGCTTCTGCTCCCTTCCCTCTGGGCTCTGCCGATCACCTGCTGCCAGAGAAGCAGCTCAGCTGAGAGTGGCTCTTTGGGAGAGTCCTTGTCCTCTCAACGCACGCAGCCACAGGCACGCTCCCATCCCAGCTGGGATCCCCAGCTCCCACCCGCATCACCGACCTCTTCATCTGCCACCTCCGCTTCCCTCACCCATCACCTCAGGTTTCTGCTTGCTCTGTGCATGCCTCTCTTTTTTCTTTTCTCCTCTTTTTTTTTTTTTTTTCCTCCCAATCTTGTTTCTATAGAAACGAGATTAGCAGAGGGGGAAATAAAACAGCCCCATGTGACTCAGATTCCGACACTGAAGAATCTCCTGGTCGTGCTCGCTGGGGCTTTACATAACCACGGATCTGCATGGGCTTGGGCAGGGGGACTGAGCTTGAGGAGGAGACAAGCTTGGCCAAGGGGCACCAGGCTCAGATGGTGGGACAAGGCGCAGAGAGGGGTACTGAGCTTGGAGGGGGGAACTGGGTTTAGGCAAGAAGGCCTGAGCTTCAACAAGGGGTCCAGGCTCAGTTGTGGAAGGACCAAAAAGCAGCAATGCTTTAGGCTCACCTCTGCTGGCTTTAGGCTTTCTGTGGCACTCCTGATGCAACAATGTGCTACCAAACTGCACTGGGATCCCCAGAGGATGCTGTAAGCCCCTGGCACCCTGCACAGCCCTGCTTTGCTATCTGTTCCTCTTGAGAGAGGCAGAAAGCAGAGGTAGTGATGCCGAAAACTGCACTGACCCCCACCAAAACTTCTGGGGTCCCTAGGTGAGCTTGGGAGGGGATGCTCATCCTCAGATGCTGCTCAAAGCTGCAGATGGGAAGCTTGGGTGATCTTCTGACAGAACACAACAGTTTGACCCAAAAAGCAGCCAGATGCCTTCCCCCAGAAAGCAGCACTGGAAATCAGTTGTGCTTGCACTGCCTGCACAGGGCAGCAGAGAGCATCTCAAGAGGTTCAGTTCCTCACCAGAAGGGCAGGGCTTTAGCTCTGTGCCAGGAGAGGAACTCATAGACAGTTTTTTCAGGTCTCTGGGGTTCCTTTAGGACTTCAGCATCCCACTTCTGGGCTGAGTCAACAGAGACAAGTTTGTGAGATCTGATGCTGCTACAGCCCAAGGCCTGCCTGGGGCTATTACATTAAGAAAGCTCTCCCCCGCTGAGCACGAGCTGTTGAACACCACATCAGTGAAACAGGCACCAGTTTACCTCCGTGATGAGCTCAGGACATTAGACAGTGCATCAGAGCCAATGTGGGCAGCCACAGCTTCAACAAGTCTCAGGGGAGTCCTTGTGGCTCTCCACAACTCCCTGAAAAGAGGTGGGAGCAGGGTGGGGATTGGTCTCTTCTCCCAGGCAACAAGAGATAGGACAAGAAGAAACAGCTTCAAGTTGCACCAAGGAGGTTTAGGTTGGACATGAGGAAGAATTTCTTCCCTGAAAGGGTTGTCAAGGCCTGGCCCAGGCTGCCCAGGACAGTGGTGGAGTCACCATGCCCGGAGGGATTGAAAAGATGTGTAGGTGTGGTGCTGAGGGAATGGTTTAGTGGTGACCTGGCAGTGCTGGTTAACAGTTGGACTTGAAGATCTTAAAGGTCTCTTCCAACCAAAATGATTCCATGATTCTAAGTGATGAATTTGTGTGTATCCACCCAGTCAAATTGTTCCATGGGTTATCACACCAGGCTTGTGAGCTATGCCAAGTTTGGGTGACCCTGCAGAGAGAAAGCCAGAGAAAGGCTTTTGCAGTGCTAAGGGGGTGAGGTCTGGCTCACCAAGGATTAGTCTTCACAAGCCATTAACAGCCAGTCTGCTGGGACAGAAGCAAAGCTGAAACTGCCTTTTTTTACCCAACAAGAGGGTTACTTCAAGGGGAGGACAGCTGGCCATCACACTGAGGCTTCCCAAGGAGAAAGAGAGGGACAGTGGGGGTACTACAGTTGGGGAAAGACTGGCAGGAGGTGGCTGGAGTGGCAAAGGAAAAGCTAAAAGTCTTGACAAGAGAGAAGAAGGAGACATGTCTGATGGTCCTGGGACATGATGACACAGCTCTAGATAAGTTGATCCTGATAACACTGAAAGGTTCAGAGAACTGGAGCCATCCCTTCTTGTGCCAGAGCACATGTCAATGCAAGCTGCCCCTTGGTTGATGGGAACTCAAAATCTGTAAGGGAGAGATAGGTCAGAGCTGTAAAACCTCCAGAACCACAATCCAGGACAGTCCCATGTCTGGGGACATCTGGCTGGCCATCTGGCTGGTCATGGTGACTTGGGCCACAGGGCAGGGACTTCACAGCACCAAATGTCTCAGTGTTTGCCAACATTTGCCACATATTGGGAAACATAAACAGATTATCCACGAGCACTGCTTTGCTAAGCCTGGCTCTTTAGAAACCTGACAGATGCTGGTGTCTAAGCTGATGCTGGGCTGGCTTCCCTGGGAAGGACCCAGTTGGATTCTCCAGGAACCTGGCTCTGTAGTAGGGAGCCAGGCAGAACAGGCAGGATCCTCTATGGAAAGTACAAGAGAGTCACAGGAAAACTTCCACCAGCAAACCTGCTTGGAGACGTGCAGCTAATTATAGTTGGCATTATCAGGCTGCATTACAATTAGCAAGTCAGGGCCTAGGCTCTATTTCTGCTCTGCAACACAAGGAGGGTAGGTATAGCCAGGGATGAAAGGAGAAGGAAGCAGGGGCAGAAGGACAGAGATAGCTGCTGGGTGCTTGTAAATCAGCAGAGCAGCTGTTTGCAAGCATTGGGGAAAAGCAGGTTTTATTTGGAGGGTGTTTATAAGGAAGGCTAAGGAAAGAAACACAACTCATCCCTTCAGCACAGCCCTTCTCAGAAGTCTGGGCAGCTTTGGGATCTGCTTCCCACTCACTCCCTTCCCTGACAGTGAGGTCTGCCAGCACCCCTTAGGTGTGCTCCAAGGTCTTACAAGACCTTCTCAGTTCTGTGCCTCTGAGCAGAGCCCCAGGCTGACTGTTCTGAGCTACTGACAGGTCAGATTAAAGCAGCATCCAGGAAGAAACCCAACCTCATGTCCTGCTTGCTTTTCCTAAAGCCTGTCCCTGCTGCTCTGTCCAGTATCCAGTACCAGGCCAGTTGCTTGATGACAGTGGAGGCAAAGGAAAGCAGCAACCCCCCCTGGAAATGGGTGGCATCTTTAGAACTTTTTTCTTGTTTTTCTCCAAAAAAACCCCGAGTTTTGTCAAACTTAAAGCATTTGCTGCAAAGAATTTGTTGCTAATCCAAGCAGAAGGAACCATCTGATGAGCCCCAAATTAAAATGTTCCTTTGTTTTGGCCTTCAACCCTTGTATTTTAATACCAATGCACACTCTGAATGGAAGGTAAATTTGCATGTCCTTCCCCTAAAAATTCTCTGCCAAAACAATTCTTTTATTCATTTGCATTTTGACAATAACAGCTGCCCCCTCTCTGACCAACAGCTGTCTGCACAGGAACAGAGATGCTGGGCACGTGTGCCCACAGCCTAGTGAGTCACCCTGTGCTCTGCAGCCCCCTCCCACCCCTCCTGCACTGCTAGTGGGGCTGGGACCTGCCCTGGCATCATCTCCCTCCATGGGCATCATCATCACCCATGGGCATACACAGACCCTAGGCAGATACAAATCAAGAAGTATTCCATGGATGAGCACAACAATGAGGCTGTGGGACATGCATCCAGTTCTGGGCTCTCCACTTCCAGAGAGACAAGGAACTACTGCAGAGTCCAGCAGAGGCTAGGAACATCTTGAGGGGACTGGAGCATCTCTGAGGAGGAAAGGCTGAGAGCCCTGGGGCTGGTAAGCCTGGAGAAGAGCAGACCCAGAGGGGGTCTGCTCAATGCTGAGCAAGAGCTAAAGGGTGAGGGCAAGAGGATGGGGCCAGACTTCTTCTCAGTGGTGTCCTTCTGTAGCAGCAGGACAAAGCTTGGGCTCTTCCAGTTGGGCTGCATGAGTGTGTCTGCCTAGGTGGAGAAATGTGCAGACTTGCTCCTGCCTTGCCAGGGGGCAGAAAGCTCCAGATATAGCTCTAGTTGTCAGAATTTCTCACCTAGTAATTAAAGCTTTTACCCTCATTAGAAAGACAGGAGGGAAAATAAAGACCAAAAAGAAAGAGAAAAGGACAAAATGCAACAAATCTCTGTCCTTGCATGCCACCAGCATCAGGATGGATGATGGAGAGGATCAGCCCTCCTGGGACCTTCATCTTCCTTCACTACCTCAGGCTAAGCCCACCCACAGCAAGGGACCACCATGCCACCCCAGCATCCCAGCCATGCAGCCCCCATCTGCCCCTGCAGCTGTGACTCTCCAGCCTGATTCCCCTTTGCAGGGAGTGAGCAGAACACCGCAAGTTGGACTGTAAGATATAACTCTGGTGGTCACCAGCACAGATGGGGAAAAACTCCATAAAGTATTTTTATAGTCAGAAGAACAATGCCATAAAATGCCAGGGAGTTACAGACTGCCCTATCCCACCCTCTGTGTCTCCTCTCCCACAGAAAGTATGTGGTTATTAGGGGTAGCCAGGTCCATGTCATGGACCCTGCTCTGTTCCCAGCACCCTCTTCCCAGTCCCAGGATGGGCTGCAGGAAGATGGGGAGATGTGAGAGCAGCTGTGGGACTTCACAGCCCCCCAGTGCTTCACCTGGGCCAGGGTTGGATCTGCCCTGAGGGCTGTGAAGTGGGGACCCAGCAGGTCACAGCTACAATCGTGTCTCTCCACGCTGAAGGAAAATTTCCCTCTCTGGTTTTCCCTTAGGTCTTGGGAGGACCTCAGGAATTAAAACCCAGCCTGCTGGACTCTTTTGCACTGGTGCATGAATCTGCATCCCCAGTTCTTCCCAGTTCAGTGAAAACCCTTCACCACCCTGTCCAAGGCACTTGCTCATTAGCATCTCCCCTGCTTTGCCCAGCAACCCTCCCGGGGATCCAGGATGCCTTTGGAATAACAAGGAGAACAAGGAGAAGGGGAATCTCATCCCTACAGGCAAACTGTAGCTCATCCAAACTTCCCCCCAGTCCAAAAGTCTCCTTGCAAAGGCATGACAGGAATTTACAAAGGTCCCTCTTGCAAGAAGGGGAAGAATGCAGGAGAGGAAAGCCCTTGGCGTGCCTCCCGCAGTGGCCACCTCCAGCCTCCGTGTCTGCCCCACGGCAGGGAAGCGCCTTGGAGCTTTGAGGGACTTGAAGGGATTTGCAATGCAATAAAAACATTCCTGCCTGCAAAGCATGAAACCCCAAAAGTTTATGGGAAACCACTGTCTTCGGGATGTCTGCATATCTTCAGGCATCCTGGGAGCTGTAGTTCAAAGACATCCAGAAAAAGCAAGCGGCCGATAATGATGGTTTCTGGATGGAGGTTGTGTGACTATTGGCTCCCACATGAAAGCCTGCATTTCTGGGATGCTGAGCCTGTTTCTGCAGCCAAGTGAGAAGATTGCTCCTCGGCGCCTGGGGCATGAGGGACTCCAGCAATGAGGTGAGGCTGAGCCCTCTGCTCTGGAGGAGAACAGAGATTGGAGACGTTTCTGAGCCAGTTGTGCTTTTCACAGGCGATGGAAAAGGCACCTTGAAATGGTCAAGGTCACAACAGGTAAGATGGGAGACCTCATCTCCAAGATTTAGGGCATCATGCTGGTTCCTCTTGCCTCCATGACTGCCAAGCTCACGTGGTGATTCTGGTCTCCCCTGCAACTAAATCCCAGATTTACTGAAAGCAGCCAATAGACACAGCCTTTTCCCTGCTTTCAGGTGTCTCTGTCCTGCTTGGTACCTACTCCTCCAGAGGGAAAGGTCCCACAAGGCAGGTGGTCTCCTGACTCTCCCCAAAGCAGCAGTAGGCTCTCTACCTCCATTAAATACCTGTGGGTCCTCAGGATGGGGCTGTGCCACTAACACCCATGGGTTCAGCATCTGGGATGTAATGCCAGCACTTGTTCCATCCCCCCTGAAGCAGGAAGTTTGGAGCATGGCCTTGCAGTGGCTGTCCTTGCTTGCTTCAAACCTCAGGCTGGTGTTCTCAGTCTGTTCCTCAGCATTGATAAAGCCTAACTGAAGATGGTGAGGGCTGCAGGAGTGGGGCAGATGCTCAGAAACCAAAACCACTTCCCAGCCAACCTCAGCCAAAACACAGCTCCCTAACACATGCTTCCAACACCCACAGTGCATGCAACAGCTCAGCCTTTGCTGTACATGTTCTTGCACCTTAGGTCTTCTCCTGCACCACTCAAGCCTGTTATAAGGGTTTTCACTGCACCATGAGCCTCAGCCATGGGTATCTCCAAAGCAGAGCCTCAGAGAGGGAAGAGAGGAGCAGGAGGCTGCTGTTCTAGCTCATTTCTGAAAGGAAAAGCAACCATCTGGCTTCAGAGCACCTCTCAGCAGCTCAGAAGAACACATGCACGCTGCCATGTTTTGATACAGGTTGGCTCGACGCTTTCCAGACACGTAACATGGGCCTTCTGCAGTCATTCCACTGAGCTCTCTCTTTGAATTAATGCTGCTTTTCAGCTCCCATTGAAAATGCTGACGTCTGTCTATTATACCAGGACTTGTTCCCAAAGCTCCTGTCTCTTTTTCCAAATGAGCCAAACCAGCAAAGGGTTATTAACCAGGGAGAAAAGGAGGACAGGGAGGGAACGTGCTGTTCTTTGATAGGAACTGTGTTAATGAACACTATAAAAATAAAGATCAGAAAAGCCTCAATGACAACTTCAACTCTAGAAGAGCTGCAGTCAGACCCCAAAGCAAAACAGCTGACAGAAGAGAAAGGAAAGTCCACTGTTGGCCCCAGCACCTCACAAGACCAGGGACCATGTTCAGAACCTCTTCACCTCCAGCACCAGGGTTCTTGATTGAAGCAGAGTCTGACACTAGGCTTAATGCAGAGGTACCTCTAGATCCTCTGCTCATCCTGGGCTTGATGGCAGCCAGCCAGAACCTGATCCTGAGGAAAAGCACCTGAAAAGCTGCTGAAAGGACTCTTATACAGGTCCAGGTCCCACAAAACACTTAAGCATGGAACATCTCTCCAGTGAAGAAAGGCTGAGAGAGTTGGGGTTGTTCAGCTTGGAGAAGGCTCCAGGAGCCTTTCAGTATTTAAAGGTACCTATAAGAAAGAAGGGGACAGGCTTTTTAGCAGGGCCTGCTGGGACAGGACAAGGGGTGATGGTTTTAAACTAAAAGAGGGAGATTTAGACTGGAGAGAAGGGAGGATTTTTTTACACTGAGGGCTGTGAGACCCTGGCACAGGTTGCCCAAAGAGGTGGTAGATGCCCTGTCCCTGGAACCATTGCAGGTCAGGTTTTCTGGGGCTGTGAGCAACCTGCTCTAGTTGGAGATGCCCCTGCTCACTGCAGATGACCTATCAAGGTCCCTTCCAACCCAAAGCATTCTATCATTCTATGTGCTCACTTCCCAGGGTAAGAGTGGCCTGCAGAGACCAATGCTTCAGGAAAACACACTTTCCTGGATCAGGGCCACAGTGATGGAGCTACCACCACCAAAGCCATACCTGAACAGGACCTCCCAGCGCTGTCTCTCCCCAGAAGAAAACAGCAAACCTATACTGAAGACCAGCCTATATTTGAGGTGTTTAAAACCAAGCAAACTTTCCCTCTTCTACAAAATAACAGAAATCCTGGAAAAAACAGAGCACAAGCTGTACCTTCCCACATCCCCCACTGAGCACCAACCCAGGGCCAGAAGAAGGAGGCTAAGTCCAAAGAGAGTCACATTTTCTAGAGATGGCATGAGCAGAACCCTGGAGCTGGTGGTGACAGATACCCTCACTGCAGGGAGCCCTGAGCTCCCAGTGCTGTCCCAGGCTCTGCAGGAGATGGTGGCTGGACCCCAGCAGGATGGATCCTCTAAATTAGGAATGAAAACATTGCCCCCACTGCTCAGCAGAAGGTTAAGCTCAAAGTGAGCCCTTGTCTGGGACAGCCAGAAGGCCAAGCGAGGCGACGACGACAGCTCTGCCCGAGTCCAAAATATACTTAGGACTTGTTTTGAATTACCTTATGCAGGGCTTTAAAGAAAAAAAAATGCTTAAAAATTTCCATCCAACCTGGCTGCAGGAGGACCCTGGGTTTTGTTTCCACACAGCCAGTTTGGTGATGCTGATCTCAATTTGTTTTTTTTTCCCCCTGGGTAGTGAAAAGAGAGAAAACCCAGGGAGGGCAGCGGTGAGAAGAGCAAGGAGGACAAAGCCATCCAGCACCCTTTGGTTTTTTGAGTGAAGGCATCTGCTCTCCCAGAACCTTGGTCTCTGCAGGGTTGGCTGCCCCAGGGTGCTTGGAGCCTGTGAACCCAACAACCTGAGATAAACCCACAAAGGCAACTTGTTCCACAAAGCTCCTGCTCGTGGCTCAAACCAAAGTGGTTACATTACAAATGTACCTGTAGGAGGGAGAGGGAAAGAAAGAATCCCTCGAGGAATCTGCAAGGCACAGGAGGAGCTAAAAATAAACTCTGACAACAAGTCAATCTCGAAACAGAAAGCTCAAATCTCTAATAATAGAGGGTTTGCCAGCCAGAGGAGAGAGATGCTTGGTACCCTGGACTCCAGCTCTGCCCACTGAGGCTTTCATACACAGTGGAGGCACAGGGACCCCCACCCACATTGGTGAGGGACCCAGGGGGCATCCTTGCCTCTGAAGTGATGGTGGGCTACCTCCAACAGAGCCCAGCTCTTGGGCAGGGAAACATGAGGTTCTTTGCTGCTTTTTGTCTTTGTGTTTTCAAATTACCTCTCAAGATGGGCCAGCCAGCCCCAAGGAACCAAGAGGCTTACACTAAACTCCCTAATCTCTTCTCCACTCCCTTCCAAACTCCTGAAATGAAGCCAAATCTGTCCTTTCCAGTGCTGGTCACCACATTTCCCACATCCCTCAGATGAGATCACAGAATGGTAGAATGGTTTGGGTTGGAAAGGACCTTAAAGGGCACAAGGCTTGTGAGGAGCAGATGAAGAACTGAGATTGTTTAGTCTGGAGAAGAGAAGTCTCAGAGGAGACCTTCTTGCTCTCTACAACTCCTTGAAAGGAGGTTGGAGAGAGGTGGGTGTTGGTCTCCTCTCCCAAGGAACAAGAGGAAATGGTCTCAAGTTATGTCAGGAGAGGTTTAGGCTGGATATTAGGGAAAACATTCTTCACCAGAAGAGTGGCTATGCATTGGCCCAGGCTGCCCAGGGCAGTGGTGGGGTCACCATCCTTGGGGGGTTTAAAAAAATGTGTAGACATGGCACTTCATGACATGGTTTACTGGCATGGTGGTGTTGGGTTGACAGTTGGACTTGGTGATCTTCCAGGTCTTTTCCATCCTAAATGATTTTATGAATCTATGTTTCTATCATTCTAAAGACCACCTAGTTCCAATCCCCCTGCCATGGGCAGGGACACCTTCCACTAGACCAAGTTGCTCAAAGCCCCATTCAACCTGGCCTTGAAGTCCTGTCTGAGGACTAGTATCAGAACTCATCTCTGTAGCTATCAGTGCCTGGCTCTGCTCTTTGTCCCTTTCCAGGCCCCTCCAACAATGCACACCCTTATCCAGGCTTTCCACCCTCAGGACACGTGCCATCACAGACAGAAATCTCAGATATTTCAGGGCTACAGTGATCTCACGGCCATAAGACAACAGAAACGTGCTTGGGAAGTGTATAAAAGTCTCCAGCTAGCAGCTTGCTTGCAATGTGAAATTCAGATGTGAATTTCAGGACTTCACAGGACCAGAACCACCTGGCCTGGATGTGATCACAGCAGATGAGAAGGATGGAAGAGCCCTAGATGTATCCACCAGGCACACAAGAGAAACCCAAGCCCACCAGAAGGTCCTAGCACAATCCTGCTCTTGTCCTCCACATGTCCAAGGCATACAGGGGAGAATGCAGCCCCAAGGGGGATCAGGAGAGCTGCTGCACTTGTGCCACCTCAACCCACCACGCCACTGCCTACAGCACCCATCCAGGGCCAACATCCTCCACCTGTCCCCACCCTGGCCACAGCAGCCTTGGCACAGCTCAGGGTCTGCTTATGAAGGACAGAGCTGGAGGGACACGAAGCAAGGACAAACCACCTGGAAGCAGAGGGACAGGACAGGAGGGGGCCGGAGGAGGTAATTCGATGACTTGCACTTGCCTCCTCTCCCCCTCCCTCCTCTGCCCCCGGCATCAGGCTCTCGGGTGACTAATGCTCCAGGAAGGGGATGCTACTCTCCTGCAAGGATACACGCTGCTAATCCCGAGGCTTTATCTGCCACTTCCGCAGCACCATCCTGCCCGGCTCCCCAAGTGCTCCCTCGGGAATCCGATGGCCTCTGGCTCCCACCGACCTCTGCGTGCCTCCTGGCTCCCCTATCTCCCACCCCAGCTCCTCCTCTCTCTTCTTCAAGGAAAGCTCTAGGAGGAGAAAAGGGTGTCGACAGGGTCCTTGATTAAATGAAATGAGCTGGAAATGAGTGGGAGTCTCATCAGGCAGCACTGTTGCCTCTCCTGCCTCAGAGTTAATTGCCTGCTTTGGGAGGACAGAATATGGTTACAGTGCAAAGGGGATTTATGTGGACACAGGGCACCCTGATGTGAGGGTAGGGAGCCATGGAAGTTTGGAAGCCCCTGGCTCGGGCAAAGCTCCCAGTGACCACCAGCCCCTAGCCCTCCCCAGTGCCTCCTGACCCTACTGCTCCACCCAGGCACCCCTGAATCCCCACCTCCACCAGGGAACAGGGGCCAGCACCTGGCCCTGACCTGCCCATTGCTTCCACATCCAGCTCTGTCTCTGAAGCAAGAGCACTTGAACGAGCCTGAAGGGACATACTCAGGGCCACAGATGCCACCCTTGGTCCCCATGGGCTGCACCCACTCAGGCCAGCACTGGCCCTTTGCCCAGGAGCCCCACAGGCAGACAACCTGCCACCAGTGACAGCCGACGCCGTGCAAGTGGCTGGGGCATGCGGCTCGGCAAGAACCCAGCTCTCCAGCTCAGGAATGTCCAAATAAATACAGAAATACATAAAAAGGCCATAAATAAGGTTGCCTGAGATGGCTGTTTGTCTCCTGCCTGGCCAGGACCCCTCTCCCCTGCCGCTGTTTGCCTTGGCAGATGACAGCTGGGTAATTTGTTTCCATTGCAATGAAGTCCTAATTAACTGGAATAAACTTTTTACACTAAGTGTGTTTGTTTAACAAACTGGCTCTTTCAGAGCCTCACCGAGACCTGATTGATGCATTTGAGGGGAGTGGAAACATGCTGGGTGCTTGGACATTAAAGCTGCAGTGTCTGAGCAGGCCAGGGCTGAAAGGGCTCTCTCTGTGTCTGGGAAATCAAAAATGACACCTCTGATGTCTGGACTGGGAAGGGGATTTCAGCCTGGCCTTTGTGTACAAATATTTGGGGTTTCACACTTGCTGTGGTTGACACCCCCTCCAGTGTCCCCACTGCTGGGGCAAGGAGGATCTGGTAGCTCAGAGGTCCTCCAGAATCATGCCCTACACCACTTGGAGGTGGTGGGATCCCTCATGCTGAACCTGCTGCCACATAGCTCCATGGCAGGGCCGGGGCCATGACGAGCTCCACGCTGGAGCTGTATTTCAGCTGCCTAATGAGAGAGCTGCATGAATAATAAGCACTTCTGGAAAACAAAGCATCTCTGACATCCAAGGGGGAGAATGAATGAATGCAGCTGAGCTTTCCCTCCCTGGGTACTTTTCCTTCCTACCTCTTACTGCAAAGAAAAACCTGTAACGGCCCCTCCTTGAGCACTGTCGGCTCCAGAGGTTTTCTTGAGGCACTCAAGGCTTTTGGAAGGCTGGTTTTCTGGTTTTAAATGTAAAAATGGGGGGGGTTGCAGGCCCTAGGGTTCCTTCTGCCTCCTTCTCCTGCCTGTTTCCTCAAAGCACTGCACACACTTCCATTTACTGTAGGGCAAGAAAGTGTTTCCTTGTGGCTGGAGGTTCAGCAGAACTCTCCCAACCCCTGTAAAATGCCCCAGAGTCTCCCCAAAGCCAACCTGCCCATGTTATCCACAGCTTGACTCAGTTAGCTCTTTAAGTAGGTATAAATACTATTATCCAGTGCTTCCTCAGTAATTATTACAGGCTCATCCTACCTTCAGCTGCATCTCCTGGACATGTTGAAGCCACCAGTGGCAAGACGGATGGCAGAGATCTGAGCTAGCTGCCAAGGTTCCCTGTACAGTCCATGGAGAGATGAAGCACTTCTGGAGGAGGAATTTATTTCCCCAGAAATTTGATGGTGACACTGGAGGTGGGGCCCTTTTACCTGATCTCCCAAGCCTAAGGAGACAACCAAGCACCCACATCCTTGTCCCTTTCCTGTGCCTAAACATGAGCTGGACTAGATGATCCTAATGGGTCCCTTCCAACTCCGGAGATTCTGTGATTCTGTGATTCCTGACCACTGCAGCTGCTAACTCTTCCATGCAGGAGTTGCATGGCAGGTGACAGAAGGTTGGGCAGTCACTGGCTGCCCACAGAGGCAGCCCAGGCTGGCAGCAATCCCTAGAGAGCAGCACAGGAGATGGGGCAGGCAGAACTGTGCATGCTTGGTGCTGCAAAATGGCACTTTTCACATCCAAGAGATGGGTAAAACTGACTGACAAGGAAGACTTAGAGAAAGCTGAGTGGAAAAAAATCAAGAGTTCTTTAAGGGGAGCTCAGTGCATGTCTGCAAAGTCCCAGTTTCACAGTTAGAAAAATCAGCAACATGCTTAAGAGTCTCCTTTGCTAAGTGAAGGCTCAGAGTGGGAGCAGAACATGCAACAAAGAGCAGTCAATACAAATGAACACTTACAATGGGAGGGAAACTGATAAGGGAAACCTCAAGAAAGGGAAAATGCATGGCTGGACATGCAAAACCTAATATTGGGAGCCAAGCCAGTTCTTCCCATAGGTCCATTTGGAGGCAGTAATAGGACCCTTTTTAAGCAGAGGCTGTAGGACTGCTCATAATGATGCAGAAAAAGCAAATCTGGTCAATAGCTGCTTATGCTGTGTTCAGGGAAAACAGGAGAGGAAAGTACTTCCCAGGAGAGATGAAGCTTTCCTAAATCATTATTCTCCTCACCTACACCAAAACAGCAGAAGAGAACTGGGCAGCCAGCACAGGTAGAAGGTACCCAGAGCTGGGCAGAGTCTTCTGGGCTCTGCTGCTTGTTTTGAGCTAGCTTTGGCCTGCCACGTCCAGATGGCTAATGGCTCCTGCACAGCAATATTCACACCCAGCATGAAGATGACCTAGTTAACTACTAAATGGTCAGCCTGCTAGAAGACCCAGAAGCTAGGGCTCATCTGGAATTAAATTAAGGAATAATTAAAGGATGTAAGTTATAATTAAAGTCAGTCAGCCTGTCTCTGTGGCAGAGATCTTGTCAAATGAGCCTGGTGTCACTCTTCAGCGAACACAGGCGGAGCTGCAAAAGGCACCGTGGAGGTTCTGGCTGTGCAGGCAGAGCTCTAAGTGCTTCCTGACAGTCGGGAGTTCAGCAGCCAGGACTCTCCAGTACCCATAAAGCATGTTAAACAGATTAAGAGCCAGCTGACAGGTCTCAACCAGAAGCTGTCAATGGGGACTCGTTAGCGAGGCTCCGCGGGGAGCTTGCTCCTCGATATTTTCATCGATGATGGTGAAGGAACTACAAAATCCTCACCCCCCCAAAAAATTAGCAGATGACAGGAAGATTGATGCAATGGTAAATATTGATGAGGAGAGAGTGAAATGTGGGTTGCCTGGTAATGCTGAGCCCATTCAAACCCTGTATCTGTTCAGGCAGCCCAGCGCGGAATGACACACCTACAGAGAAGGATTGCAAGGCTGTATTTACGACCAGGGACTGTAGCCCAGACAAGAGAGAGCCTCCAGAAAGGCTCAAGGGTCACCACGGGTGACCAAGCCAACACAAGGCTCTAATGTGATGCTGTGATGAAAAGAGCTGATGCAGTTCTTGGGGGAGAGGAGAATTACATGTAGCAGAGTGCTGAGACCGACACAGAAAACGCTCCTGCAATTAAGGTGCCCACGATTAAAAGGGGACACTGAGAAAGCAGAGAGGCTGGAGGGATGACTCACAAAATTGATCTGAGGGTTGGAGAAAATATCCTGCTGAAAAAGATTTGAGGTGTCTTGAGTTTACTGACAAAAATTATGCCACCTCCCCCAAAGCAGAAAGCAGTGCCAACCACTCTTAACCAGTGAGACATGCAGAGAGACAGGGACTGGGAGCTGAAGCCAAACAAGTTCAAAGGAGTTCCAGGTCAGGATTAGACACCTCTTGGGAGATGCTCAGAGGATTAAATACCTCTCAGAAGGCAACCACAGCCTCTTCAGCTCGCCAAGGAGTGTATGGGCAGCACTGACTTTCCTTCAGCACACAGGAGGCCAAAGAGCAAGATCTAACAAACCTTCTTGTACCTCAACCCCACACAAGTGAGTCCCCATGGACAACCAGAGCTCCTGGGCTAACCCCTGCCATGCACCATAGTGAAGGCAAGTGAGTCAGAAGGCAACACCAGCCTTGAAGCCACAAGCAGCTGGGGAGGCACTGAGCAGCAGAGGTGGGTGCTGGCTCCTCCAAGATGAGGTTTAGAGCTAGAAGTCCAGCTAGCTGTGAAAAGTCCTCATCAAGTCTCATGCTAGGAGCAAAGCATGCAGGAAAGGATCTCTCACAGCTCTTGGAGAAACAGCAGAGCACTGGCCACACAGCTCAGGAAACACCTCAACCCTCTTCTCCCTCCTGGTACCCAGCTGCGGGACTGAAGGCTGCTGTAGTGGAAGCATTGCCTCTCATGCCAAAAGCAGCTCTGTGTTGACTCACTGGAGTGAACACTTTGCTTTCTTGCTCAGGGGAGAAGGCAGCTTTGGTTATTTTGTTCCAAAATGCCCACCTTCCCACGCTTGATTCCCTTTTCATGATTAATGCAGAGTGTAGCAAATGCAGAAGGGCTGCAGCTGGTGCATAGGTGGCTTCCGGGCTGGTCTCAGCTCCAAGCTGGCAGCATTGTTCCACCCATCCCAGGAAAGGGGAAGGCAGCAGTGGGCAGGCAAATTCCAGTTCAATGTCTCCACCAAAGGACCAGGGACCTCCAGCAACTGGGCACTGAGCAGCCGTGCCCACTCATCTCCCTGGTTGGAGAAGCAGCAGCAAGGAGAGGTAGCCCAGGGATCTTCTCCTACTTAGAGGTACTTTAGAGGGACATGAGCTGAGGACTAGCCCTAACCCCAGTGGGGGCTCCATGGGGACCACAGAGCACTATGGAGCCCACCCAATGGAACCAGCAACATGACTGGGTCATGGGGACAGACACCCTTTGGTCAGGGCAAAAGGAAACACAACATAAAGACACCGAGTCCTTGTGTGGCAGTGCTGGAGATGGGGAATCAGGGCCTGGCAGGTTTTTAATTGGACTGGAACTGAAATTACAGAGGGGGGAAAAAAACCCAAACCAACCTTGCTTTGGTTTAAAGAAAGGGGTTGGGGGGATTGGAGAAAAAAAGCCCTTCAAGTTTCTATGACAACCAGCACAGTGAGAGCCTCCATCACAACCTCACTTAAAACAGTAAAAGCTGCAAAGAGACAATGAAAATCAAAACTTTGTCCTACCACCAGGTCCAAGAGGGCCATTCCTGGCTGCAGAGCAACCATGCTGCAAGAAGAGGGGTCCAGTGGTCCCCTGGTCTGAACATCCAGAGTAACACAGCATGGGTTCCACCAGCCCCAATAACTCCTCCTCCTGTTGCCTGAGCTTGAAGGACAACTGAAACCATTCAAAACCATTCCCCAAGAGGCTGGAGATGTAAACTATCCTCCTGCCCCATGGCACACTCACAGCCCTCAGTGAGCTGCCAAGGGCTGGAGGGACTGTGCAGCTCCAGCCTGGAACACCACAGCACCCACTGTCCTTCAAACTACATCAGGGCAAGGAGTAGCATCAGCCTCCTGGGGCAAAACCCCCCTCCCAAGAGCAGACAACTCTCCAGAAACTTTTCTGGGCTCAGGGCATTACTGGGAGAGACTGGGCTACCTTAGTGTAACAGATTGGCACACTACAGGGCACAGGACACCTTCTGAAGGCCAGAAGGAACCTACAGGACTGAGGTGTGCCAGCTGGGCTCCTGCACCTGCTGCAAATGTCCAAGGCAACCCTTTGCCATGCCTTGAGCTACCTCCCACTGCTCATACCCATTTCTGCTAACCCTCTGCTCCCTGTCTTCTCTGGGCCAGATCTGCACTGTAAAATTGCAACATCTCAGCCCCCACTGCTAGGATACCCTGACCAGCACCAGAATGTTCTTCACTTCCTTATATTGCATGTGGAGGAGTTAATTCCCCAACTCTTCTGAGAACTGGCTTAGCCAGGGTTTGGGGTTGAAGTTAGGAGCCCATGCTCATGGTCCCTTCTGGAGGGCTCCACTCCCCTTCAGCTGCACCCATCTGAGGGGCACCCACCCAACAGACCCCAACACCTCACTTCCACCACCCCCACTTACCATCCTGCTGCCATCAGAGATGCTGCTGATGGCAATTCATCCTTTCCCATCCTACACTTAAAGCTGGGAGAAGCATCCTCCAACCCTGTCCAGGTGTTTGGGGCAGGTTCTGGCAGTGTCGAGTATCCAATGGCTTCAGTAGAGAAAGGTGGGTTCAGCATTGCTTCTTCTACCCCACTGGCCCCCTTGCATCATCTGCACCATCTCTTACTCTCCCCTTTCCCTGTACATCCTCTTCCCACTGCTTGGCACTTTGCAGGTGAACCTGAGCTACCTGAAGAGCATCACAGCTGAACCACTCTCAGCCACAGCTAAGGAAGCCAAATGTACCCTGTGTGTGTTACTGCCATCATCACTACACCAATAATGACTGAGTTAAGGAGGCAATGAACTGAACACCCAGCTTAGGAACACATCTACCTTATTATGATGGCCTTTAATGCTTCCAAGATGTAAACACTGATTTCTAGATCCTTAAAATCACCACAGTTTTACAAGATAATGAATGACTCAGCAACAAAACACTCACTTTCATCTAAGTGCTGGCACAGAAAGGTTTTAGTCTAAGAGATGCAATGTTCTGCTTTAAGAGCAGAGTGGCACTGAGTTAGCTGCAGAGACATCTTGGCATAATGAAGACTGTAAGGCAAAACAAACATGAGCTGCTGCTTTATGGGAGGTGGTTTCAAAGGTTCCTTGTTCATTTACACGTCTGAGGCTTAAGCACAGAAGGCAAGCAGCAGTCTTTAACCTGAACTGGAGACAGAGCCACCAGGTGCCTATATAAAAGGGCTGTGGGGCTCTGCTGGAGCAAGAATGGGCTCTGATACACCAGCTCTCTGCAGCATGGCCACTTGGTCCCAAGGGACTGAATGAGTGGATCAATGGAGACTGGGTTGTGTCACTGCAGCAGTGTCTCTCCTGACACCTCAAAGTGCCTGGCAAATGCGAACGGCTCCCGAGTGACAACTCCCTTGACAGATGAGCATTGCTCTCAGCAGAGGAGTCAGCATGGGGAGGGAATGCAAGCAGCTCCAGCAGCAAATCAGTCATGCTTTAATTAAACCCAGGTACTTCAGTCTACATTTGCTAGGGGGTTTATGATTGTTATTGCTACCAACATTTCTTTCTGGGTTCGAAGAAACTGAGTTCCAGTTGGTGCCTGACACCAAAGAGCAAATACATGCCAGGAGGAATTAGCAAACACATCAGCCTTTCTGGGTTCCTGTCAAGACACTTCCAACCAGCCCTGCCAGGAGAGTTACTAAGCAAAAGTGCCTCCTGTCCCAGGAGAGCCTATTCCTGTCTCTGAACATGGTTTCTCTGGGTCTTCAGCCAGCAGGTCCATGCTCAGGGAACTGCCTTGACAAAGCAGTCAATAGCCTTCTGTCAGAACTGTGGAAGGACCTCTGAAAGCCTGGATATTCTAATAATGTAATAGTTGGATTAGCAGCTTCCAAAATCAGGGTGACAAAGGATCAAGCAGCTTGGGGGCTGGCCTCAGCCCATAAGCTGTTTCTTCCCTGGTCCCTACAAACACTGGCCAGACCCCAGACAGAGATGGGCTGCAGGCAGGGTTGCAATGAGGAAGGTACATGCCCAGACTGCATCAGGTGAGAATTATGAGGTTGATATATCACTCTGACATCTGAACAACCTGCTTTGGAAACACAGGAAGGCATCTGTACACACAGGATGGCTGGAACAGCTAGTGTAGATGAGGAGACCCATGTAGATGTTGGCTCCCTGCTGGACTCATGGCCTTTCCCAATATGCCAGGCTCCCCTCTCAGGTATTTCAGATATAGGAGCTCTTTGTGTGCCTGTACCTCCTAAGGTGGTCTTTGGCCTATTCAGTTCTCAAGTGATGTAAGCTTTTCTAAGATTAATGCTTCAGCCTCCCTGACTCAGGCTGCCTCCCTCTATTTAACATGGAAAGAGGGAACATTACCACCCAGCCACACTAAAAGCCAGAAGTCACAGCTCCTGAAATGGGCCAGCTCTTGTAGAAGCATTCATAAGCACCCTCACTAAAACCCTTGGAAGTAAAAGTGCCTCCCTCAGAGCAGGCAGCAACATCAGCTCAGCTCTGATGGCTCCATCCTGGGCACCTCTGACCTCCCACAGCAGAGGTCCACCTTCACTTTCCCGTGTGCTTAGAACACAGAACCATAGAATACCCTGAGTTAGAAGGAACCCACAAGGCTCATCAAGTCCAGCTCCTAGACACAGGTTCCTAACAGCACAGAGGAACAAGACACCACCAGTAAGACACTCTGCATCCACAAGACCTCCTGCACCAGCACCCACTACTCTGACCCAACAGCTCTGCAACTTCAGTGAGGTGGGAAGCCCATGTTCTCTCACTAAAGGTAGAGAAACACTCTTCTGATGACACAGGCTATAAAAGTACTGCTTTGTTGCTACCTATCACCAAAACCACACTGCAGGAAAGTTGAAGAGTGAGAGCACTTTACATATTTCCTCTAAACCTCTTCCTTAAATCTCTTACTTACTCTTACATGCCTCACAAATGCTTCAGCTGGAACAAGGACACTAGAGATGCTTGGATCTTTTGTAAGCTTGCTGGTCAAAACACACACTCTAGAGCAGCACACAGCAAAGAAGTACCAAAATTCTGTCTGGCTGTTGGAGGAGTTTCCAAAAGCACCCTTATGAGTACTTTGCCAAATGTGTGCTCACTTTATGATTGTCTCCACGATGACTTCATAACCTGCTGGGATATTCCCCTGATCTCCCAGAAAGCCATGCAGGATTAAACAGTCTGGGAAATGGCTCTGGCTGTATTTGCAGAAGTCTTTAGCTGCCAACAGTCTTGGAATGAATGGTCAGCAATGGTCCTGATGACCAGCACTGCCTTGAGGTGAGCATACAGAGGAGCTCCCTGAAATCAGACTTGGGACCTAGGAGACTAGTGCTGAGTTTTAAAAGCTTTTAATGGCAGAAAGGAAAAGGAACCAGCTGCTAAATGAAGAACACACACACACTTGATGTGTGCTCTCCCCATCACAGAGCACAAGGAGGCAGCTCAGGAAAGTGCTCCATGACACAGCCTGCCAGCCCTGGTGGCCTTGGATGCTCCGAGTAACTCAGGCTGAGGATGCTGCCTTGGTGCTCACTGTGTGCTCAGGCCCTGCTGGGAAACAGCTCTGCAGAAAGGTTTTGGAAAGCATCAGGGAAAGAGCAGGTGCAGAAGGACAGCGAGTTTTGGAGGAGAAAATTCCTCAACCCAACTCCTTCTGGATTTTCCAACCCCATGTTGCCCTGACAGTCCTGCACATCAGAGCACTGTTCCACAACCTCAAAACCAACCAGGGCTTCTTTTTTCTAGAAGGAAAAAGGTGATAACACAAAGACATTCACTTCCCAAACAGAGCAGGAGCAACATGAGGTCCCACATGCAATGTGCTCAGCAACACAACACACAACTGCTGGTGGTCAGGGCCAGAAGCAAACATCTCAGCATGGCTTTCAGCAGAGTTTGCCACTATCCAGATAATGATGGTACCAGACACATCCTTCCAGCAAAGAGACAACCTCCTTGCCTCGAAGGTGCCATGCTGGAGCAAGACTCTTCCAGTCCTGGGTGCAACCAGAGACCTGGCCTGTGAGCACAAGCTCTGCTTGTGTTTAAGCACAGGTCTCGGGGTCAACAGCTCTCAGTGCTCTGCTCAAGCTCGCTCGCTTATGAACTGTCACAGCCAGCCCGGAGCCCTGGCCAAGGGCACACGCTCAGTAACCAACTGCTTGTGTTAGTGAGGTGATTTGCAGACTCTTTGTTCACGTTCATGAATAGGGTGGCTCCAGAGAGCCTCTTCCTCTCCTCTTACCCCTGCGGCTCCCCATGCTTTTACAAAACACAAGGGGTGGAAGACAACAGGCATCAATGTCAAAACATGGGCTGCAGAAGATCAGCCCCTTGTGACACTGAACTAAACCCTTCAATTCTCCAAAGCAGCTCAGCTGTGCAAACCCAGAGCTGAGGGAGCCAGAGGTGGGAAAGGTCATCCCTGCATCCCTGACTCCTGGCCACCAAGTCCCTGCTCTGTCCCTCAGGCTCAGTCAAGCTGTTGTGATGCCTTCTGACCTGATTTAATGATTTGCATATGCCCTGAAGCCCAAATGACTGACAGCTCTTCCACTGTTATCCTCACTTGTGTAATTGCAGCAGCTATTCTTGTACATTGAAATGTCTAATCTTAGCAAGTCACAGAGCTGCTGGGTAACATGGACCAACTGGGAATTTCCATGCAACTACTCACCACAGCTACTGGCACTTACTTGGGCTGGTAAAAGTCCTTCTTGTCTGCTGACCCCAGGCTCTGCAAGACACAAAAGAAAGATGTATTTCTTTAACCCTTTGCCAAGCAAGTATCATCGAAGATACGAGCAGAATGGTGACATACATGGTTGGACAATGCAGGCAGCTCAAGACTTCCAGCCACCAAACACTCTGTAGGTAGAGCCCACAGCAGCCAAGGATGTAAAAATAAAGAGTCAAAGCAGAAACATGAGGATCCATTCAGCCTGAACCCAACATATTCAGGCATGTCTATCTCTCCCACCTTGGGCCAGAAAAGGACTTGTGTCTTCTTGAGCCTACCTAGCTAGAAACAGGACAAAACACAGGGTGGGCAGAGAAACTGAACCACCATCACCTGCAGAGACTCTCTGATCAAGCCCAAGGTCCACAGCCACTCCCTACATGCAGGATCACGAAAGCCTTCTACCTAGAGAAACAACATCAGACCCCAAGCATGTGCAAGCCTGGCAAGCAGAGACAGCCAGATGCACACGGAGGTCCCCACGTGCCAGCGTTTTCCTCAGTGCCACCAACTCTATCAACAGCACAGTCTAACAAGAGCCTGAGAGAATCCCAACCTCAGCTGCTGGAGCATCAGGGTCCCCTGGGAACTCCCAGCCAGACCAAAGTTCCCCAAGGGGAGCCTGGGGGCGATGAGCATCCTACAGACCCCGCCAGGCAGGGTGTGTGCATAACACACACGGAGAGCATGCGTGCACCACCAAGCCCTGCCCTGCTGTCCCATGGCTCCAGGTACACCCACACACCCCAAAGTCTCTCCCCAAGACGCCTCAACCCAGAGCCACCCGTGGCAGAGCCTGGGCCCCAGCCCTACTCTGAGGTCCCAGTTCATGGCACGAGTGCTTGTTGAGCACAGAAGGGTCCCTGCCACCAAGGGACGTGGAAGGACAGGCTCTGCCCGACACAGTGGGGAGCTCACAGTGAGCAACACCAGGGCAGACAGACAGACAGACCTGCCAAACCTGGGTGTCAGCAAAGCCGTTGCACAGCCAGAGCCCTCTCCTCCTCCTTCTCCTCACCCTTGCACCTTGCCGGGGCGGCAGACGGGGGGCGGCGGCGTGGGGTTGCCTTGCTACCGTCCCTGTCCCCGTCCCGGTCCCGGTCCCCGTGTGGGCAGCAGGCGTGTGCCAGTGTGCGTGCACGCTCGCAGGAATCACGGTGGGGCTCTGGGGCTGCTGTTGTAGTTTTTGCTCCGTGGTTGCCAGGCAATGGTGAGCACGAACGCCAAAGCAGTGGGAGCAGCAGGGCCGAATACTAATCGGGGAGCAGGAGCTCTCCACAGCAGGGCTCTCCACCTCACCGGGCAAAGCTGCAGGCTGCTCCCACTCTGGGACTGAAAAGCAAGGTGGGAGTGGATGGCCCTGACTTTCAAGCAGGCAAGGATCCACTGTCACCAAAGCATCCCCCTAAAAAGGAGCTCTGGCCAAGTCGGGGTTCGGTGGTGGCTGACCTGCTCCATGGCATGAAGGTGATAGTTGGATGCCAGCATGGGGAGGCTGCAAGCATGGATACATGGATCTGGATGAGTGTCACCATCTTGCATATCCCACAGGTACATCCTGTCTTAGGATAGAGCTGGGAGTGCACAAGGAGTAGCCCTTTAGGGAAGGAAGATTTTTTAACCTTGAAGACATTGAAAACCCAACTCGAGATGGTCCTGGGCATCCAGGGAAGATTGCAGAGAAGTGGTCAAGGGAAGGACAGGATGTAAGGAAGCAGAGTGGGGTACAGGGAACACACAGCCTGGATCTTTGGAAAGACATCCTGGGACTGAGCTTGAACAGGTTGAAGCAGCTTTGGTGGGAGAGGCAGAGAAGAAGCTCTGAGAGCTCTTACAAAGCCAACTAGAAAACCAACACAGAGGGGACACTTCTGGCCTTACAAGGAGCTGACACAGGCTTTTCTTTTCCTGCCACCAAACTGGGGACTAAAAGAGACAGAGAGATCCCAAAACCAAGTAGCAGGTGACTTGGCATTCTCCTCTGCCTTCTGGGAGGAAAGATCAATTCCTCCTGAACTGATATGAGATCTAGAGGCTTTTATCTATGCAAATACACAGTAAAACGTCCAATTCCTAACAGTATCCCTGCACCATTACTGGGTGAACTATTGGCTTCCAGGAGAGTTATCTGCTGGTGGCTCCTGTGCATCAAGGTATAGCTGGGTGGCACAGCTGCAATTCAGGAGCCCCACAGGCTCCCAGAGACCTCCTGCTGCTCCTCAGGATGCTGGGGAGACCCTGGCCATCCCTGGAGGGAAGTAGGGAGTGGAACATCCCTCAGTTCAAAGCATCTCCTGCCAGCCCCAAGCCCCCCCGCAGGGTGAGTCACCTCCAGTGGGACCTGCTGCGCTGCTTCTCGCTTGCTCATTTCATTGATGACTCAGGGTTTAGGAAGCACATTTTAAATCCCTTAATGAAATAATGGAGAGAGTCATTTTTATCAGCATGTATTTTTAAAACAAATACTTCAAGGGAGGCTTGTGCTCATCTCCACTCTTTCCTCCTGAGACATGGAAGTGAGCGTCCATGGGGACCAGAAGCACAGGGGCATCTGAAGGAGTAGGGGCAGCCCCCACTGCCCTGGCACATGGCACTGGGCAAGGCAACTACCAAAATCTGCCAAGCTACACCCTCCATCCTCTGGCCTTCATGCTGCTGCTGCCAGCAGGGCCAGGAGGAGAAGGTGAGAGACCAGGATGCTGTCCCAGATGATGTCCTCAGAGCCTGGCAGTGCCCTAGCACTTTACCCCTCTCCAGAGTATGCCTTCTCAGCTCCTGCCATTCAGGATATGGCTGATGTGGCATCATCTTCAATCTCACTCCTCTGCAGAGGAAACAACCACCCTAGCAGAGACAACAGCAGAAGGGGACGCTGATGCCAAGCCTACAGCTCCTGGGTGCCAGGATGCAGCCTGCCAAGTAGCAGGGATTGCCTGCCAAGATGGTTAGGAAAGTGTTGTCTTCAGGTCATTACCACTGTTCTCCTCTGCCCCTCCCCATACACAAATACCTGAGCCAGGCTCACACTGCACTTGTGTTGACTGAAGGACCTCTCCCTGTGATGCTCAGAGCTCTTCTGCTCTGGCAGGAAAGGGCAACGTCCACCCTGAAGTGCAGCATCACAGGAACACCTCAGAATTGCACAAGGGAAGGAGAAGGCAATGAGACACCAACCTTCCTGATGCAAAAGCAACTGAGAGGCCAGAGGGGATTTATCAGCCATAAGGACCCATGCCCAGCACATCTGCAGGGCTGTAAATAAGCAGCCTCCCAAAAGCAGTAGAGCAACACTCAGTTGCATCTGGGCTATTGCTAAAGCTTGCCCAGTGACATCAAAACCAGTGGATCAGCAGGAAGACCTCTCATCTTCCCAATGGCATTCCCAGCACTGCCCTTCCCAACTCTCCTCACCAGGACAAGATGATCAGAGGAACAGGCACACAAGGACCTGGCTCCTGTCAGCACTGCCAAACTCACTGCTTCTGCAAGGTAAGGTTTCCACTTCTGGGCTGCTCTCTTTATTTAAATCACAACCTATGATTTTCAAAAAGTCTTTGCAAACCTGGGAGAACCTGGGCCAACATGAGTGCCTGAAATGATTCTCTGAATTTCACATTTCAGGCACTAAGTAAACTATTTTGCAAGTTATTTAAATCATACCTTTAACAAGCCCAGCTTATGCAACATCTACAAGCTACCAGGCAGACTTCCCTAGGACAGCTCATCCCCAAAGCCAGCCTTGCTGCTCCCTGATCAGATTTAGCACAACATGCTGCAGACAGAAAAGAGGAGACTGATTGAAAGGACTGCTCAGAATCCAAAATGCAGCCAAGACAGGGAGATAAGAGACACGAGCTGGAAAGAAGGATGCTCGCAGAGGGGCTAAGGCAGAGGCATTGTATTATTTATTCACACCAGCAGACATCAATCCTGTTGTACTTTTTCCTCTCCTAAATGTTGCCAAGCATAATCTCAGCTCATCTTTTTCTAGGCAATGTCCCTGGGAGAATGAAGTTATTAGCAAGGCTGAAGAAGCCTCATGCAATTATTTAGAAACTACACCAAATAATCCCCAAAGCCAAGTGGCTGCTTGCAGGTGGCAGCTTTCTAAGTCATTCCAATCAAATCTGGCTCAGTAACTCCCAGCCTAATCAATGCCCACACAAACAAAAGGGAGAAAAACCAAGGGATGAGTTATTTTTCCATGCTAGAAAAAGGATTTTGCAAAGCAAACTTGTAGGCCATGGCTGACAGAGGTCGATGCTGCAAACCTCCCATCCATGCCTGGTCACCCATCAGGACCTCAGTGCCTTCCCCAGCAGCTGCAACATCCCCCAAGTTGAGGTCCTGAGCTGGGCTGGGAAGATTCCAGGGGGATATGGGCATGGGCTTGGCCCCCAAGGGCAGGACAGGATGGGGTGACCTAGACTGTACAGCCCACCCCCCCCCACACGCACCAGCTTCTCTGCCCTGGATCCTGGTGGTTCATGCTTTCAGGCAGTCGTTCATCAAGCTCTGAGTATCTGCAACATGCTGCATTTATGAGTAATCAGGAGGTGATGCCTGACTGTCAGAAGGGGAATCAAATCCAGAGCCTAGGATGTGAGGGGGTTGTTTGGGAGGAGGAGGAAGGCAATGTCACCCCTCCCTGCCCCAGCCAGCAGCATCCCTCCCAGCAGAGGCTGACCCACCTGGAGCACCCGGGGCTCAGTACACCAGGCATCCCCAGGTTCCTCCAGCCCCCTGCCTCTGGCACAGGCTTGGCCAAGAAACCAAAGGGCTGTGGGAGAGCTTCCTCCTCCCCTGCAGTCATCAGCACCCACCCCACATGCCCTCGTGACCTGCTCCCAGCAGCCTTCACCCTCAGAGAAGCCCTGCCCCGGCTCTGCCAGAGCCCCAAGCTAACACAGAGTCTCCCTGAAACATCAATTTGAGGCCAGATGAATCCTCAAATCCTAAAACCCGAATTTCAGGTTGGATGAACCAGACTGCTGAGCTGAAAAATCACAGTGCTAACTCCTGCCTGGGATGTGACAGTGCTGCAGAGCAGCTCACACCCGAAAGGGAGCTCTGGGCCACCCATCTCTGCACCTGAGAGCAGAGCCTCACCTCTGTGCTGGAGTTGAGGCTGGATAAGGAACAGAGAGCAGGGGTGATTAAGAAAGGGTAGGTGATAGGGCAGAACAAAATCTGGTGGCAGGGGAAGGGTCAGGCCAGAGCAGCAGCACTGCTTGCCCAGATGGAGACAAGGAAGGGGATCGCTCAGGGAAGGAGGGAGGTGCACATATGCCACTGGGAATCAGAAAAGGGTCTTGGTGTCTCAGAGGACAGCATTTTGGCAAAGCTGAAGCACAGGTGGACATAGGGGGGTGCATGAGCCACCAGTGTTTCTGCACATGCCAGCTCCAGCCTCTCGCCGTGGTTGATCCTGTCTCCTCCTGCCTCAACTACAAAGGCTCTGTGGAGAGGGTGGGAGGATGCCAATGGCTCCAACATGTTCATTCTTCAGCAGCTAGCTCATCCCAGCCCTGCTCTGGAGTGGGAGCCTGGATCAGCTATCATACTTGCATGCAAACAGCACTGACCCTGTGCACGCACACAGGGCATTGATGTGCATCCAAGTTGGCCTTTGAATCTGATGGATGCTGAAAACAAGAGAAAAGTGGTTTTGGACCATGTAAGGGGGAAAAAGAAGGGCAACATGGCTATGCATGCAAGGTACACTGAGGTGAACCAGGGAATGAAGGCCTGCAACCACCATCAGGGAGAGGAGCTCAATCCACACCTGAGAGCTGGAGGAGCTCATGGTGTCCTCTAAGCAGCTCTTCCCACCAAAGACATCACAGATCTAGCCAGGAAGAAGTCCCATGTTTCACCAGCTCCCCTGGCCAGTGCATCCTGACACCACAGCCTTGCTCAGGCACCAGCCTGACCCCACCACCTTGCCACACCAGGACAGACTCCTGCAAGCAGGTGCTCCACTGGCTCATCTTTCCAGAGGCTGGATGATCTTCTCTGGTTGCTCATTCACCCTTATGGCCAGGACCCAAGAGGACAGACATTGGTGTTTTCCTAGGGGCTGAAATGCAAACATAAACCTGGTTGTTTGGAAAATGGGCTTCATCTTCACCCAGTCTATATCTGACCCCCAGGAAAGTGATGAGAAGGGTTCTCCTGAAGAGCAGCCCCATTAAAAGCCCCTTGCTCCAAAGCACATCTCAGGAGCTCACCCCAGCCCTGCCAACAGGTTGTATTTGTGAGGCCCAGGCCAAACCAGAGCAGTGCCAAACTGTTCCTGTGCCTGTCTTCCTACTGGGAAGAAAAGCAAGTCTGCTAATGAGGATCTGCCAACACTCCCCAATAAACAAGCCCATGTGCACTCATCTTTCATTCTCCTGTCACCACGCTTTCCTTCACCTTCCCCTTGCTCTCAGCATCTCCCTCCCTGCCTTCCCCTGCCCTGCTCTGCCCAGGCCATGCTCCCTGTGCCACGGAGGGCTGCTCAGCCCCAAACTCCATGCAGCTCCCAGCACCCTAAGGCAGACCCAACTTCAAAGCATTTCTTTACTGAGAACTCATCCAGGAAACTTTTCTTCACTTGTGTTTTACTGCTAGATACCTGTAACAATCAATGTATGCAGATATACCCAGGCACACAGGCACAGGCTCCTTACTGAGAGGTTCCTGCCTGGGGGGAGCCCTCTCCAAACTGTGCTGAGGGCTGGCACGGACAGAGCCGTGCCCTTGCTGCTCAGTGCAGCTTCTCCGGATGGAAGAGCTTGTCAAAGCCTCGGCAGAACCGCTGGAGCTTGTAAACTCCACCAGCAACACAACAACATCCAGGGTGACAGGCACGCAGAGGCGTGGGCACCTCCTCTCTGGTTTTGCATTCATCAGACCTCTAATTAGGCAGGTAAGGGTGCAGAAGCTGCCCAGGAGGAGCAGGAGCAGCAGGAACCCAAGCTGGACAATTCATGGAGAGCCAGGACCAATGCACTAGGCTTTACCTTCTTTTTATTGCCCTGTCTTGATTCCAGCCTGCAAACCATTACTGCAGCTTTAAACAGATCGGGAAGGAGCTGTGCTTGGGCTTAAGTGTTTGCAGAATCAGGGCCGAGCTGCGGTGCTGGCTCTGCTGCTATTTATAGCCTGGAGTGCAGCGTGGCCGAGTGCAAGCTGCTGCTAGAACCTGAGGTTTGTATTTTGGCTCATTGCATTCATCTACTGCCTGCTATTTACAGCTGATTGATTGATCTGTTTCTTTTAGGCATGTCACTCTCTACACATCTAGGCTGGTCTGTAGCTGGGGTTATGCATTTTATCCCTGAAAGAAACAAAAAGAAAAGGTAAGAAAAAAGGCTGGAAGTTAAGTAGCCAGCTCTCAGCTTCACAGGCTTGCCGTGGCTGACACCCTGTCCCCCAGCGTTGCCTGTACTCACAGCCTGACAGCAGCTCTGCCCATCAACCCAGCTAATTATAGAGCAGGGAGCCAACGAGAGGGCACCTGCCCCATCACATGCTCCACCCAACCGCAGCCTCCCCGGACACCAAGCACCCAGGCCTGGGACAGATGCCCTGAAGCATGCTAAAGGACTGGTGGGGCACCCACAAGGATGAGGGTCTCCAGGAGAGAACTTCAGGTGGTATCCAAGGGCCCTGACCCCCAGAAGTCCCTTGGCAGGCAGCAGGTTTGCCACCCATCACCTCACCCTTTACTTTGCCCCACCACAGAAGGCTGAGCATGGCTGGTCCCATCTGAAGCCTGGCTGCTGGCCAACCAGCCAGTCCATCTCTCCTTGGACAGACCTCTGCAAGGGGTGATGGTTTTAAACTAAAAGAGTAAGATTCAGACTAGAGAGAAGGAAGATTTTTTTTTACCCTGAGGGTGGTGAGACCCTGGCCCAGGTTGTCCAGAGAGGTGGGAGATGTCCCATCCCTGGAACCATTCCAGGTCAGGTTGTTTGGGGCTGTGAGCAACCTGCTCTAGTTGCAGATGTCCCTGCTGACTGCAGTGATTTAGACTAGATGTGCATTAACAGTCCTCTCCCACTCAAACCAGTCTGTGATTCTATGATCTCCCCTGTTCTCTCCTTCTGCCTTCACCTGTTTCCCAAGAACTGGCTCTGGGGGTACTGCTCCACTCAGTCTGACATGTGGAGATGCACAGGTGCAACACCCTCTCCTCCAGCAGCCTTGTCCCCTCAGTAGGGACAAGCCACCAGATGCAAATGGACCACAACATGAGGGTGCCCACAGAGGGGGTCCTCCACCCTGACTGCCTGAGGTGTGCTGTCCCTTGGGGGAGCCCAAAGGCTGCAGATCATGCCCAGGCAGCACCTAGGCAGCAATGCTTCTGTGTCAGTGGGTGGGACAAAGGCCAATGCAGTGCAGCACCCTCAGGAAGAGCCCACTGCCATCAAACCATTCCTTTGGTAACACTCTTGGAAAAAGGAGAGGATCAGGCTGGAGCAGGGATCTGGTTAACCTGGCTGGTCACCCTTGCACCAAGGAGCTATTAATAACCATTCTGCACACAAGACCTGCAGGAACTTGAACTGGGCTGTCAGGTGGGGACTGAGTAACACCCAGCCCTTGTACAGGACATCACCCAACCAGAGCTCAAAACACCATCAGGGAGCAGATCTCTCCTTTTGTCTGAGAAAGTGGCTCTGTGAGGTTACAAACATCTAAACCCAACTATGGAAATAGAAATCCCCACTCCTGTGTACATGGCTGCCAGGAGCCAGCTCCATGCCCATCAACCACAGCATGATGCAAACACAACCAGGAGATGCTCTCAACTGAGACCTCAAAGGAAGAGCAGAGCCACTTGGCAAACAACAGGCCCACTGCAAGATAATGATGGCTCCTTGCAGCTGGCTTCTTCATCCTCCTCTTCCTCAGAGGCCAGCAGTGAGCCCATGGCACCTGCAAACCTGTTCTTGCACCTCTCATCCCTGGAGAACCCACGGCTCTAGGCAAGCTGAGGAGTACAGGAGGCTACAATGTGCTCTTCAGTTTGGTCAGAAAAAGGAGCTGGTGTGACTCAGGGGCAGCAGAGACACCTGATCAAGGAGGTGATCTTTATACAGACACTTTACAGAGCAAAAACACTGGTTAAAGAGTGGCCATAACTTCAGTATGTGAGGTAACGCTCAGAGCACCTCTTTCCTAATATCTCTGACTCAAGGTAACTCCTCCAGGCCTAAAAATTCACATTTAGTCTCAAATCAAAAGCAGTTCTTTTAAAAACAGGGCTTGAAGAATATCAGCCAACCCATTTTGGAGCTGCAAGGCTCTCCAAGATTAATATGCCACAGGCTTTTGGGAGCAAAGGCTAATGTCCATGCTCCTCTGGTCCTTGCTACCAAGGTAGCCTTTGTCCCTCTGCAGACCCCAGGGACAGTGCCTTCACTCTTCAGCCTCATCCTCCTCACCTGCACCTCTGTGGTGGCTGGCAGCTTTGTCCTCTCAATGCTCCAGGGCACAACAATAGGTTCAGGAGTGCAGGGAAGGAAGGGGGAGCACAAGATGTCCTGGGAGAGCCCAGGTATGCTGAGTCCCCACAGGAGAACAGCCCCAGGGCACCAAAGCCCACGGTGGAGACACTCAGCAGGGTCAGGAGGTTTGGTTGAATTTGCATCCCATGGCAATGCCAGAGAAAGCTGGAAAAGGAGCAGCTTTGGAAGGTGATGCCAAGCTCCACAGAGGGCAGAGCAGGGCAGGACACCTGGACTGCTACCTGGCTGAGGTGGTAAAGAATGTATATACCAAAAAAGTGCTAAAACAGAGAATTAAGCACATACACATTACCTACATACATTACAGGTGAGGCTTTAAGTAGAAAAAGCCTCTTGAGCTTCACACATCCCTAGGGACATCCTCTCCTTGCCACACCAAGGCTGATGACAGAGGGACCAGTTCCCTCCAGGTGACCTGCTTCTCACTCAGACAGGACAGTGAGAAGGAGAAGGGGGATGAGGACACCCCTTCCACCCCCAAAAGCAAGCAGTTTCTCCTGCAGAGCTGACCCCAGGCAGGAGCAAGGCTCAGGTCAGCACACCTTGGGTGAGGGACACAGGACATGGGACTTTGCAACGTTCCCAAGCTCACCACCTGCCTGAGGGAAGGGCCAGGGGCAGCCAGACCTGCCCTTGCTGCCCAAGCTTGCTGAGAGACCGCAGCAGTATGCTAAGTATTTACATGGGCTCCAGCCAGCCAACCACCACTAAATATTTAGGCATCAAACTCCATAAAGGAAGCACAAGACACACTACAGAATAAATTGAGTACATTAGAAAAAAGCCCAGAGGGGGAAAAATAGATTTTTGGAACGTGTTCTCAATCTCATTAATTGGGAAGACAGCCTTGGAGGGGAAAAAATGCTTCTCCTCCTCCCCAAACCATTATCCACTCTTCAGAGTGGATCATATGAAAACAGTTATATAAAAGAATAAATTATATTTGGAATGGCAAGAACCCCAGAATAAAGCTAGAAACTCTGATGTTCCCATATAAAGATAGGAGACAGTTATCTGTTCCAAATTTTCCAGTTTTCTGCTGCGCCAATTCAAATTCACTACATACCAGCATGGCCATATAAAGGGGACTCCACCCATGTCAGCTTGGAAGGAGCAATTCTCCCCCCCCACCCCCCCCCCCCAAAAAAAAACCCCTATCCATTTAATGGATGGGGATACAAAAGGAGAGAAGAATGCACTCCCAGAAGGACATGGCAAAAGGCACCGGAATGTGTGCACAGGAATAGCCATTTGCAGTGAGGGTTGCATTGGAAGGGCTGGGTCTGAACTGAAGACTTCTGCACGCAGACATTGCAGATCCTCCCAACTGGAAAGGGCTGTTTCTAGATCCAATGGGAGTTTTTAGGGTTGTTTTTGTTGTTGTTTTATTTTCTTCTGTTTGTTCAAGGGTCACGTTTCTTGGCCGGCGCTAGAGACACAGCTCTTGGGCAGGGGGTTGTAAGTTTACTCTGCTTCTGCCTGGCTTTCCAGCTCATCTCCTGAGCAGAGGAGTAGGGATAGTTTAGGGGCAGCTCTGGAGGGCTGGAGCAGGATCCTCTTAACCTGGAGTATGTGGGGATGCCTTGGTGCTAAGCCCAGAAGGAATGCATCACCCAACCACACATTTATACAGATACCATTTACACATGGGTAGCAGCTTCCCCCAGCACAGGCAGCCCTGAGCTCCCCTTGGACTGTGTTATACCCAAGGTGGATAAAATCCTAGCTCCCATGGGTTTCTGCAGGTTAAACACATCACCAGAACCTCAGGTGCTGTTAGCCTGTCCCACTCATCCCTGCCCCACGAGCACACAGGGCTGGCACAGGATCAGGCCCCACAGCTATGTGGCACACGGGGATGGAGAATGAGATCCCAAGGTCTGACTGCACCAGTGAACGCTTGGAACCACCCAAGGAGCTGGTTCCTCACTTAAACTGAAGAAGCCATTTATATAGTTCAGCAGGGATCTTTCCAAATCCCTCTTCCAGTGCAGAAGTATCAGGCTAGCAGAGACCCAAGGAGCATCCCAGAACATCCACATGCCTTCTGCCAGTCGTGTTGACCATCCTCCACCAGCAGGAGGCAAGGAGATGGGAATGAGAGCTGGAGCTCATCTTTAATCAGATCAACCTGCAGTTTCTAAAGCAGGTGAGTGCTGGCATGCAGAGCTCCTTTGCCACCAGTCTCAGGCAGAAGCCTGAAGAAGAAATCCCTTATTTTCTCCAGCTCTGCTAATCTAATAAAAATCATTTTAAAGAAATACCCTTTCAGAAACCACCTTTGCTCTTACACTGAGACCATGACAGGCACCAGCAGCAGCACAACTGACCTTGCCCCATGCCCTCCGGCATCGCCGGCACTGCAGCCGGTGAGCGGCACCACGAGTGAGTGCCCTGGAGAGCACCCAGCAGCCAGCAGGGAGACCTGTCCAAGCATACACAGACAAAGCAGGTCAGTGAAATGTTTCCATCCAAGCCAGACAGTGACTAAGAGACAGCATTCATTTGTTACTCAGCTGAAGTTAAACTTTTCAGAGCCAGAAGAGCCAAATGGTTGTTCCAAGTGAAAAAAAATACTACAGGACACATTCCTTTGCCCTGTCCCAGGGATAGCCAGAGGTTCAGGATTTCAGGGTGAGACTGACAGCTCTATCATATATCATAAAAAACAACAACAATCTAAGTTTTCTGGTTTTCTTTTCACTCCCCAAATGCTATTTACTGGTTGCAAGAAGACACAAGTCCTGTCCACATGGTGCTGCGGGGAGGTGGAGGGCTGGATGAGCTCCACATGCTGCTAGTGCAGTGAATCAAACCAACCCAGAATGCAAAACTGTGTTTTATTGGCATTGCTGCTGTCAGCACAGAGAAGAAAAGAGCACCCAGAAGGGAAGAAGCCACCTTCCACCCCGTTCTGGATTCAATGCTAAGGCCCATGTGAGCTTTACCAAGGGATGTAAGACTGAGAAACACAACTGCATGAACCCTTGGGTACTTGGAAGCCCTTCCAGATTTCTCTGAGATGGGTTAAACTGCTCAAACATGGGTGACTCTCACACTGCCTGGTTTGGAGGGTCCCCATGTGCAGGAAGGACAGGGACCAGCACATCCCAGTAATGGGCCAGTAGCTCAATGCCTTGCCCAGTGACGCCAGCACCCATGCAGAGTGTAGGAGGTATCAGTAGCTATCACAGCAACAGCCTTTGTATTTATTTCCTCCTTTTGAGGCCTCCAGAAAACAGTGTTTTCAAGGGCCAGACTCAGAGCCAGGCAGGACTCATGTACAACACCATGTAAGGTGCCCTGAAATCCCAAGCTGGTGGCAGCCATGCACCATGAATGAAGGGGGAGGCACTCCCAACCCCTTCTTGTGCCACAGCCCCTGGGGCTCAGGCCACATTGCCTGGGAGACTGCAGGGTTCCTGGGTGCCTCATGCTGCTGCTGCTGCATACCTGCTGCCTACAGGCAGAGGAGATTTTGCCTTCTTCACCTGGAAAAATGCTGTACAGCAGAGCTTCAAACAAGTGAACTGCCCCAGAGACTGCATCTGACTTCATCTGAAACACCAGCTTCTGGAAACTGAGAGTAAAACATCTGTCTGTGACATAATGCAGCCTCAGTAAATCCTTCCAAACAACACAGACAATGTAATACCAGCATCTCATTCTTTAAACCTACACTGCTTCCTCACAGCAGGTCAGAGCTGGGGCTCTGCAGAGCCTCTCAGCTCCAGCATCCCTCTACTGCAAATCTTTAGAATAAGCCATGCCAAGGTGCCATGTCACAGAGCTGGAAATCACACTCCCCTCCACCACTCAGCATGAGATCCAGTATGCTTGGCTACTGCCTGGCCCCTTCTGACACCTCCTCAGACTTCTCTCCTCCATCACTCAAGACCTGGAGACCAGTCTTAATGCATCATCAAACAAGCTTCAATCCCTTTGGGAAACCAGAGTGATGAAAGCATCCAGAGAGTCCCCAGCCCTGGTAAGGACCTCCATCACCTGAGGAACAGCATGGCGATGGTCCTTTATGTCCCCTCAGATGTGGAGACCATGGAGAGAGGTGATGTGCTGACTTCACACTCTCTCCAAGGAAAACCCCTGCCAGCTCCAGCCGAGCCCAGAGTCCTCAGGGAAGGCAACAAGCACTCGAGAAAGCAACTCTTACATCCATGGAGGGCATCCTCCCGTGGCAGGTGATGCATACTGGAAGGGCTGTGTCGCAAGGCAGCGGCCGCTCGGGCGGTGGGTGACACATTCTGCGTGCAAAATGCACATCTCAGAAAGCTCCTGGAGCTTTTAGGGCTGGGCAGGGCTTCTGCTGCTTCTCCTCCTGCCACCCACAGCCCTTCCTTGTCACACCTACTCCCTAGTCCCCACCCTGTAGCTCCTGTCCTCAGGCTCACCCCATCCTGCTGGCTTCCTGCCCACCTCTGGAGCGGTGGGCAGGGGGAAAGCTTTTGAACCTGGGGTAAATCTCTGGGCTGAACCAAGAGGCACCCAGCAGTGGCTGCTCAGGAGCCATAAGGGCTTGGGGACAGCTGCCATGCTGCCTGCTGGAGCTGCTCCTCCTCTGGCACGCTGCCTGCCCCATCCTGCACATCCTCCTGCATGCAGGGCTCTGAGCACTGGTTGGTTCCATACCATGCAGGTGGAAGGTCCATTTACCCTCCTGGCCTTCAACACAGCCAGATCCACAAAGTCTTCATGAACCACATGAAAAAGAAACCAAAAGCTGCCTTAAATGAATGCATTTTAGCTTTTTGCCAGCAAATCTCTTTGGTATCAGCCTAGTTCTGGTATTAAATCACTCACCATCTCCATAATGCTCAGAGCTGCAGGATGGCCCCTGCCTCTTCCTTATCCTTCTCTTCTTCTTTGCTCTCCTCCTCCTCACCCTCCTCCCTTCCCTCCTAGGGTGGCTGGGCTCTCCCTGCAGGGAGGGCAGCAGCCTGTCCCAAGATTCCTATCTATCTGCTCCCAGCCTCTCCCCACAATTACAGGCCTCTGTGGCAGTCCCAGGGTAAGTGGCAATGACAGACCTCGAGGCAGCTTCCATGGAAATGTCTCTGTTCAGAGGCAGGTTCATCTGCCTCTGTTTTCTCTTGCCTGAAAAAAGAGCCTCTCACATGCTCCAGCAGGGTGGTGATCCCAAAGAACCAGGTAGAGAGCAGCAAAATGACCCCAACTTGCCTGCAGAAAATAAGGGTATGGGTACTGCCCTAGGGCCCTGTCTCACCCCAGTGGCCCCAGTCCCCACCTCCACTGGCTCCTTCCCAGTAAGGGCAGATCTGAGAGGCAGAGGTTGGTCATGCTAAAAGCAGGGTAATGCTTGGAAACTGCCCAAGCTATGGCAAGATGTGGGTCCTGGGGTATTGGAACGGGTAGCAGAGGGCACAACCCTGGCCAGCAGCTGCAGGAGAAGCCTTGTACACCTGAGCCTGGGGTACAGCTGTATCACAGGCAGGCACAGCCTGGGGTGGGGGGGGCTAGTGGCAATGGGGACCATGTCTGATGCCAGTGAGGACAACAGCACCATGGCTCTCACAAAGCACTTGCTCCACCTCTGACCTCTTGGCCTTGATTGACACAAAAGCCCATCCAAAGAGCAAAGATCCAGTGGACAACCAAACCCACACTCATGATAGAAGCTGCTTTTATAGGGTAGGAGCATTGTACAGCTCCTCTCCCACAAACCTCTCCATACTCCACAAGCAATAAATGACCTTGTTGCCCCTGTCCCACAAGAGGTAACAAACTCACCACCCCTTCCCTGACCCAAACTCTACTGTCTTTCCCAGCCATTCCCAGCAGCCCCAGTGTGGCCAGATTAACTCCCACCAACTATCCCCTGCTTTGAAGACAGCAGCCTCTGACCTGAGGAAGGGTCTGTGCCCTAAACTGGCCTGTGTGTTTCCCAGCTCCCACAGTCAGTCTCACAGAAGCCCTCCCAAACCACCTCTCAGGCAGGGTGCCCAGTAACCCCAGTCCTGTTGCAGGCAGCAGCAACTCTGCCACCAAGGATCTCCCCAGGTCACTTGCTGCTGTCCTGCCTGTTTATTTTAGGGTCATGAAGCAGACAGACTCCAGGCACCTCAGGGAGGATGCAGGAGCTTTGGTGCAGCACAAGCTTGGGGCAAGTGAAAAGCACTCAAGTATTGCTGACCACCAGTGTCCTCCAAGCACCACCTACTGATGGAGAGAGTCACTCTGAAACAAATATGCACATACATCTTTGTGCAGGGTTATGAGATGAAAGCCAGAGGAAGAGCTGACTGGACTGAGACAAAGAGGTTCCTGCATCCAGACCCCATTTCACCCCAGGAACAGCCAAAAGCCTAACAGGAGTTTGTATTAAAGCTTCTGATCTTTGCTGGTGTTCCATCACTGGGCCCAGTGTACTCACAGTCACTGCCCCAAACCAATTTTAATCCAAATAACATTAAAGAGACATTCTGGGGATGAAATGACCTGGCAAGCCACAGGCACAGCAAGGCTGGAAAACTAATAGTCTGTCTCATAACAGTGATGTGATGACATGACCCTCCTGGCACTAACACCACATGCCTCAGTTTACCTCCTTGACAGTACCCAGCTCACGCAGGGCAGTGGGAGGTCATAGATATATACACACACATATACCACACAAAATCCCAGAGTGGTTGGGGTTGGAATGGACCTCTGGGGATCATTTAGTCTAACCCTCCTGCCCATAAAGCAGGGTCACCCACAGCAGGTTGCCCAGGATCACCTCCAGGTGGATTTGGAATCTCTCCACAGAAGGAGACTCCACAACCTCTCTGGGCAGCCTGGGCCAGGGCTCTGGCACCCTCACAGCAAAAAGTTTCTCCTCCTGTTCAGGTGGAACCTCCTGGGTCCCATTTTGTGGCCACTGCTCCTTGTCCTGCCACTGGGCACTACAGGAAACAGTTTAGCTCATTCTCTTGCCATCACTCTTTAGATATATATCTATATCTACATGCCTGCTTTCTTTAAAAGCACACTTCCTAGGGCTGCTCCCATGGGAAGCACAGCACCTGACTGCTTTGGCTGGCTCAGGATGCATGGGCAGCAGAAGAAAGACAAGACAAGCCTTTAGCAGGCCCTGGGGAGGGGAGGGAATCTGCCTGCAGCCAGGGAAGAAATGAAAGAAATCAATCGTATTTGGTTCATGCTCAGTAAACACTCTCCAGAGAGTCATGATTAAACCTTGCATATGCTCATCTCCAAGCCTGGGCAGGAGGCAATGGTGCTGCTTATCACAGACTGGTCTCAGGGTAGCCTGAGAGACCAGGGATGGCACAGGGATGTGGGGGTTTCCAAGGGCAGTAGGATGGGCACTGTCAGGGTGAAGACGGATGCCAGAGCACAAGGAGGCTTAGCTGGGGACAGAGATCTTATCACAGAATGCTTTGGGTTGGAAGGGACCTTTCAAGGTCATCTAGTCCAACCCCCAGGGACATCTGCAACTAGGTCAGGTTGCTCACAGCCCCAGACAACCTGACCTGGAATGGTTCCAGGGATGGGACATCTCCCACTTCTCTGGGCAACCTGAGCCAGGGTCTCACCATCCTCAGGATGAAAAACTTCTTTCAATCTAGATTGAAGCTCCCTCTTTTAGTTTAAAGCCATCACCCCTTGTCCTGTCACAACAGGTCCTGCTAAAAAGTCTCTCCCCACCCTTCTGATAGGCCCTTTAAGTGCTTAAAGGCTGCAAGAAGGTCTCTCTGGAGCCTTCTCTTCTCTAGAGCTCGCCCCAGCACTGCAGGTGAGGTCTCCACAGAGCAGAGCAGAGGCAGAATCCCCTCCCTCATCCTGCTGGGGACACAGCCCAGGATACAGTTGGTTTCTGGGCTCTGAGCACACATTGCCAGCTTGACAGGGTAAAGCAAAAGATCTGCTGTGCAAGAAAAGCTGGGCCAAGATGAACTGGTGAAAGAGGAGCTGGAGGAGGAGAAGGAAGGGACAGCCTAAGTTCACTACTAGGACTGCAGAAAACACCCTCTGTAGACCAGACCCTGCCCAGCTGCCACCTTCTCATACCCATGCACACAGCCATGGTGGCACTGCTCAGCTGGGGGTCACCCATGCTCCAGCTCAGCACCTACCCTCGGGAGCCTGCTGGCTGAGAGCATCCCAGCACTGCAGGATCGCTGTCAGCAGCAGTGGGCAAAGCCACCTTCTACAGAACTGAAGCAGGCAAGGCAGTTTGGGGGCAAAAAGGGCCCTTTTGAGAGAGGAGGGGAGAAGAAGAAATTCCAAAAACAAAAAGAGAAAAAGGGGAGAAAAAGCTGCTGTGTAAGAGATGCAGAAAGGGGGAAAGGAGGGGGGGAAAAAAAGAGAGCAGTTGAAAAGAAATCCCTGGGGAATTGTGGAGGAGAAGAAAGAGTATAGGCACGCCAGGCAAGGCAGAGAGAGAGCCAGAGAGCAGGAAGCGCCTAACTAGGATGGAGACACAGATACTACAGAACCCTGGTGACGTCAGGCATGAGTTGCAGTGGTTTCCAAAACAACTCCAAAACTCCAGTGCCCAGAGAGGGAGCGAGAAGCACGGGAAAAGGGGAAACGAGCTGAGGCTCAGCACACGGAGGGAGCTGGAACAGAAGCTCGATGAGTCTGCGGAACCAAGCCTGCTCCCGGCTCCCTTTCAGCTGTCACTGGCGGGACAGGCTCTGGGGAGCCAGCAGACAGGGAGACAGAGGTTATTGCAGAGCCAGGCAGCATCAGAAAGGAAATTCCTGAGGGTGTTTTCCTAATTGACACATACAATGAAGTTACAGTCCCCCAAAGCCCCTTTCTGCAAGAAGGTAAATGCTGGATGCTCCCAAGAAGCAGAGCCAAGGAGTGAGCAACAACAGAGCTGGCGACCCAGAGGAAATAAATCTGCAATAAATGGAAACCACACACAGAGAGTTGTCCTGATGGCAGCAGTGCTGCTCTGCCCCAGCCTGTTCGGATTAGAGGGTTTTGTGGCTGGCTTGGCTGGGGTGGAGGATGAGCAGGGAGCCCTGCCAAGGCGCCTGGGGAGACTCAAGGCTCTTTGCGGAGAGAATAAAATGAGAAGAAGCCAAAGCAAACCTCCTGAGGGCTCAGGCTCTGATGCCCCTCGCCCAGGGCTTGCCATGTGAAGCAGCCTGGCATGCCCCAGCCCATCCTGGCAGCAGATGTGGGCAGGGCTACAGCAGCCCTGGTGCTCACCCTCCGGATAAGGGACAGCCAGGGTGACTCTGAACACAGATGTTTCTTGGCTGCGTGAACAATCTGGTGAGCAAGCAGCTCCTCACCCATAGAAGGGCATCGATTCACCCTCATTTCAGGCAGGGAGAGTCTGGCACAGCTTTCTGCATCCTTCCAGAGTCTGCACAGGACTCCAGCATCAAGGACAAACAGCACAACTTCTAGGAAGTCCTCTTGGAAGAGATTTCTCTGCCAGAACAGTGCTAGCCAGTGCGAGAAACCCACCTTGATGCCTTTATGAGCATCTCCCCTTGCAGTGCTGCCAAAGCTCAGGAAGATGCCAAACCCCCAAGACTGGCATCATCAGTGCTCCTCAGGAGCCATGGTTCTAGCACCCCATGGCCCAAGGACCCCTTTGGTGAGGCTGGCCTAGGTATGGGTGTCTCAAGGTGCCCACTCACACCACCAGAGTACATCTGAGACCAGGAACTGGTTGACCTCAACCCTCCTGCCTTTGGATCTAGCAGTGCTGGGTTGACAGTTGGACTCAATGATCTTAAAGGTCTTTTCCAACCTAAACTATTCTATGATTTTATGCCACAACCATCCCTGGAGTCACCCACAATGTCCCCATCCTTCTGATGGCTCTGAAGGCAGCTGGGATGCCTGGAGCAGCAGCTTCTAGCACAACATGGGTGGCATGGGGTTATTTTCAACATGTATCCTCCGAGATCAGAGCTAACCAAGACTTCCCAAACTGCTCTCCCTTCATCCCTCTTACCACTCTGATGCCTGCAAGTTTGGGGAAGCTTTGACTTTTCCTGTCTCCCCAGCCCCAGATCTGTTTCTATGAACTCACTGGGTAACCTGCTGTGGGTGGCAGGTAGCTCTGCAGCTGCCAGTAGCTGCCTGGCCAAAGCCAAGTCAAAGGCAGCAGCCTGCTCCACATTTTTATTCTTCACCTACTGCAGAGCTGAAGCCCAGTTGCTTTCACAGGCTCATTGCTGCCATTAACTGGCAAAGCTGTAATTGGGCTGTCTTAGTGCTGGGGCTGATCCTGGAGCCAGGTATGCTGCAGCAATCCAGGCCTGGATCCTGCCAGGACACAGAACTGCCCACTTGGTAACCACTGCTGCACATGTGATGAACCTGCTTGGCCTCAGTTCCATCCCTCCTGCTCCCACGGCATCTGCCAAGCAATGAAGCATACAGGTAACACTCCTGAAGGGGCTGGTCAAGAGAAGGATGAGTGTCAGGACATGCCAGGAGACTGGTGGGCAGGTCTGGGGTGGAGAAAGGGGCTCTCAACCTTGTGCCATGCACCAAGAGAGACACGTGAGGTAAGCTGGCTAGATCGGTTCTCTTTGCCTCCAGACCTGAAACCGAGCAGCAGGAGAGCATGTGCTGCACACAGCTGGCTTGGCCACCAGCCCAGTTGGCAAACTTCACCCCAGTGCCCAGGGGAATCCTTGGGAAGGCAGCAAGATCCCGAGCTGGTGAGAGAGGAGATCACAAGGAGCGCTGCTACGCAGGTCCCAGCAGGCGATGCCCCCATAACCCCCACACACTGGATGCCTCAGAGCTGGCAGCACTGGGGAGCAGGGTGGGCCCCAACCCATGGTGTCAGCCTCCCCATGGCCCCTTCCCAGCTCCCCAGTTAAAGCTCAACCACGGCTGCTTTCCTTCCCGGGGGCGAGGAGAGCCTGACTCATGCACTAGAAAGGATTACTAAGCGAGCAGAGGAGCAAGGCTCATCCCAGGCACCAGGCAGCGTGAGTCAACTCTGCTCCTGACTGCCTCCTGTATTGTTCCAGCACTGAGTCAGTGCTGCTCTGCAGGTTAACGAGGGGAAAAATTCAAAGTTATGGCTTCTGATACTCAGCACCACTGAGAAATGAAAAAAAAGCCCAAAGTGCTACTGTAAGGAAGCTAATAGGACTGCCCCCCAAGCCCTAGAAGAGCAACTCTCTGTGCTCCAGCTCCACAGGCATGTCCCACACCAGAAACCAAACCTCACCCCTTCAGCCCAGGCAGGCTCCCTGCCTGCAGCACCCACAATGTGCTTTGCAGCATCAGGTTTCTTTCTGTTTAACAGCTGCCACCTCTGTATTTCTTGTTTCAAATGTACAACCTTCACTTGATGACCTGCTCTGCTGCTTCTTCCCACCCTGAGGGGGCCATGCATGCTGCAGGCATGCAAGCCCATGCCTTCCCCCCTGCCCCGAATTCACAGCCCTAGCCTATGGCCTATCCCCTTCAAAAGGGGATTTTGAAGGCTGAGGAGGAGGAAAACAGTAACTCCTGGAGTTAGGGCAGGGGACCGTGCCCCTTCAGAAGTGAAAAACCAGCTCCTCTCCAGCTGCCAGGTTGCTCCATCTCTCCTTGGTAAGGAGGAAGCCCTGCCTGCTCTTCCCAAGAGTGCCAGCCCTTGTCTTTCACCCCAAACCAGCTCCTGCCATACAGGAATGCTTCACCTATGGGAACAGTAACGATAGGCTGAGACTTACAAAATAAATCATTCTTCATCTAAAAATGAAACAAAGGACTCCAACTACCACAGCAATCTGCTTTGGAAGGTTGGGATGGAAAGCCTCAAGTCTTCTTAGCATCTTTGTTGACTGACAATCTACATTCTTTTGAACCTGCAAAGTACCCAGCTGATACACAAGACCAGGC
>VWZX01008184.1:1821480-2041596 GCA_013399015.1 Galbula dea
AAGAGAAAAAGGGGAGAAAAAGCTGCTGTGTAAGAGATGCAGAAAGGGGGAAAGGAGGGGGGGAAAAAAAGAGAGCAGTTGAAAAGAAATCCCTGGGGAATTGTGGAGGAGAAGAAAGAGTATAGGCACGCCAGGCAAGGCAGAGAGAGAGCCAGAGAGCAGGAAGCGCCTAACTAGGATGGAGACACAGATACTACAGAACCCTGGTGACGTCAGGCATGAGTTGCAGTGGTTTCCAAAACAACTCCAAAACTCCAGTGCCCAGAGAGGGAGCGAGAAGCACGGGAAAAGGGGAAACGAGCTGAGGCTCAGCACACGGAGGGAGCTGGAACAGAAGCTCGATGAGTCTGCGGAACCAAGCCTGCTCCCGGCTCCCTTTCAGCTGTCACTGGCGGGACAGGCTCTGGGGAGCCAGCAGACAGGGAGACAGAGGTTATTGCAGAGCCAGGCAGCATCAGAAAGGAAATTCCTGAGGGTGTTTTCCTAATTGACACATACAATGAAGTTACAGTCCCCCAAAGCCCCTTTCTGCAAGAAGGTAAATGCTGGATGCTCCCAAGAAGCAGAGCCAAGGAGTGAGCAACAACAGAGCTGGCGACCCAGAGGAAATAAATCTGCAATAAATGGAAACCACACACAGAGAGTTGTCCTGATGGCAGCAGTGCTGCTCTGCCCCAGCCTGTTCGGATTAGAGGGTTTTGTGGCTGGCTTGGCTGGGGTGGAGGATGAGCAGGGAGCCCTGCCAAGGCGCCTGGGGAGACTCAAGGCTCTTTGCGGAGAGAATAAAATGAGAAGAAGCCAAAGCAAACCTCCTGAGGGCTCAGGCTCTGATGCCCCTCGCCCAGGGCTTGCCATGTGAAGCAGCCTGGCATGCCCCAGCCCATCCTGGCAGCAGATGTGGGCAGGGCTACAGCAGCCCTGGTGCTCACCCTCCGGATAAGGGACAGCCAGGGTGACTCTGAACACAGACGTTTCTTGGCTGCGTGAACAATCTGGTGAGCAAGCAGCTCCTCACCCATAGAAGGGCATCGATTCACCCTCATTTCAGGCAGGGAGAGTCTGGCACAGCTTTCTGCATCCTTCCAGAGTCTGCACAGGACTCCAGCATCAAGGACAAACAGCACAACTTCTAGGAAGTCCTCTTGGAAGAGATTTCTCTGCCAGAACAGTGCTAGCCAGTGCGAGAAACCCACCTTGATGCCTTTATGAGCATCTCCCCTTGCAGTGCTGCCAAAGCTCAGGAAGATGCCAAACCCCCAAGACTGGCATCATCAGTGCTCCTCAGGAGCCATGGTTCTAGCACCCCATGGCCCAAGGACCCCTTTGGTGAGGCTGGCCTAGGTATGGGTGTCTCAAGGTGCCCACTCACACCACCAGAGTACATCTGAGACCAGGAACTGGTTGACCTCAACCCTCCTGCCTTTGGATCTGGCAGTGCTGGGTTGACAGTTGGACTCAATGATCTTAAAGGTCTTTTCCAACCTAAACTATTCTATGATTTTATGCCACAACCATCCCTGGAGTCACCCACAATGTCCCCATCCTTCTGATGGCTCTGAAGGCAGCTGGGATGCCTGGAGCAGCAGCTTCTAGCACAACATGGGTGGCATGGGGTTATTTTCAACATGTATCCTCCGAGATCAGAGCTAACCAAGACTTCCCAAACTGCTCTCCCTTCATCCCTCTTACCACTCTGATGCCTGCAAGTTTGGGGAAGCTTTGACTTTTCCTGTCTCCCCAGCCCCAGATCTGTTTCTATGAACTCACTGGGTAACCTGCTGTGGGTGGCAGGTAGCTCTGCAGCTGCCAGTAGCTGCCTGGCCAAAGCCAAGTCAAAGGCAGCAGCCTGCTCCACATTTTTATTCTTCACCTACTGCAGAGCTGAAGCCCAGTTGCTTTCACAGGCTCATTGCTGCCATTAACTGGCAAAGCTGTAATTGGGCTGTCTTAGTGCTGGGGCTGATCCTGGAGCCAGGTATGCTGCAGCAATCCAGGCCTGGATCCTGCCAGGACACAGAACTGCCCACTTGGTAACCACTGCTGCACATGTGATGAACCTGCTTGGCCTCAGTTCCATCCCTCCTGCTCCCACGGCATCTGCCAAGCAATGAAGCATACAGGTAACACTCCTGAAGGGGCTGGTCAAGAGAAGGATGAGTGTCAGGACATGCCAGGAGACTGGTGGGCAGGTCTGGGGTGGAGAAAGGGGCTCTCAACCTTGTGCCATGCACCAAGAGAGACACGTGAGGTAAGCTGGCTAGATCGGTTCTCTTTGCCTCCAGACCTGAAACCGAGCAGCAGGAGAGCATGTGCTGCACACAGCTGGCTTGGCCACCAGCCCAGTTGGCAAACTTCACCCCAGTGCCCAGGGGAATCCTTGGGAAGGCAGCAAGATCCCGAGCTGGTGAGAGAGGAGATCACAAGGAGCGCTGCTACGCAGGTCCCAGCAGGCGATGCCCCCATAACCCCCACACACTGGATGCCTCAGAGCTGGCAGCACTGGGGAGCAGGGTGGGCCCCAACCCATGGTGTCAGCCTCCCCATGGCCCCTTCCCAGCTCCCCAGTTAAAGCTCAACCACGGCTGCTTTCCTTCCCGGGGGCGAGGAGAGCCTGACTCATGCACTAGAAAGGATTACTAAGCAAGCAGAGGAGCAAGGCTCATCCCAGGCACCAGGCAGCGTGAGTCAACTCTGCTCCTGACTGCCTCCTGTATTGTTCCAGCACTGAGTCAGTGCTGCTCTGCAGGTTAACGAGGGGAAAAATTCAAAGTTATGGCTTCTGATACTCAGCACCACTGAGAAATGAAAAAAAAGCCCAAAGTGCTACTGTAAGGAAGCTAATAGGACTGCCCCCCAAGCCCTAGAAGAGCAACTCTCTGTGCTCCAGCTCCACAGGCATGTCCCACACCAGAAACCAAACCTCACCCCTTCAGCCCAGGCAGGCTCCCTGCCTGCAGCACCCACAATGTGCTTTGCAGCATCAGGTTTCTTTCTGTTTAACAGCTGCCACCTCTGTATTTCTTGTTTCAAATGTACAACCTTCACTTGATGACCTGCTCTGCTGCTTCTTCCCACCCTGAGGGGGCCATGCATGCTGCAGGCATGCAAGCCCATGCCTTCCCCCCTGCCCCGAATTCACAGCCCTAGCCTATGGCCTATCCCCTTCAAAAGGGGATTTTGAAGGCTGAGGAGGAGGAAAACAGTAACTCCTGGAGTTAGGGCAGGGGACCGTGCCCCTTCAGAAGTGAAAAACCAGCTCCTCTCCAGCTGCCAGGTTGCTCCATCTCTCCTTGGTAAGGAGGAAGCCCTGCCTGCTCTTCCCAAGAGTGCCAGCCCTTGTCTTTCACCCCAAACCAGCTCCTGCCATACAGGAATGCTTCACCTATGGGAACAGTAACGATAGGCTGAGACTTACAAAATAAATCATTCTTCATCTAAAAATGAAACAAAGGACTCCAACTACCACAGCAATCTGCTTTGGAAGGTTGGGATGGAAAGCCTCAAGTCTTCTTAGCATCTTTGTTGACTGACAATCTACATTCTTTTGAACCTGCAAAGTACCCAGCTGATACACAAGACCAGGCTATAAAAACCTGGAGAAACAGGGGACCAAAGCCTGACTTCATGGAACAGAGAGATGAGAAAGAGCTTGGGAAATGGGGTCAGCTGCTGGTCTGTCCTTAAACAGGAACCTGAATTAGAAACATCTGCTGTGCCCTAAGCGACTCTTTCTGATCCTATCACCCACAAACAAGTCTCATCCTCCTCTGACACCAACTAATGACTTGACTTTGAAGATCCTGCATGGCAGCAAGTTCTGCAGGTTAATGCCTCCTGTATAAGAAGGCATTTCCCCACAGCAGTGCTTCGCCTCCTTCCTTCCAGCTCTCTGTAATCTATTTCTGCCTGACAGAGAGACCAAGAAGCTCTCAAAGGACACTCTGTGACTCATGGTGTTGCCCCACACAAACACTAACTCCACTGTGGCCAGTCCCTGCTTCCCAGATGGATGGTCACAGCCAAGCACTGCCAGCAGCCACCTTCTTCACCTCATTCCTGCTGACCACAGTGGTGGTGGTGGCTCTGGGCAGGTCCCAACATGAACATGAGGTGAAGCCTGCTTGTCCATCATCCAACCCAAGGCCATCCAATCTTCAACAACCCTAGAAAAAAGCTAATCTCAAGGAACCATCAACTTGAAACAAAACAGAAAATGCTCAAAAACCCAGCGAGTACCAGGTTACCCTGGTCTGCTCCTACAAGGATCTAATTCAGCTCTAATAGGACAGTTATTATTATATATTAAATGAATGGCAATTGATTATTAAGAGCATATTCATTGAAACTGGGTAGATGGGTAATAAGATACCTGCCCACTACATAGCTGTGAAACCACACTGAATATGCTTCTAATGACCAACTGGTATTTACTTAACATTCAATATCCATCGCTGAGAAAGGTCTCCCTAGATTTAATAAGCCTCTGTTATTTTATGTTTAATTAAATACCATCCACTATTAAAAACATATTTAACTGAGGTCAAAACCAGTAAAAACTGTATCTTATAACACAGCTGCTAAACCTCAAATATCTTCTTAATGATTAATTGGGATTTAGCACATGATCGCTGTCCTACTGAGAGCGGATGGAAACCGGAAGCTCGACGATTCAGGGACCAAAGTGCTTTGCTTCTGCAAACAATTCTGCTGGTTAAACAGTTTGGCTAATAAAAATAAAGCAGAGCAGTGGGAGCCTCAGCTCCAATGGAAGCCAGCCTTGGAAAATGCAGAGTACATCACAGCCTCTTCCACAACACCAGCTGGACACTGCCAGGCAACCTGCACGGCTATGCAGGGGAGCCAGGATCACTGCGCTCTAAGATCTGGGCACCAAGGGCTAGGACCTCTCCAGGTTGGCTCTGCCCCAGCTTTGATGCAGAAGCCGTTGAGCAGTGGGCTAGGGGACTCATGATGGGACAGTTCCAGTTGGGGATTGCAAGTGGCTTCCTATCCGTTTGGGCCAGCCAGCTGGTGTGGGTCAGTGGTTCATTGCACCTACCAGCTTCTTCAGAAGAAACCAGCAGTGTCTGGAAGCAGCTGGAGACAGATTTTCCAGGATGCTCCAAAACCTTGATGTTAAAAGCCAAGAGAGATTTTCAGGCTAAGAGACCAAGGTGCTCCCAAAATCAAGGAGTCTGCAAGCACAAGTCCTGCAAGAGCAACAGACTAAGGATGGATGCTCTGGCACTCCTCTAGACAAGCACCTTCTGTGCCTTCCATGACAGGCAAAATGGAAGTCACTAAGTTGCCCAGCCCTGTGCACCCATGCTCAAGCACCTGGAGCACCACACACCACGTGTCACCTCCATCACTGGGCACAGAGACAACTGGTGGGGGGAAAAGGGCTTCTTGACTAGGGGGAAATAAGCTTGAACAGGGAGCAGGGAGAAGTCCAAAGCATGACAGCACTAGGGAAAGGGCCATTCCATCTCTATGACCTCCTGCAAGAGGATTTCTTTTTGTTGTTTTTGTTTTGAAAGCCCTTGAAAGAAAATCCTGATACTAGTAAAGTATTAAATATAGCAGCTCATACCCACACAGATTGCACAAGAGAACCATTTTAGAAGCAGCAAAAATGAATCTGAATGCAGAGAAAAATATCAGAAGGGGAAATCCAAGAGGGTCCTTTCCTGCTATTGTTTCCCTCCTACCCTCAGGCACACTGGGGAAATCGGGGTTGGAGAGTGGGCTGTGCACTTCAGTCCTGGGAAATGAGTCAAAAGCCTGGAACAAGTGCTCAGCACTGGGCAAACCCAGTGGCAACCCTGTGGTGAGCTCATCTGCTTCACTTGGAGGAACCTTGGCGTGTCAGACCTCGGTTCTGTGGTGCTCTCAGGAGATGCACTGAGGAAGTGTCACAATGAAGCTGCTCACCACAGCTGGGTGGCTGGATGGGCTTGGAGACCACCAAAGCTCTACCCCAAAGACATGACCTAAGAGTGAATCATCATCTTGCCATGAATGACATACCAAAGGGATAAGAAAACATTCCCATTGTCTGACAAGGCACTGTGCTATGCATGAAGGTTCCAAATCTCCACACTGAGAAGCAGTGTTTGGAGGAAAGCCTCTAGTTATTCAGTGTGTCTAAAAACAGGAGCTCTTGCGAGTCCAAGCACCTTAAACAGAGGGCAGGGTTTCAAAGCAGACCAAGACAGGTACCTCTCTGCCTTGCGTGGAGGCTAGTTGGAGGCTGCCTCCACAGATGTTCCAAGGAAAGGACATGAACAAGAAGGATCTTTTGGGATTACGTTTGTGGAACAACCATGTCACCCAAGAACCTCTCTCACCTCCCAGTCTGGGCACCAGGAGGAAAGTCCAGTTGGGTTTTATTTCCTGCTCCAAGCACTGCTGTGTATGTATATGTATATATACAAATGTAGAAACCACCTATTTACCCTTCACAACATGAACTAGCCTCACCACAGTGGTAAACACTCCATAGGAGATATCATCTGAGGTGCTTCAAAGACATGCAGCTGATTAAGAAAATAGCAGAGGTGTCTGTCTGAGGAATATGGTGATTCAGGATGTCTCCATCTCCAAATCAGCCTTGGAGACCTTGCTGTAATATTGACTACTGCCCCACAATGCCACGGGAGAAACTCGACACCTGATGTGTCCTGCCTCATTCAGTGGATGTGAAGAATCAGGCTGGGGGCCTCTAGAAATGCCTCCCCACTCCAGTGGAAAAGAGAAGAACACCTGCTCCCAGCACAGTCAACTCAACTGGACACTGCTGGACTTTTTCTCTTCCTCCTTGTTCAGACAGAAACCTTTGCTCATCTTAAAGCAAATTAATCTCACTTTTGATTGACTCATCATTAGGATACAAGAGCCTTGCACCCTCATACTATATTTTGGTATCTACAAATGACTCCCATGGGGTAGAGGAGGCCTCAGGAGCTGCTCCAGCACAAGCACAAGGGTTTGTCTGCTTCAGATCACTTCTCTGCATCCTCACAACCCCACAGTTCCCATGAACGATGACTTTGGAGCTCATTTTCCACCAAAGTAATCAAGTCTCATGCACATCTTCAGCTGAGGCTCCACACCATGTCCTCTTGAGTTCAAGTGTTGCCAGGAGAACATTGCATAGCTGAACATGGGAAAAGAACCTGGGCAGGCACCATGGACGTGTGGGATAAGGTAATGGAGATGGGCTGAAGCAGCCTCCACGGATATCCCTTTGCAAGGTTACTTCCATAACAGCAAGTACACTCCTTGGCCCAAAGCTGAGGAGAGGCCAGCCAAGCCCTCTGTGGAAGAAGACAACTAAACCACACACAGGGCTCATGACAGAGCCAAATTCCACTTCCATTTCTCCTGGAGATTTCTTAATGTCACTTGAGAAACATCACCAGGCACAAGCTTGACATCTTCCTTTCCAGTGTCTGCAACGGAACATCTGCTCCAGTCAACGGCAAGACAAGGTCACTCTGAAGACACCCTTCCTCTCCTCTGTCTTACACACCCATTCCCACGAGCCAATGACCCTCTGCTGATGCCCATTTCCCTCCCTCACCTAACCAAGGCAGTCCAGCCAGCCAGCCCAGCCTGCACCACCTCAGCTTTGTTTGCAGAGCGAATCCCAGCCCTCGTCTTTCCATGCCTCAGTTTCCTCCACCGCAAAAGGCAAACTGACCGCAGATGCCATCCCAACCCAACCACAGCAACACAGGGAGGCTTAATTCATCCCAGCCTGCACACTGCTGCGAGCTCCTCGGCTGCTGTGCAGAGCCAGAGCTGGTGTTTGTTTAACCCTGCCGCGCAGACGGGAGGCAGGCACCCAAAGCCGCAGCACCGCTGGCTTCTCCTCGCTCGGCCCCGGCCCCACCAGGGGCAGCAGATGGATCGGTTGCTGTGAAACAACAACTTCCTTCTTTCTTTTTGCTGGAGTTAACTGGGGTTTAGACTGGGATTTTGGTTACGTTTTGTGGCCAGCCTTTCTGGAGACAACCACCCGCCTGCTGCTGGGGGAGTGGGAGATGTCTAAAGCCACGGGCAGTTAGGTTTATTTGGATTCCGATCTTCCCATCGCTCAAAAGCCCTGAGAAAATGGATATATATGTTGCAGCAAGGAGAGTTTTGTTTTGGAAATAAGTGTTAGACTAGGGGCAACAGGTTGGCCAGCCAACCAGCTGAGAGGCTGGGCTCCCTCCTGCCCTCAGTCTGGCTCTCTTGTGCTTCCCTCGTTGGTTCAGTCGAGCAGGAGTTTGCAAAGACGACAGGGATGTGCCTGGCCTCTGAGAGATTTAACATTCACAGAGCCTGCCCTCCACCAAAACCTGACACTGCTTGGGAATGTAGAAAATGGCAAATGATACTTTAATTCCACAGTCACTCAACAGTAGCTCTGGCCATGGGAAATCCTGGGAAAGGCGTGCACTTGGGAGCGCTCACACGGAGCATGTCCAGCCCCAGCCTAATCCACCCCGATGGAAAGCAGGCTATCTTTATCAGAACCTCCAGCCCCACCAACTCATCTCCACTTGCCTGTCCTTGAATCAGCAAGAAATGCTGTGAAGCATCAGCCAGCTCCAGAGCTGCAAGTCACCCAACGCCAGCAGAAAGCCAGCATACATTCAGAATAGTGGCCAGCAGGTTGAGGAAGGTTCTCTTCCCTCTCTGCTCTGCCCTAGGGAGGCCACAGCTGGAGTTCTCTCCACTTTGCTGGCTCCCTGGTCACTTCCAGCTGCCACCCCGTTTGTGGAGCTCTGATGATCAGCAATGCAGGAGGCTGTGTCCCCTGTCCCACCACAGGAACGTGCTTAGCCAGAGCCCCTAAGGAGACTACAAACCCCACAGAACCTCACTCCAAGTACTCTGCTCCACCCTGGAGATCAGAGGTACTGTGGTTTTAACCTGCTTTGCACCTTAAGGGGAACATGCTCATCACCAACAGATCTATGGGCTCCTTGCAGTGATGAAGAGTCAGAATAAACCAAATAAATCCAAATGCGAGAGGATACAGCAAACTCCACATAAAAGATAGATATAAAAAAAGATATATATATATATATATACACACATCCATATAAAAGATCCACGTCAGAAGCTCAGGAACTGCCATGGATTTAGGACCAGAAGAGAAGATCTAACCTTCCAAAGAGTTTGCAGTTAAGATTTAACACCCCCCAGTGCCCAACCAAAAGCTTTAGGAGAGAAGAGGCTCAGCACATTGGGATGAAGGCTGCTCTCACGTTTCAGGAACTTCCTGCTGGAGTAGGTCCTGAAGAGGCCACAAAAATGATCTGAGGATGGAACCCCTCTGCTGTGAGGAAAGACTGAGAGAGTCGGGGTTGTTCAGCTTGGAGAAGAGAAGGCTCCAAAGAGACCTTGTTGTAGCCTTTCAGTACTTAAAAGGTTCTATCAGAAAGATGGAGACAGGCTTTTTAGCAGGGCCCGCTGGGACAGGACAAGGGGTGATGGTTTTAAACTAAAAGAGGGAGACTTAGACTAGAGAAAAAGGAGGATTTTTTTTACCCTGAGGCTGGTGAGACACTGTCCCAGTTGCATAGAGAGGTGGGAGATATTCCATCCCTGGAACCATTCCAGGTCAGGTTGGCTGGGGCTCTGAGCAATCTGCTGTAGTTGCAGGTGTCCCTGTTGGCTGCAGAGGGGTTGGATTAGATGAGCTTTCTAGGTCCTTTCCAACCCAAACCAATCTCTGATTCTATGATTCCACTTAATATGATAAACTCCTCTCTAACTCACCCATTTTGCAATAAAACCCCATATTACCCTGCACTCAGCAGCCAGGGACACACAAGGTGTCTGTCACTCTCACCCCTGCAGCTGGGAGACGAGGAGCAATCTTAAGACAAGGAAACCCCTAGGGCTGGGGGTTTTTATCCTCCCCAGCCTCAACCAAGGGACCACAGCTCTGCCCTGTAGCTTCAGCTCCTCACGCTGCAGCCAAGGGAAGAGTTAACGCTTCCCCCAGTTCCATAGGCTGTTATTCAATACGTTATTGACGTTGAAAAGTCGTCACGTTACAAGCCAGCAGTCCACGAGTATTAAGAGGAAAATAGAGGCACGCAGAGAGAGACACACACCGCAGAGACGTGGGCCCCTCCGAGCTACGGTTACGTTCCCGCACAGAAACTCCTTTCCCAGAGTCCTTCTCCTCCCCCATTTGGTACAAACCCCACTCGTTTTGTTATTTGCACTTAATACCACAGTGAATCCCTAAATCCAGCTCACAGAAAGGATTACTGAAGGGGGGAGGGATGGTTGTACCAGAGGAGGTTTTCTCAGGCTTTAAGAGTTTTGATGCTCTGTAGTTGAAATGAGGACCAGGATGGTGGTGCTGCAGGGTCGGAGTCCCTTCGTGGCTGCCCCAAAGATGCTTTGCCAGGCATGTGCAAAGAGTCAGGGCTGGACTCTCGCAGCACCCATCCTGCCAGCTCTCTGTCAGCCCTGCCAGCACGGCATGGCCCAGCACACCCTGGCACTGCCACCAAACACACCTCTCCTGGCTCTGACTGTGGTGGTACTCACAGAGCTGAGGCTAGCTGTCCATGCCAAATCAGAACCAACCACTACAGAGCATCAACTTCCAAACTGTGCACAGGAATGGATCTACTCCCTGTCCCTTCCTACTACCCACCTCAGGACGGTGCTTCTCTAGGGAGTTCAAACCCAGCAATAGGAAAATTAAAAATAAAAGGTGGAAAAGCAGGTGATGACGAACAGGTCTTGTCCCTACAGCCAGCACCAAGAAGGAGAATCCCAACATATTTCACACCTTAGTCTGCCATAAAGCGTTTGCCTCCCATCAAAGCTCCATGGAGGTCATCAGACTCCACTGGCTGCTCCAGCCATGGACCTCTCCATCCACACCAACCTTCTGGAAGCCCCCAAACCGCAGCACATTCCCCTGCCTATCCTGGTACAGGAGCAGCCTAGGTGAGTCAGGAAGGTGATGAGCAGAGGACTGCATCCTGCTGTGGGCAGAGGCAGCAGGAACACAGCACCTGCCCACCATGAGATCCACCGTGGGCTCCACCACAGGCAGGGTGGAGGAAGCGCAAGAGATGAGGCTGGGCTTGGAGCGGGAGCTCGCCAGGCACGCTCACTCCTTGCTTGTATTTTGTTTCATCTCCTGATGGGTGAAATGTGTCCTTAATTTGTTCTAAAAGAGAAAGAGAGCGAGCTGCATTCTCACACCCCTAACGAAGACAACACGCAAAGCCCTTTAAGAGCAGGCGCCACACATACTACGCGCTGCCTTTTTCTAATTAAAGATGTCTTTTCTCATTAGCTGGGGCCGGGAGCGAGCTCCAGGCGATGCTGCCTGGCGGGCCAGGGCCCTGCGGGCTGCCCGTTCCCGCTCGGGGGCAGGCAGTGCTGGCGCGGCATGGAACCGCCTCTCCCGGGGTTCAGCCCTGCCGGTGAGCTCCAAGGCCGAGCACGGGGCGAAGGAGAGAGAGTCCAAGCCCTTCCTAGACAATCTGTCCCCAGAGGGCTGTTCCTGGCTCAGCTAGAGTTTGAGAAAGAGGGGTACATCTGGTTTTAATCTTACCCCTCGCGGTAGCTGTCACCATGGGTTTGCTGTCAGGGTAAAAGATGCCTTCGCACAGCCCTGTGCCAGAGCAGCAGACATGAAAACCTCAGGCTACAGCAAAACCTCCATGTCCTGGGCTGCCCCAGCCCCGGGGCTCGGCCCCTCAGCCCAGTGAGCCCCTGCCCCATCGCTCATGGGGCAGACAACTGAAAGGGACTGCAGGAGCCAAGCGACATCACAATAGGGAGCATGTGCCTTCGTTTCAGCCAGCAGCATCAGTAAGATGGGGTACAGCCACCCTGGCTCCCCAGGGACCCTGGCAGCAGCCCCCACTGTAGGCTGGGACAGAAAGCAAACGCTGCAGAACTGCTTGCCTGCCCCAGAGCGCGCTTGAGATGCAGATCTGTGCTCCAGTTGCCTCTTCCCTTCTCCCAAAAAACACAAGGAACCACCAGAACCACAAAAATGCATCCTCTCCGCAGCAGAGAGCCTCTCTCTCTGAAGGGCAGGCCGCGTTGCCGAGGACCAGCCGCTCTGCGAAGCCACGGCTCGAGCCGCCTGGAGAGCCGCCAGCTTGGAAAAGCAGCTGTCACATAAAAGCAAACACTGAAAACCATTACATTTCCAGCAGTTTATCTTTAATGCCATCTCAGTTTTTGACGCTGCTCCATTCTGCTTCAGTTAAATGGTTTCCCCCCCTCGCAGCCGGCGTGCCTGCCCCTCCCGCGTGTTCACACCAGCCACCAGCCTCCTCCTCATCTGAATTTGCAGCTCTGTGACATCATGCTGCTTTGTACACTGACAGCAGTGAGGTCACAGGCTTACAGGGAGAGAGCCTCCATGACCATGACAGCAGCCTCAGCCCAGGGCCCTACAGCATCCTCCATCCTTTCACAGGGCCCAGCATCCGCCTCCCCTCCCTCCCCCAATGGGTATGCAGCCAGACTGGGACGAGAGTCCACCTCTGAAATATCACTACTCCATGGGCTGTGTCCTGCTCCACACCAAGGGTCTGCAGCAGTGAAGTCCTCATCCCTGCCCCTCTGATCAGCCAGGGTTTCACCTTCTAAATGGGGCAGCAATCCAAGAAAGTCCAACAACATGCCCTGCAATTTCTCATAGCAAAGCTCAAACTCAAATGGGCTGAAACAGGAACCAGGACAAACAAGGCCACTAAAAGCCAACAGGCAAACATCAGGCTGGGTCTCCTGAAAGGCTCTCAGGGATGTGCATCCTAGTAACCACAATAACAAACACAGTGTGGCAGGACTAACAGCATCCCACTCTCCCCAGTATGGTAGCTGGGGGATAAACCCTTCCCCAGGTTGTCACCTCCACAGCAAGCCTGGAGATGGCTGATTGGCTGCAAAGCAGCTCCTGGCTGGTTGCAGCTTCCTGGCTTGTTGCAGCCTCCTGGCAAGTTTTGTAGGAGAGGGCTCCAAAACTGCAGTCTGACATGCACAAAAACCTCAGCCCTAGGCAGTTCCTTTGTTTGGGCTGAGCAGTGGTTGCAGTGGGATTGGGGCATGGACATCTCAAAGCAGTTCCACTCAGCATTCCTTCAGCAAATGCCACATTTGACACGACCCAAACTAATAATGCCGAAAATAAAGAGCAGAGTGACTTTGGGCCACCTAACCAGCACACACAGTTGTGCCATTGGTCTTACACTGCTCAGGCTCCAGCACACCCTTACATCACCATCATCTCACATTGGTTTAAAGAATTAATTTTAGGCATATGTAATAGCCTTTAGATTGCAAATAACTGACAACACATCAGAAGAAGAGAAGAGCCCTGTGCTACGTAGATTTTCTGATCATCTGATCTGTGGCTGGAGAAGCAACAGGCATATGCCTGGCATACACAGTGGAAAAGGTCAAACCCCTGGTGCCCCCAATCCCAGCCCCTAGGAGCTCTGCACCTCTGATTCCAGTGGGCACAGGATCAAACCATCCCTCCTTTTGAAACTGAGAACTGTGCTGGCAACCCTGACATAAGACCTGAGTCGAGGCAGCACCTGCCTCAGGAGCTGCTGTTTCATCATGGTAAAGCTGCAGGGAGGAAGAAAGGGAGGATTCTGCTACCACCGAGGCAGTGCTAGGCTGCAGCCCTTGCCCCCTCTGCCTGCCCAAGGACTACCAGGTTGCCCTCAGCAGGGTTTGGCTGCCTTGCCTGGCAGCCAGGAGAGTTTCAGCTATGGCAGAAATGAACAGTGCAGCCCCTATGCCTGGGAGCAAGCCTCTGTGTGCCCTTCTCTTGGCCAAGCTTAGAGACAGCGAGGTGAGGAGGTGCCAACTGCCCCCAGTCCTGCTTAACAGGGTGTTAACTCCTCAGCCTAATTGCCACCACTTAACATGTCAACACCCTTCACCTCTCCCTGGCTAAACAAGAAGTTTTGAACAGGCCTCCCTCAGCTCACACTCATGTGTTTGATCCCAGGATGTGTTTTCTTTCCTTCTTCCTCCCCTCCCTCGTTCTGGATGGGGTGGCAGAGTCCAGCTTAGCCCTAACTCCTCTGCTCCAGACCATGAGCTTTGCAGAGCATCTCCTTTCCAACCAGCTGGTTCTTCCCTCCCTCTCTTCCTCCACACACCCACCGATGCTCACAGCACCTTAAGGTTGCACAGAAAAGAACATGAATGGCAGGAAATTAAAAAGGTTCATGTAACAACAGTAACACAGCTGGAAAGCACAGCTAGTGTCTGCAACACAACGTGCTGGGTGATCCCCTCACCACAGGAGCAGGACAAAAAGGCAGTGCCTCCATCACACAGCAAGGCTTGAGCTGCCAGCAGCGTGGGCAGAAGGCAGCACGCACGCACTTGCCACAATTACAGGGATTTCTTCCAGCCTTCACCATGAGAGTTTTCTGAAGTGCCATTATCACTTTTTGCATCCCAGAATCTCAGCATGGTATAGGGTTGGAAGGGATCTCTGGAGAACATCTAGTCCAAGCCTGCTAAAGCCTAGAGCAGGCTGCCCAGGATTGTGTCCAGGCAGGTTCCAAATACCTCCACAGAAGACAACTCCACCACTACTCACATCTACTCACACTGCTCCATCTCTCACCTTTTAAGGCACCAAAAATGAAAAGCCAATGCAGACAGTCTCTGAGAATTTAGTCCCTGCTAAACTAGGGTAGATTTAGATTGGATATCAGGAAGAAGTTCTTCACTGTTAGGGTGGGGAGACACTGGAACAGGTTGCCCATAGAGGTTGTGGAAGCTCCATCCCTGGAAGCTTTTAAGGCCAGACTGTATGGGGCTCTGGGCAACCTAATCTAGTGGAAGGTGTCCCTACCAGGCAGAGGGGTTGGAACTAGATGATCTTTAAGGTCCCTTCCAACTCTGACGATTCTATGATTCTGTGTTCTACTCCATGGGACAGAGGAGGGAAGGTCTGGAGGAGATCAAGGAAGGCGAAAGGAGATGGCAAGGTTCAGGAAAGCAGACGCCAGATAGCTAAGGGATTTCACTCCACTTCACCAGCACCAGGAGCCATCACCCTGAGTGCTCAATGGGCTTGTGAACAGCGAAACCCGATCGGCTGTTAACCCAGGAATGCGTGGAAATGGCAACTGCGCATAACTCCGGGGAATCCACCACCGGTGCCCCCAGCACCCGGAATCGCACGGATAACCCTCGTGCTTCGCGCATGAGCTCATCCCAGGGATAATACCCTCGCATGAGCCCAGCCGGCAGGAATTCGCTGCACACTCAGTGGGCTGGGGGGAGTCCAAGGAGGACACTCTCCTCCTCCTCCCCTCCTGCCACCATCCCACATTTCCCACGGATCATGCGTTGCACCCTGGGAGAGTGCACGGGTCCCGAAAGCCCAGGGAGCTGCCTCCGGCCTCCCCCTCTCCCAAAGGGCAGCAGAGGCAGCAGCTTCCCTGTGTAGGGCTACAGAGAGGTGCTGGAGGACCTGCCTGGCTCCATAAAACACAATACAGGCAGAAGGAATGGAAAGGAGGGGAGAGGCACCTACACCCCTGCATCCCTAGACCAGAGCATTCATGCCCAAGGTCAGATAATCTGAGGTTTGGAAGCAATTCTGGGCTTTGTGAACTGCCTCTAGAGAAGATCATCTACCTTTGAACTGAATGATCCAGTCTTTCTGCAAGCACTTCACCACTGAATCCCTCCCCTCAAGTGGCTCAGTTCCAGAGCCTCTGATGTCACTGCCCTGGAAATGCCAAGGAAAGAACAAAAATGAGCCAGCCTGAAAAAAGCCATGACAAAGGTGCAGGCTGGGTCCATAACATGTCCTGCTCTGGCTGGACTAAAAGAGGACTGGAGATGCAACTCAATGTGTCAGCAGAAACACAGCTTGCTTTACACCTGGACAACTCTGCTGGAAGCAGTGTCACATGTCACCCCTTCCCATGACCTCTTTCTCCACCCAAAGGAGGAACCCAGAGAGGAGCTCTCTGCTTTTCCTCCAGCCTGGGGCTCCCCCTTCCTGTGGGGCAGTGTGACCCAGGGGCTAGGTCAAAGCCCAGAGCTGGTAGTGGGAGGAGGAGGGACCAGGGTTCAAACTGCAACAAGAATAAGAAAATGAACAAATAGGCCAAGGAAATGGAAAGCTGAGAGGAAAAGCAACAGCAGGACAGAGAACCAAGGGTGAGATAGAGCCAGCAGAAGACACAGACAGTCCGTGCTGGGGGAGAAGATTAGGAGTAGATACAGGGTAGGGATAGGTGCTAGATTTGACCCCTTCCAAGACCCCTTCTCACCCCAGGGCTGGATTTCTGCTTGATCACATGGAGCATCAATTGAAAAGAGATGCTTTTTTTCTGCCCTGGGAGTTCCCAGCCCTCTGCCCCAAAAACACTACCCACAACACGTCACCACCAGTAAACTTAGATTTTCCCCAAAGTCGGCCAAGAGCCCTGAGCAAACTGTTGGCATGTGAGACAGCACAGCCCCAGGAGAAGGATGCTGTGGAGCCCAGGGTAACCAGACACCCAGCTGCCTAACCAAGGGAAAGGGATTTATACCTCTCCTGGAGAGTGGGGATCAGTGTGAGCCCCCACAGGCTGGTGGCAGTGGCACCAGGACAGCACCCCAAGAGACCTCCAAGCTGTTCCTAAGCCACAGACTAGAGCTGTGCCAGCCCCATGCCAACGTGCCTGAAGCCCTGCAGTGTGCTGGGCAACGTGGCAGTTGAGGCTCCTTGTGACTTGCCCAGAGCCAGATACCAGAAAACAGAGTTATCAAAGTCTCTGGAAGGCCAGGGGGAGGTGAGGAGGAGGCTGAAGGCTTGCAGGGGGACTCACTGCTCCAGCACGACACCTAAAGGACTCAGCACTTGGATGCACAAGGAGGGTTTTGCTGCTGCATCCCAGCTCCTGCTTGATCCCTCCAGCTCAGGCACTGGTGCTAGTCACACACACACACACACACACAGGTGGCTTAAAGGGGGTGGCTCCTGCCTAGGCTCAGAGGAGATTTAGGGGATGCTCGGCTTAAAACACCAGAGTAACTGCACATCCCTCACCTACATCAGCACATCTTTGTCAGCCCAGCGAGCTGACAGTGCTGCCACCAGGGCAGGAGTGGTGCAGGGCTGCTACCCCAGCACTCCCAGCAGCAGCTCCAGTGGCTCCAATGACCCCACAGGGTAAGCAGGTTTGGGGCTAGCACCAACAACTCCTTGTTATCTCCAGGGGCTACAGAAACAGCAGCTCTGCCCCTCACAGACAAAATCAAACCTGGCCAGGATGCTTTGTAAGTATACAAGGAGCAGGGCTTGGGCTGCAGCAGCCACTGGAGGGTTTGTGTTTGACTTCATACATGCTCCTGTGCTGGTGCCCTGCTCTCATTTCAGGGAGTTCCTGCTGCACAGGAACAAAGCTATGTGCTGAAGAGGAAAATAGGAGAGATGGAGAGGTGCAGAGCACAGCAAGTGTCGGCACAAAGCCAAGAGGCAGCAGCCTCCACGCCCAAGCACTCCTGTTTCTTCCTCCCTGATTGAACTCATGGCTCCCCAGCACTTCTCCACCTGCTGCTAAGTGCCTCCTGGGAAAGTTCTGTAAGGAACTTCACAGGTATCCAACTATTAGGCTGCTCAACAAATTATTTGGAAACCTACAGAGTTTCTTGTCCTTGAGAGTCTTTCCTGGGTTTCTTTTATACCAGCCTAAAATATTCTTTGGCAGGTGCAAATTTCTTTCCTAAATCCCAAAAGATCTCTTCCTAACAAAGAACAGGGATTTCTTTGAACCAATTGGGAGAGGTTACAGTGTGAGGGCCTCACCCTATCTAAATCCACTGAGATCCCCATTTCCCAGTCAGACCAGGACCTTATTTCTACTGAAAGTAACAGGATTTTTAGAGCAGGATGGTTTCCTAGAACCATAGAATCACAGACTGCTTGGGTTGGAAGGGACGTTGAAAGGTCATCTAGTCCAACCCCCTGCAGTCAGCAGGGTCATCTTCAACTGCAGCAGGCTGAAGCTCAGAGGCCCAGATAACCTGACCTGGATGGGACATCTGCCACCTCTCTGAGCAACCTGGGCCAGTGTCTTGCTACTCTCAGTGTAAAGCATTTCTTCTTTATATCTAGTTTGAATCTCCCTCCTTTAGTTTAAAACCACTTCCTATGGGCAGAGCAGCAACAGCCTCAAACACCACCCTTTGTGAGCAGGGGAAATCTAAATCAATACTCTCCAGCAAGGGAAATATTCACCAATCACATCTTATCATGGGGAGGGAGAGAGAGGAGCAGGGTTTGTGCCTCACTAGGAGAAATACCACATTTCCTAAGCTGGTCTGTGGTCCTGAAGAGTAGCTGGGCAGTGTTGATGCTGGCAGTGGTATTTGGGGCAGAACAAGCAGCATCCAACAGAATCTATCAATAAGCATCACCTATGGTGAGCAAGCAGCAAGCTGCTTAGAGATGGCTCACACCTACATTAGTGCACTGCCAAGGGACAGTCCTACACTTATTAGAGAGAAAGAGAACCAAGAATGAATTCAGCCTGAGAATGACATAGGCTAATTGACTCACTGAAGCCCAAAGTCATCTCTTGTGCAGCCTCAGAGGAGTGGAAGGCACTGGGGAGCCCCATGGCAGCGAGGAGCTGCCTCAGGTTTCTCAGGGAGGGGAACAGGCAGCTCTGCCTCCCTCCTCCACCCCCCCTTCAGGCTCCTGTTTCTAAACACCTCGCCATCAGGCGCTGGGGTTGCATCAGCTCCCGAGCTCGTATTTAGAACTGGGGTTTAAAACCTGATATTCCTTTTCCAGTAGCTCACTGGGAGGGAGCTGAATCCACAGGGCCCCCAGCCAAGCAGCTGCTGCCAGTGTGATCCTTCTTCCCTTCACACATCCTGCTCAGAAAAGCTCCCCACCGGCAACCTGGTGCCGAGGCTTACTGCCATCGTCTCTTTAATTAGCTGACCGAGGCACAGGGCAGGCCCTCATTAACGACAGAGCTGATGAAGTCTGGCTGAGGGGCACAGGGAGCTTGCTCCTGGTTTGCCACCGTGCTGCCTAAGTGAACTGTGTTGCCCCCTCGGGCACATCACTCCAGTCCTCTTCCAGCACCTCTTACCACTAGCCTGAAGCTTCACAGATTAAAAAGACACCAAAAGCTGTTTTAAAACTGACAGATGGGTGGTGAAGGGGCTGGTCGAGAGAGGGAGGGGAGTCCCTTTGGGACAAGAGGTTCTACCCCAAGCACTGTCTCCAGGCATAGCCTCTCCTTACCAGAGCAGCCATGGGCTGGGAGGAGCTGGAGATCCTTCTCCAGAGCAGCTGCTGTGGAGACCAAACAAGGCTGGGAGGTCTCTCTGCACCAGCACCAGGCTCTCCTCTGCTTTGTCCCCATGCCAGGGTGAGGCACCCCCTGGTGTGGGCTGCTGTGGCTCTCAGGACTCACCCCAATGCCCAGTCACAGCTAGCTGGAGATGGCAGAAGGATCCATCCCTGTCACCAGCCCCAGGACCTCAGCTCCCTCCAGGAGGAAACTTCAGCTGCTCTAGGTTATAAATAAGAATGACCTGATGAAACAGCCAATCTCCTGGGCACCAGGATCAATCACACACCTATTAAGTGTACAAAGCAGCCTCTCAAAATAACAGCATGTCATAAACCCTGACACCAGGAGCAGATCTGAAGCTTGGCTGGGACCCATCACCCAGTGTGCTTCCATGTACCATCCATTGCCATTGTTATTTTGCCTTCACTATTTTTCATGGAGAACAACAGACCTAAATCTGGCAGAAACAACACACAAAGGAGAACTCAGGACTGTGACTCTTCAATAAATCCTCTCCCAGCCTTGGCTGCACTGTGCAGAGGCCAAGCAGCTTCCCTGTCCACAGGATTGCTTCTGTAGAAAAGGAAAATAGCATTTGCAAGCCTGAAAGGGGCAGTGAAAGGCCAAGTTACCTATTCTTTAAAACATGCTTTAGGAACCTCAGCTGAAAAGTTTCTGATAGGAAGCTGTTTTCCAGAGAAAGCCTCTGCTGGCACCCACAGGGCAGTGGAAGGTACTGGGGTGTCTCCCAAGAGCCACCACCAACTCAGAGCTGAACATTCATTTGACTGCAGCAGGGAGACCAGGCAGGGCTGCCTCTGATCCAGCTCCATGTACCTACCCAAGGCATCATCCCCAGCAGGAAGGCAGCCTGCTTAAGGAGGTCTGAACGATTGCATTCAAACCTTCCCGTGGCCATTGACAGCCACCAGGCTGCAGCCCACTCAAGGACAAAGCAGAGGATCACATCCTCAAAAGTTCCTCTTCTTTTCAACTTTAGGCTATGGGGTTAAGCCTAAATCCAGAGGGCAGCATTCATATCTTCTGCTTGAATCTGGAGTTATCTGTTTTGTTTGCTTGAGTCCACTCCCACTGTGGAATATTTCACAGAATCCCAGCATGTGGGGTTGGAAGGCTCTGGAAATCATCTACTCCAACATCCCTGCTCCAGAAGGGTCACCCAGAGCAGGTTGCCCAGGATCACCTCCAGCCAGGTTTGGAATCTCTCCACAGAAGGAGACTCCACAACCTCTCTGGGCAGCCTGGGCCAGGGCTCTGGCACCCTCACAGCAAAGAAGATTCTCCTCCTGTTCAGATGGAACCTCCTGGGTTCCAGTTTGCATCCACTGCCCCCTTGTTCTGTCACTGGGCACCACTGAGCAGAGTCTGGCCCCAGCCTCTTGCCCCAACCCTTTAGCTCTTGCTCAGCATTGAGCAGCTCCCCTCTGGGGCTGCTCTTCTCCAGGCTAAGCAGCCCCAGGGCTTTCAGCCTTTCCTCCTCCCAGAGATGCTCTTGTCCCCAAGCATCTTTGCAGCCTCTGCTGGACTCCTTCCAGTAGTTCTTTGTCTTTCTTGAAGTGGGGAGCCCAGAACTGGACCTAGGACTCCAGGTGTGGCCTCACTAGGGAAGAGCAGAGGAGGAGAAGAATCTCTCCTGACCTGCTGGTCACACTATTCTTCATGGCCCCCAGAAGACCATTGGCCTTCCTGGCTACAAGAGCACATCATTGGCTCATTGAAGCCACGCACTTGAAAAGAGGTGAGAGACACTGGTCCCAGCCTTGTCTGTATTTGCCAAACCCCTTCAGACCACTCCTGCTGCTGAGGGTGAGGACTCCAGCTGCCTCCTTTCTTGCTGAAGGCTTAGAGCTCCTCAGATGAAAGGCACCAGAGCACTACAAAACTGGGAATCTGTCTGAAGTCAGAAGGATTTAAGAAACATTCATCTTTATCAGTTTGAAAATCAAAATCAGCCTTGTACCTTGGAAGCTGCCCTGAATAGATAGCAGTGTCTACAGCAGGGAGGAGCTCTCAGATGATTATGGAGCAGAGCAAGATCCTCACACATTATACCACCACCAATTTTGTTTAATTACCTTGGAGCTACCCAATAGTCAAGTTTGGGCTGTGCAAAGATAATAACCAAGCCATTATCTTCATTCCCATTTGCCCCTCACATCAGAGGCATCATCAGCTGAAGGAAAGGCAGGTTGTTTACCCAGGGGCAGCAAGAAGAGCACAGCAAAGCACACATTGCTTTCACATGTGAGACTTTTTTGAGTGTCTGGATAAATTTGGTTCTCCATCTTCACAGCAAGCCATTTTTGGGTACCAGCTCACATTGTGGTTAGCACAGAGCAAGCCAGCAGCTGAGATCTGGATGGGAACACCAGACTGAATTAAACTCATCAATCACTCTAACCCCCAATCTTCAAGTGCTGCAGGACGTGGCAGCAGAATGTCTATCATCTCCGCACAGACATCTGCATGTCCTGCAGCTCCTTTCCACAATGAAATGCTGCTTTCTTCTCACCTAGGGGATGTGCAGGCTCTCACCAAGGCAGTACATGGTGAGCACCCCAGGAAAGGTGTGGGTTTGGTTTCTGGCTGGTCCTGGTGACCCAGATCCAGGAGAACCTGGAGGACAAAGGACTTCCCTGCACTTTGCATTGCCCAGCAGAGAACAGTGGGAACGGAAGCTGACTTGCTGTCATTGCTGCTTCTCCTAGATGAGAACAGCAGCAACAAAACCTAGAACACTTTTTGCTTTGGTTCCAGGTTTCCCCTGGAATTAAGAACAAGAGCTGCAGCAACCAAAAAGAGAAGAGTACAAATCTTCTGCCTAACTAATGAGGCCACAGGCACACAGACTCATTACCACCAAGCAGGCAGGGGTGAACTGGCAGCTCTCCTCTCCCACAGGGTGCAGCAGGGTAAGGATGTGCAGGTGACACCTCTGAAGTGAAATCTGGTTCTCAATAGGCTGAATGCTAAAGAAACCTATAGAAGTGTTGATCTGACCTTGCCTGAGCTACCTTATGTCTAGCCATAGGATTATGCTTTCTCCCTCAAGGCCTCTTCAGCCTGGCCACCCATGTCCTGCCAATGGACCAACAGTGCCCCAGGGCCTTGGCAACACCAAACTGACACTGAACACACTGGGGATGCAGAAAGGGTGCTACAGAGCAGCTGCTACCAGAGTAGACCTTGTAGCCCAGCAGGGAAGAGCTGTCTCAAGCCCAGAGCCTTCAGCACATGCTTCCATTCCCAAAGTGCACTCCCAAAATACAAGCATTACACATGAAAATCCCAAGTTTTGCTCCTGGCAGGGCTGCCCAGCCCACACAGACAGCCACTGACCTGGGAGCATGGGAGACAGGAGGGCACAAGGCTAAACTGCCCCATGCTTGTCATGCATGTGAGCAAGCTGAGCAAAAGAGACCTGTTTGCAGGGACAGGCACCTGAGAAGGAGATAAACTATGAATCCAAAGCCAGCACACATGCTGCTGAGCAGGCTGTGGAAAGCAGAATGCCACCAGAGGTAAAGACACTAGGGTCAGCCCCAGGCTGGGTCCAAACACACCAGGAGCACCAGTGCACACCACCAACCATGGACTTGCTGCATTCCATGGCAAAAGAGACAACTGGAGGAGGAAACTTTTGTCCTGTGGCTTTGGAAACCACACCCTACAGCTTTCCAGGCCTTTGGTGAAAGCCTTGGACCAGGAAACACACAGGAATATGATAGTTGCTAGCTAGCTAAAAGACAACTCACCTGCTGAGCTTGCCCACAGATGAGCTGTTTCCCTTCACCACTATCTCCTTACCTCTTGGTTTCATTTAAGGCAAGGGAGTACATGTTCAGCCATAACACACAACACATTTTCCATCTCCAAACACATCATCTTCCACTTCCTTGTCCTCCTACAGCAGAAATTAAAATATTGTCTATGCTTTAGAAACCACAGAGATTCCCAAGAACCAAGGGAGGAGACATCCCAATGGGGCTGAACCACTAAATAGGAGGGGAAAGCCTGATCCTTTGGTTTTCTGTTGCTTAAAGAGCCAAAGAATGCAATCTTAGGAAGAAAGCAGCTTTCTAAAGTTAAGAATTTACATTCTTTACAACTGGAACTGCAAAAAATAAAAGATTCCTCTGCCTCCTTCAGAGTTATTGAGAAGAAGGCTGCCAAAACAGAGAGAAAAAGACATGGTTTTTAGGGTAAAAAGCAAGTGTGTGTACATACACATGCACCAATCCATGTGTACTTGCACCTCTGCACCCAGACCCATGGTCTCCTGCTGTGGTGCATGGGGAAAGGCAGCAGCACAAGGGCATCTCAGGAGGTTTGGGGTTTATATTGTCACTTCAGAGGCAGAAATGCCTTTATTTCCTCCTACAGAGGCAGAATTACAGCAACTTATTCCCTCCCTGCTCAGCACTAGTACCAGCTGAAAGACTCACTGAGGATGCCTGTGAGATCTCTCCTCCCAAGGGAACCAAACCTTCCCACTTGTCCTTGCCACAGTCATATAAATGAGGGGGAGGGAAAAAACCCCTCTAAAGTGCTCAACTAATTTTATAGGCACATCAGTACTAAATTCCTCTCCCAAGGAGAGTATGGGAACAGAGCTCAAGCAGGGTTATTTTTAAAGCAGATCAGATCCCAGCCTGCCTGGGGGCTGCACGCTCACTCTTTGCTTTTTCCAGAAGCCCTGGTGTGCAGGATGGACCAATTCCCTCTGCTCTGGGCTCAGCAGGTGGGAAGGGAGCTGGATGGTTTGGTCTCTCACCCCAGTGGGGTGCAAACTCTTCCTCACTATGCACCTCAGACACTCAAAGAGAGACCTTTGTACTGCAACATCAGTACCAGCACCCTCCCCAAGTAACCATCCAGCTGAGGGGCTGCCATGCCCCATACCCTGGGCAAGGGGCACTCTGCCTGCTCCTGTGCCCCCCAAGAAGGCCATGCTCCCTTCCTTAAAGCCACCATGGCACTGTGTATCCAGCAGTGTTTGCTTTGCCTCAGTCCCTCAGCTCTTCACTTCTTGCTCCCAAGTTCTCAGCTGCAGGGGAACAGCCTGAGAGCTCAGCTGGGGTCTGCAAATGCCAACTCCTACCAATAGCTTGACTGCACTCACTCAGGATGCTCTGTCAGCTGCAAAACCTTGAGCAGCCAGAAAACTCAGGGTCTGCATCCAGCAGCATCAGACCTTGCCCTACCAATGGGAGAGGCAAGAGCTCAGCAGGAGCTGAGGCCAAGGGCAGCTCCTCTCTGAGGAGATGTGCAGGAATCCTGTGGCTATCCTGCTCCATGCTTCAGGTGCTCCTGTGTTTCTGCAGGTGGTCTGCACCCTCTTGAACCTCAAGTAGGTAGGACCACTTCTGGCATGGAGAACAGCCTGCTCAGCTGCTTCTCTGTGCTCCTCTCCAACCAGCTGTGCCCATGCTCCACCACAGCAGGAACCAGCTAAGTGTCCTGCATGGCTCCAGGTGGGGGGAAAGGACCACAGCAAACCTGCAACATCCTTCTCCAGATGGGAAGACCTCACCACAACCCAGCGTGAGAACCTCCTCTCCCACAACACTGGAGGCATCTGGAAGCATTTTGAAGGTGATCCCTGCAAAGCCCTGTGGTTTCACAGCTTTCCTGCTGGAGCAGATGCTGGGAAGGGCTACTGCCAGCCCCAGGCAGCACTTCCAACTTGCTTCCAAGCCTGTGTGGTAAGTGTTTGGGTACAGCAAGAGTCAGGAGTTGTGGGGACCTCATGGCCAGCAGGCCAGAACCATCCCTCCTCTGTGAGGAGTAAGGCAGACCCAGAGATCACAGCCAAGTTTAACCAGGAGTCTGGTGGTTACAAGGCAAGTCTGAGGTCAAGCTGGGATGTCAAACCACAAGCAGGGTCAGGATCAGGCCTGGTATTCACTGGGCAGGCAAGTTCAGGCTCAGGAGCAGAGATTAGGTTTACATCCCCATTCTCTATTGCAATGGATCACCAGGAGATTTTACAACCAGATCCCATTGGGGATCAACAAAGGCAGGTGACCATCCCCACCACAAGGAAACAGGCCAGCAGGACAATGATTTTGACTCAAAAGATCTGCAGCTTTGGCAGTTCCCATCTCCAGTGCAGCCCTGCAGGGAGGGGAAAAGCAACCTCAAAAGCTTTGCAATACCTAAGCCTGGTCCTAACACCCCCACTGAGCTTAAAACAGTGAGAACAGCTCCTGTGTCCTCTCCTAGTGAATGTCCTGGTGGAAAACACTTTGCACAGGGCAAAGCAAGATCAGGTCAAAGACTTGTGCAGGCAGAAGAGCCAAGTTCTTGTTTGGTTTGGATTATTACTCATGCCCCAGCATTGCCCCACCCAAGCAAAGCAGGGAGCAGCTTTAGGGCTGGACACATGCATCCAACCGTGGAGACAGGGCTCTGCAGCACACAGAGGCCAAGTGGCTGCCTGAGGCCACCAGCAATGCTGGGCTGAACTGAGACTACATCTCCTCCAGAGCATCAGCTGCTGCCTCCTCCCTGCACAAACACACACCCCAGGACTATGCTGCTTTTGGAAGCAGAAGTTTAGACTGCACATCCCATCATCATTCCCTCCCTGGGTATTCCCAATCCTTTGTGCTTTTCCAGGCATGGGTGGGCAGCCACAAGATGCTCAGAGGACTGTGGTGGGGTGAATCAGACCCCAACTGAACCCTGGCTCACCCTGCAAGCACCAGCAACATACAAAGGGGCTCAGGAGGAGAATGCACATAGAGCTGGGTGCAGCTATGCCCTGCCAGCCTCTGTGGGCACCTTGGCACAAAGAACAGCATCAAGAAAGGAGCCAGAGCCTGAGGCCTCACTCTGCTTTGCCCACTCTCTGTTGGGTGTTGAGAGCAGGTGGGAATTCCCTCTGGACACACAGGGGTTAATCCACACCAAAATGCAAACCTAAAAAGGACACAGCCCTGTCTTCAGACAGCACTAGAGCACAGGCACAGCTACCAACAGCAACGTGGCTTGAGAGAGCTACTAGTGCTGGGGCTTCCCCCTCTCAACCCCAGCAGGGAAGATGGGGGCAGATGTAGAACAAAAGGGCCTCTTGCAGCCCCTCAAGCTCATGGCAGCTCAAAGGAATTGGAGCAGCATAGAGCAGCTCCAAATTAATGCTCCAGGCTCTGGCCATGCAGGAAGAGGCTGCAGGATTGCATACCATGGACATCAGAGCCATACATGCCAGGAGATGCAACCTCCTGGAGATTGCTTCATAATGAACACATTAAGCACCATAAATCCAAGGTTGGGCACTGGAAGTGCTTGTCAGACCAGGAACTGGTAACAAGGGCTTTAGACAAGGAGCAACATGATGTCAGCACTGGAGCTAAACCCCTGCATGGGAGAGAGACCAAAGAAGAGCTTTGTCTGTATCCTGACACATGGAGGAACAACAGACTGAGGCTTAATAATAATAAAACCAAGCTACCATTTGGAGAGGGTTCAAGCCCTGCAGCCCCAAGCACTACCACAGACAAGCTCCTCTCCCTGCAAAGCTGCTCCCTGCAAGGATGGCCACCTCCTCTCACCTCCTCTCCCAAACTCCTCCATCCATGTATCATAAAGCAAGAGAAGCTTTAGAGCACCTGAGTTTCCACACTTCAAGGGTCCCATCACCTTTTGCACGTGTCCAAGAGTCCAGTTCTACTACAGAAAACCCAAACAGAACCAAACCCTTTGAAACCTGCCAGATTTTCACTCAGGCAAGTACAAAAGTGAAGACTGTTTCCATGTTCATTTGCACATCACCTGCCCACCCACTCTATGCTGCTGTCAACTAGACAGCATCTCCCTTTGCAGTTGGAGGTGCAAACTCCTGGATCCTTCAGCAGCATTGATTCTTGACACACACAAGTCTATAAAGCTGGACAAGACCTAGCCAAAGGCACTGAGGGAACTGGCAGAAGCACTCACCAAGACACCTTCCATCACTTACCAGCAGTCCTGGCTAGCAGGGGAGGTCCTAGCTGACTGGAGGTTAGCTAATGTGACACCCATCTACAGGGAAGGCCAGAAGGAGGATCTCAGCAACTAAAGGCCTTTCAATCTGACCTCAGTGCTGGGGAAGGTTATGGAGTAGAACATCTTGAGTGCCATCATGTGGCACACACAGAACCACCAAGGTGATCAGGCCAAGGCAGCATAGTTTTATGAAAGGCAAATCCTGCTTGACTAACCTGATCTCCTATGACCAGTTGACCTGTTTGGGGGATGAGGGAAAGGCTGTGGATGTTGTCTACCTGGACTTTACTAAAGGAGTTGTGGAGTCACCATCCCTGCAGAGCTTGAGAAGATGCAGAGATGTGATGCTGAGGGACATGGTTTAGCAGTGACCTGGCAGTGCTGGGTTAACAGTTGGACTCGATGATCCTAAAAGGTCTTTTCCAACCTAAATGATTCTGTGGGCAGCTGCCAAAGGCCACGTTTGAGGTTTTTAAGCTGCTCAGCAGGTACTGCCAAGAGCTGCCATCAAAAACAGGCTGGAAGCAGCAGCCAAGGGCAGCCCCCAGGCTCCCTGAGAGCAGCAGGGAGGATCGACCCCGCGGGCTCACACGCTTTTATTTTCTCAGTAAACTCTGGAGCTAAAAGGTGGTCGCCAAGGTTGCTGTGTTTAAAATAACAGCTGAGAGGAGAAAGGACTCTGCTCCCGAGTGTAAATGAGAGCCTGTGTTCAGCCCCAGGCGGGNNNNCTTCTGGGTGGGCTCTGCCGATTCCAACTGAGCCCTTGTGTTCGAGGGAAAGTTCAAGCCCATGCTGGGTGAGGGCATGGGGATCTCCACAATTTACTGAGATGCTGACAGGCACCCAGAGGGGTGACCCTGGGCTCTCCATCCCACCGTGACCGAGCATGGGGGGCTGCAGGGAGCACCGTCGTGGAGGCATGTGCTGGGAGGCACAAGGCTGGCCCCCAATAAACACATCATTTGCTGGGGGTGGCTCATGTACTGTAACATCTAAATATATCCTGGATGGAAAGTGTGGAGTGATTTATTTTTGTTATTGTTGGTCTGGACCAGCGCTGCTGAGCTCCAAGGGCCTCGCTGGGCACACACCAAGCACTATCAAAGATATGTCATAAAGCAAATATTAGCAGGACCTGTGGTGGAGGTTACACAGGGCCACTGCTGCCAAATGCAGCCACCACACAGCTGGAGCCACTGCTGAGGGTGACCTAATCCTGCTCTGCCACAGGCAGCTCCTCCAGCCTAGCCCAGCCACCATCCATCAGGGTGGAGGAGGAGGAGGACCACGGCATCATCTCACCTTGGGAAGATGCCAAGATACAACAGGCCCTGACCAACCAGGGCTATGTCAGATTTCCAGCCACCAGGCATGAGATAAATCCCCTGGTGGAAGAGGTCTGAGCTGCTTGGCTTCTCCCTGGAGCCTGCCTCTGGTAGCAAGATGCAATCCCCACGAGAGATCCCATGTGGGAGTTATTAGCCTTTCATCAGCAAGTGTGCAGATGAATGTTATAAAAATCACAAAGCCACCATGTACTCTAGACATCCAACCCACCCAAACTCAGCAGCGTGTTTCTCTGGATGTCTTCCCAAAATTTATCTTGTGCTGGAGGGAGGGGGAGGGCACTGACACCAGCAGGAGCCTCTCTCCTCCCCTCTTTCTCACGAGGACATTTCCCTGCTGCCTTTGTATGTGGTGGCCATCACTGCCATGCCACCCTCCTCACCACCACATCTCTGGGCTCCCCATTCCCTGCATGGGCCTGATGGTGACTGCAAAGTGCAATATCCCTTATGCCACCAGCCAAGGCAGCTGCTGGCTTTGGAGAAGCAAAGCAACAGTGACTCAAGAGCCCACTCCACATTTGTTGATCATACAGAGAGACTGAGCAAGAGGAGAACTTCCTGCTGACAGAACACATTCAAGGCAGAGCTGGTGCCCAGCAGCAAAGCTGCTGTACCTGTGCAGCACAGCCATGGATGCATGGTGAGTCCATGGGTGGGAGAAGGTCAGAGCTCCCATGTCCCCCCAGCAGCTCTGGCTGCAGAGCAGGACCCCAGTTTGACTCTGGTATAAGGATCTGACTGCAGATATGCATCCATCTCACATTTTTCCACCTCTTCCCTCTACCCCAAGCAAATCCCCTGCCTGTCCTAGTACCACATCATTTTACACCCACTGACAGACTAGTTCAAGGACCACATCTGGAGTCCTGAGCTTCCCAGTTCAAGAGAGACAAGGAACTACTGTAGAGTGTCCAGCAGAGGCTACAAAAGGTGCTGAGGGGACTGGAGCATCTCTGAGGAGGAAAGGCTGAGAGCCCTGGGGCTGCTTAGCCTGGAGAAGAGCAGACCCAGAGGGACAAGGCCATTGAGGAACTTACTAGCAGCTCTGGCTGAGTTTTGCAGAGAGGCAAAGCAATTTGATGCCCTGTGAAGCTGTTGAGGAGAAACCAGCCCCAACCAAGGCATTGCATAGAGCAAACCCCCCAACTTCTCCAGTCAGCCCCATGCAGGGGTGGTGGAGTCTTCCATCCAGGATGGGAATGGCAACTCAGCCACCACTCCAGATGCCATCACTAACCTCACCCATCTGGATCCTCTGCCTCCTTATCACAACCAAGCTCAGGAGGTGGATCCCTGCAGACCTCAACAAACACTACACAAACTGCTTACTCAGTGAGGCTCACTGTTGTAATTTCCTCTCTCCTTGGGACAAAGGGGTGCAGAGTTCAACTCTTCCCCCTCCCACACAGCCCCAGCTCACCCCCACCCATCCAAAAGCCCCTACTCTCCTATTAAACTTCACAAGCCACCCTGGATTTCCCTCTCTCAGCATCTCCTTCAAACACAGGCACGCTCACCCTGTGCAAGTGACAGGAGAGCTGAACAAGCATCATCTAGAGAAGAGAAAATTAAGACAGCAAATTCTCCCTACAGATCATCTTTAAAGTTTTTTTTAAGTTGTCCTTCTTTATTAGTCCCAGACAGAAATCTGAAACCCCCTTTTAAAAGGAACAGAGATATAGAATGATTTTCAAAGCTGTGTCACATAATTAATGTCACATTTATCTCTTCAGCTGTAGAGATAAAAAGAAACCATCTAACCATGTCCTCATTATTTTTTATTCTCCTTTTAAAGGCAGTGTTTCAATCCATGGGATGGGAGTACTCTGGAGGAGGGGGACAGACTGACTTTCCCTTCACTCCACACAGCTAAGCTGACAGAAGATTCCTCCCTCATTCCCTTTCTCCATCCTTGTTGATCTGAGGATAGCACGGGCTGAGAATCCCTTAGGCAAACCTCTCCCTCTTCTGCCCCACCACCATAAGTTCAACAGGGGACATTTCAGCAGCCAGGAGTTTTTCCCCTGCCTTCTTCAGCTGAGCAAAGGGCCAAGCTCTCCAGATCTCCTCTGACACACAGACTGGGTCCCACAGTAGTATTAGTTTTTAAAAGCCATGTACATTTCCCTCCCATTAGCAGAGGTTTGATTCATCTCATATTGCGTTCTGCTTCATTTAGGGGGCTGCTGTCCACATTAAAATGATATTTAACACCATGTCTTTCCCCTGGGCCCCAGGAACACCTCAGAGATGTTGCCCTAAACAGGACCACCAGTGCTTTCCTCTAAGGCTGCTCATTCCCACCCCATACTCCCCTCAGCTCAGAGCTACCTCCTTCTGGATCAGACAAGGAGATGGTAGTCACAGCCTCATAAGAATGTCCCAAGAAGTGAGAAGGTTCCTTTAAGATATCTGATGAATGCAGATAATCTGGTTTTGATCAGTTTATGACAGCCCCAAATATTGCAGTTAGAGCTCTCCAGGGCTTCCAACATGCTTTGTGTTCCCTACATCCATGCTCAGCATTTCACTGAGACCTATGGACTGACATCTACCCTCAGCCTCTGGTCCCACCAAAGACGCCTCTGTCAGGAGATGTTCCCCAAAATGTGGAGGTCAAATAACAGCAAGTACCAAAGGGACCAATTGGTGAACACTGTGGTAAGGGAAAAGGCTGCCACACCCCAGAAAGCACAGGAGAGTAGAAGGGGAAGAGAATCTCCCTCGACCTGCTGGTCACACTATTCTCCCTGGAGCCCAGGAGACCATTGGCCTTTCTTGGCCACAAGGGCACATTGCTGCCTAATGGTGAACTTGTCCAGCAGGTCATCCCCTAACCTGTCCTGGTCCATAGGCTTATTCCTCCCCAGGTGCAGGACTCCACACTTGCCCTTGCTGAATCTCATGAGGTTTTCTCCCAACTCCCAGCCTGTCCAGGTCTCACTGGATGGCAGCACAGCCTGATGGAGTGTCAGCCACCCCTCCAGTTCTCTACCACCAGCAAACTGGCTAAGGCCACCCTCTGTTCCTTCATCAAGGTCACTGATGAAGATGGAGAAGACTGGAGCAGTACTGACCCCAGGTGTACGCCACGAGCTACAGGCCACCAACTGGACTCTGCGCCAACGATCACAACCCTCTGAGCTCTGTCCTTCACCCACCTCACTGCTCACTCATTTGATCAAGTATGGGTTCTCCACCTCTTTTTTCATCTCCAGAGGAGGTAGGGTTGCCATGCCTCTTTTAAACTGTCTGAAAACAGCCAGAGAAAAGGCACACACTTGCTGTTGACCAAGCAACCGATGGTGACTCATCTACTCACATGCACAAACACTCCCTGCACGAAGCCACCAGCCGGGTTGTGCTCTTTGAGACCAGTCTGGTGGAACTGGTGAGCCATGTTTTTCTTGGAGGGGAAGCAGTGGGATATGTGGACCTTGCTGAAGAAAAAATAATTGCTCCACATTCACAAGGAGCCAGTCATCCAAGGGCAAAAACATCTCTCCTAAAAAAGAAGATAACTCTCTACACAATTCTTTGCTGTGTGGCTCTTCGAAGCTGGTGGAAATCAGCTCTGCCCCAGCCTCCCCTTCACATCAGGGCCAACACAGGATCCTTGTGCTGCATGGCTTGGCCTCAAATGACAAAATCCTTCCAAGCACCAGCAGATATCATCAACACTGCAAACGAACGGACGCCTTTAAAATCCCACTGGAAAAGGCGAGCACTTTTCCTGCCAAGCCCACCAAGAAGGGATGAAAGGGGAGCCCTGATGTCTGTAATGTGTACCAAGCAGTATAAAGGGAGGGCTGGGTGTTACCAGTCCTCATCTGATACACCTCTGCCTGGATAAGGCTGTCCTTGAAGCCATACCTGTCAATCACACTTGTATGGAAGCGCCAGCGGTGGCTTCCTGGTGGTGAATGAGCCAATGCCAAGCTCCATGGTCCTCAGTCCACACACAGTCCCAATGTCCCTGCCCTTCTACACCAGCCACCCCAACTAGCAGAGGAACACCCCAACCAGCAGAGGAACACCCCAACCAGCAGAGGAACACCCCAACCACCTTCTCCCTAGATGTCAGCCCAGCAAAAGCTCCACTCCCACTGCAGGCCCTTGATGGGGATCTGAACCATGCTGGGGAATGGTACCCAGCAGTTATCCCACTCCAGGCACTCAGATCCAAGCACCAATGCCTTTAAGAAACAAAACAAATAAAACAGAGTCTTCTAACTGTCTGCTGGTTCCCTCCTGCCCTGCCATTCCTGTGCTGGGGCTGCACAACATGTCTCCAGCTTGGTTCAGAAATGAAAGCCTTTCACCAGAATTCATAACAGGAGACATCAAGAAAAGAAAAAGAGATGGGGGGGTGGAAAAGCCCCAACTTTTCCTTTATCCAGCACCAAAAGGCTTTTGCAGGTCTATTTCCCCTTGGCTCACTTGCTCTTCTAGGTCTACCAGCATACTTTAGGTAATGAAATGCACATTGGCTGGTCAGCTCTAATCTATCCAGAGGGACTGGCTTTTGCCTGTGTTTGTTTTAAACTTAAGGGGGTTGTAAAGTTGTTCCAAGGGCCCAGGGACAGGCTGATAAGACATGGCAGGCAGTGTCTGGTTAGTGGGTGGTTGTGGTATTAATATTTATCCCATAATTGAAGGGAGACATGACAAGATGAGGGAAGCAAACCGCCACCACGTTTCCTTACGAGGTTCACACCGAAGCCTCTGCAGTGACCACCAGACAGGAGGCATTTCATGCAATCCTTGTTTGCTACAAAGACAGAAAATCCTTCTACAGGCCAAGTTCATTAGGAAAAAAGAGAAGAAAAAGGATGGCTTCAAGTCAGAATCAGGCCTGATGGCCCCAGAGTCTTTCCAGTCAGCTTCGTCAGCTCCTGCCACAAGCTTGGCCACTGTTTGGGTCCCAGCTGCACACTGCAACCACCCCCCTGGACCCAGTCAGATTCAGGTCCCTACATGAAGAATCCAAAGTTGCTTATTACTCTGCACTCCCTGGTGCTCACTTCAGGGTCCTCCCTACAGTCTTAGAATCAGACTGGCTTGGGTTGGAAGGGACCTTTCAAGGTCACCTAGTCCAACTCCCTGCAATCAGCAGGCACATCTGCAACTAGAGAAGGTTGAAGCTCAGAGCCCTAAACAACCTGACCTGGAATGGTTCCAGGGATGGGACATCTATCACCAGCTTCAGCATAAAAAAAATCTTCCTTCTCCCTAGTCTGAATCTGCCTTTTTTATTTAAAACCATCCCCCCTTGCCCTGTCACAATAGGCTCTGCTAAAAAGTCTGTCTCCATCTTCATTATCAGCCCCTTTAGGTACTGGAAGGCTGCATGAAGGTCTCCCTGGAGCCTTCTCTTCTCCAGGCTGAACAAACCCTAACTCTCTCAGCCTGTCCCCACACCAGAGGGGTTCCACCCTCAGATTATTTCTGTGGCCTCCTCTGGACCTGCTCCACCAGGTCCATGTCTCTCCTGTGCTGAGGAGTCCAGAGCTGGCCCCAGCACTGCAGATGAGGTCTCCCCAGAGCAGAGCAGAGGCAAAACACCACCGCTCTCCTTCCCTCTGACAACCTCCACATTTTCCAGTCCTTTCCTTTATTCCCAGGACAGGCAGGACTTTTTCAGTTGCTGGCTGAAAGACATGTGCACATCTGGACAATCAAAGCCTGAAGTCAATGGCCTGGCCACATAAATTCAGTTTATCCCAATGTTAAGCTCACAAACACCAGAAGATATCCCAGCCTTATACTGCCAAGGTCCTCTGCAGCGGGTTCCTGCAGCTGATCTCCCTCAGCTTCTTCTCTCTTTGGATGGAAATTAAGGAGGCCATTGACCCTCAGTCCTCCCCCTGTGCACGAGGTACAGTTTCTACTGGGCTCCTTTATGAAGAGCCTCTAGGAAGAGGCATCAGCTGGCAGATAAATGGCTTAAACCCAAATGTTTTAAGCCAGCAGCACAAGTCCAACTGTTCCAACACCACACAGGACTGGTCCAATGGCAGACAACATTCTTGCCCCAATAAACCCTTCAAAGGTTCACTGCTCACAGCTAGATGTGTCAAATTCCCCTCAATGGTTTATTAGCCCCATAAATCTCTAGAAAACCATTTTATCTCTTCTTGATTCACCATTAAACAAACTTTGCTCTCTTTATGGCTTACCAAACCATGATGACACACATGCTGCTCAAGAAGGGACTCACCACTGCCCAGCCCAGCCCATCAGCCCTCCCAACCACACATCTTTCCTACGTACAACACCCCAAGCACAGCACAACAATCACATGGGCTCCATGTGCATCCCCCACCAGAAACAGACCTACTAGCAAAGAACATTTCCTCTCCTCTCTTATCTTCCAAACGTGCTCTTTAAAGGGAAACAACAAAAAACCCCTGAGCTTGGAGGCTTTACTTAGCTTGCATCTGGCAAAACACAGCCCTGCAGCTAACTCAGAGAGCAGTTCTGTGTCTGGGAGCTTAGCAGCTACTTTGTCAACAAGTTTTTATTGGGAAATGTTGATGGTTTATGGCTTCATTTAGATCAGGTGGATGAATGTAAAACCATCATCAGTTTGGCTTTTTAATTACATGATCCAGAAATAAACCCAATCTCTAGGTTGTCTCACCCACTGCACAACTCCCAGCTCTTCCACACAGCCCAGGCCAGTTCTGCTGGACCAGGCAAACAGAGGTTTTCTACAGGGAAAGCATCTCAAGAGCCACCAACCTGTTCCTCAAGCTGCAGTGTGGCTTATCATAGAATTACTGAGGTTGGAAAAGACCTGTAAGAGCATCAGGTCCAACTGGCTGCCCAGGGCAGTGGTGGAGTCACCATCCCTGGAGGTGTAGATGTGGCACTTGAGGATTTTGTGACATGGCAGTGTGGGGCTGGTGATTATGATGTGGTTGCCTTCTCAACATGAAGCAGTTTTCATGTTACCCCATTCATCACCCCTGCCTTTGGTGCCTCCTCAGTGCTGCAGAAGCAGCCTTGGTGTTCTGTGTGCCCTCAAGCAGCTCCTCTAACAAGACCACAATTCACTGCATCTCCTTCCACCCAGCCCTAGTGCCCAAGGACACTGCTGAAGCATCCATCTGTCACCTGCCAGTGTCACAACACTGCCTCTCCTGTGTTATTTACAGAAGAGCTGCCCTCACCCAGAAACCTGGTCCCAGAAACCCAGACCATCACACACCCAAGAGATCCTTGCTACCACCACACAGCACAGGGGGGTTACAGGCCATCCTGAAGAGCTCCCAGAACAGTGATCCTTAAAGAGTAGGACCTGCAGGAATCTCACCACCACCCCCTCTCACAATGGAGTTATCTGGAGGTTCAAAGCTCCTTGGTGTGGCTTCTGAAAAACATCCAACTAGATGACAGCAGCCAACCAACCTTCTGAGGAGCTGCTGGCAGCCTGCCTGCCCTCAGCCACATCATGAGGATTAATGTCTGCAGCTGGTGAAGAGAGCTCCTCCTCCTCTCTGCAGAGACACCTCTCCATCCCTCCTGAGGGCACACAGCTGCTGCTGCCAACCATGGTCCTCACCACAGCCTGATCCCCAATTAGACCATGCTTGTACTCTGGACTAGGGGACAGCCATCACTCTCACAAGCCTAAGCTCTAGGGAATGTCTAGTTTAAATAATTTCAGCTTTGCTCATTGCCTCTTTTACATGAAGCATGAGCCCAGCCCAGCCTTGCTCCTCTGCCAGGCAGATGCCACAGCCCTAGGGATATGGTTCCCACACAGCTCTTGGGTTATGGCCCATCCTGAGTTACACCTACCCTCTGCCACCACTCCCAGTGATGCCCTTCATGCCATATCAGGAGACCTGAGCAACCATTCCCATCCTCAGGAAAGGGCCAGGAGCCAGTACAGGACCCAAGGGAGAGGTCCCAGGAGTTTGATGGGCAAATATCTGACACTGGTCTCTTGGACTCCAAGAAGCAAGAGCAAAAGTTGCAGTCACTCCAGGAAGCTTTACAATGAGTCGAGAGATCATTTAGCAGAAGAACCTCCCAGTGGTGTGGATGTAGGGCACAGCTCTGGGGACACAAGCTGGCAGAACTGCTTGGTCATGGAATTCAAGCCCCTGCAGCCAAGGAGAGCCCTTCCCTGGGGCCACCCACTGGGCTGGCCACCCTCACTCTCATCTTCAGAACAGGTCACCACTCCTGATAACTGATAAACTTTGAACACTCAATAAAAAGTCAAAGCCCCAATGCTAACATGCTCTATGGGGAGGCTGCTGATGCCACCCATGCCCCAGATCCCTGCTGCTGCAGGACACCTGTTGACCTCCAAGCACCATGGTGCCAACCACTAACCCAGCAGGAACAGTGCCACTTCCCTAGCTGGGTCACCACCAACAGCTCCAGCTCTCCACTGCCACTTCCCTAGCTGGGTCACCACCAACAGCTCCAGCTCCAGCTCTCCAGTGCCACTTCCCTAGCTGGGTCACCACCAACAGCTCCAGCTCCAGCTCTCCAGTGCCACTTCCCTAGCTGGGTCACCACCAACAGCTCCAGCTCCAGCTCTCCAGTGCCACTTCCCTAGCTGGGTCACCACCAACAGCTCCAGCTCCAGCTCTCCAGTGCCACTTCCCTAGCTGGGTCACCACCAACAGCTCCAGCTCCAGCTCTCCAGTGCCACTTCCCTAGCTGGGTCACCACCAACAGCTCCAGCTCCAGCTCTCCAGTGCCACTTCCCTAGCTGGGTCACCACCAACAGCTCCAGCTCCAGCTCTCCAGTGCCACTTCCCTAGCTGGGTCACCACCAACAGCTCCAGCTCCAGCTCTCCAGTGCCACTTCCCTAGCTGGGTCACCACCAACAGCTCCAGCTCCAGCTCTCCAGTGCCACTTCCCTAGCTGGGTCACCACCAACAGCTCCAGCTCCAGCTCTCCAGTGCCACTTCCCTAGCTGGGTCACCACCAACAGCTCCAGCTCTCCAGTGCCGTTCCCTAGCTGGGTCACCACCAACAGCTCCAGCTCTCCAGTGCAGTTCCCTAGCTGGGTCACCACCAACAGCTCCAGCTCCAGCTCTCCAGTGCCAGTTCCCTAGCTGGGTCACCATAACAGATCCAGCTCCAGCTCTCCACCAAGCAGAGGTGAAGCTCCTGACCAGTCAGATGGCAATTTCCATGGCAACACAGGGATGCTATCAGCAGAGGATTAAGCTCCAGCAGGAGGGGAAGCAGAGCCAGGGGGAGGGAGGCTGATCAACAAACACTGCTCCAGGGACACTGCAGAGGAACCCAGGCCCACGGCAGCGATTTTCATGCCCATCTTCCCCTTTCAATTCTTCTCTAGCATGAAGATCCCAATTTCAACGGCAGACTTTGACACCCTTAAAACCTATCAGAGCATTTAACACACTGCCCCTTCCTCCCACACCATCACACCCACGTCTGCCATGGAAAGAAAGAGGTTTGCAAGATCCAGACACATCTCCCCACAGCCCTGGCATGAAAGTGCAGCAGATCTGCATCACACAGAGAACCTTTGAAAGAGGATGAATGCTAAGTGCAGGGGAAAATGATCACTTTATTTGTAAAGACCATGCCTCTTGTCATTCTAATTCATTCCCAATCCTCCAGGCATTGGACAGCTGCAGGTTTAATCATGAATATACAAATGAACAACAAAGAGTCTCCAAACACAACCCAGAGAGCCCCAGAATTCAGCCCTGGTTTGGCTGCTGCTCTCTCCTTGCCTTTGCCCTGAAAGGAAGGAGGGGATGGGTAACACCAGGACCTGCCACCACACACACTCAGGCAGCCCAGCAGTGCCTCTCCCATTTACTTCCAGACATGGGAACCCTAACTTGCACCTCTCCTTCCCCCAGCAAAGCCTCCCCACCACCGAGTGAGGAGCAGCAGCTGTACAGAGGAGAGCAGAGGGAAAGGAGAGGGAAGAGAAGCAAGAGAGGGAGGGCAGAGGCAAGGGCTGGTGGAAATGAGAGGCTGAAGGATGGAGAGCAGCTGGAGCAGCACAGACAACTCCAGGAGATAGCTGGGAAGGAAAACCAATTTAACCTGTGCCAAACAAATGCACCAAGCTCACTGCTGTCTGAGCCTCAGCCAGGGCAGGGCTCAGGGGGAACACTGGTACCTGGATGCTCACAGAGGGGTCCCTCACAGACCCCTCACATACCAAAGTGAAGGAAGTAAGTACCCAGTTGGGTGTTAATGCTGTTACACTTCACATCAAACACCAAACCTACTAAAGGGAGGGTCCTGCAGAGGCTGCTGCTGCTAGGGAGCCTTAGGACCCCTTCCCAAGCATCCAGCACCTGCCTTCTGCTGCATTTCATGTCCTTCCTGCCCACTGTGATGCTCTGAAGCTGGTGTGCAGCTGAACACGGGCCAGGCAGCAATCGACACCCATCAGTGCAAAGCACTGCATGCCACTTGCAGGAGAGCTGGGAGAGGAGGCAGGAGGTACCCAGAGCTTGCCAGAGGCTTCCTCTGCAGAATGGATAATTTCATTTCTCCTATGAAAAGGGCAGGGATCAAATGTGAGGTAGAGCTGAGCATCAGCCCAGCCACAAACCACCTCCCTCCTCATTAACAGAGGTGTACTGGGTGCTCACCCTCTCCCCAGCACAGCTCTGGGAGGCAGCAGCCACACTCCAGGTCCAGCCCACCACTGACACCTTGTTGCCTTGCCTCCTTCTTCACCCCAAGACCATCAGACAAGGTTCCCCCCAAACATTAGGTCAGGCTCCCAGGTCCATCCTGGCATGAACAACACCACTAAATGCAGAAAGTTGACAATAAAAGTTATCCTAGATAACAAGAAAGTCCAGTTCCTGATTCTGCAAGGAAGCAAACAGGCAAAACCTCTCCCCTCCACTACTGCCAGCTCTGAAGCCTCCAGGATTTTCATAAGCACATCAGCTCTGGTCCTCTTGGCAGAAGCACCTCAGGGAAATGCCAGGACCTCTCTCAGACATTGTACCCCTGCCCAGAGCCCCACATCTGTGGCTGACCACCAACCAGGCAAGCACCAGCAGCCTGCTGAGAGACAGGAATTAGCAGTGTGAAGACCTTGTACAACAAATTCAACATCAAAATGAACAGCAGAGGAGATAATCCACCAGCCAATCTCATTTGTATCTCAACTTCTGGGGTTTAATCCAAGCAAAGCACTTTTACCACCAATGATCTGACATGGCAAAGAGTCAGGAACCCACTGGAGACACTTCCACCCCTACAGCCACCAGCAAAACCCATCCAATGGGCCAAGGAGTCCATCCAAAGCCCAGTGTCCAGCAGAAAACATCAGTGCTTGCATGGACAAATCCACCTTCAGAAGCCTGCAGGCAACCCTGAGCTGTCTGAGCTGTGAGGAGGGAAGCTGTCCCCAGCCCAAGCACATAACCAGAGCTCCCCAGCCAGCTGTGCACAGCTGTGGGAAGTGAAATCTTGGCTATAAACCCCCAGCTTGGGGCTGGGACAGGGCACCAGGGCAGTGCTTGATGAAGCACTCCCAAGTGAGAAATGCAGAGACAAAGCCACAGTCTCCCTGGGACAGCTGGGGTGGCATTACGAGCTGTTCCCAGATTTCCCCAAAGCCTTTTCCTCACCAGTGGAACCTCTGCCCACTGGCATTGGGCTGGACACAGCCTCCCCACAGCCTGGCTGGTGCTGTGCTCAGCTGAGCAGGAGGTGGGATGGGGATAGGAGAGCCAGGACAGGCACCAACACTGACCTGGTGAGGAACAGCATCCTACAGACACAGGCTGGACCTCCTGTTCCCTGTCTCCAACGAGGCAAGGTGGGAGAACATACACATCCCCCCCCCCCATGCATGAAGCCCAGGTCACTTTGGGAACAGCAACAGTGCCAAACTCATTCCCTTGTCCACCAGAACTCGTCTCTTCTCCCTGCAAACAACACAGAAAGGGTCCTGGCCCTGTCCCATTCCCCTCCTGCCCTTCAAAATTCCCTTGAAAAAAAACAAAACCTAGAACAAATGGCAGCAAATCCCAATGTGGAGCTGCACAATGGACACTTCAGCCTGCTCAGGGGAGGGGGAGACAGGACCTTCAATGCCTAAATAAATTCAATTTGCTCATTAAGAGGGGGCTGGGGGAAGGTTAGGCAGAGGGTAGCAGTGGTTATTCACTTCCCCCAATTAACATTCCAGCAGCACTGCTCTGCTTTCTAGGAACAATAGCCTTTGGGGAAGGGGGAGTGATGCTCATGGGGCTATTGGATGGTCCTGGAGAAAGAAGCCAGGTCTGACAGGGGCTGAGTTTACATGTGATGGGAACAGCTAAACACCACCCAGAATAAATAAAGACCCAGCCTAGGCAAAAAGGAACCTGCAAAATAAAACCCCTCATGGCCCTAGCCCAGGATTATTTACCTTTGCTGCTGATCTAAATATTTTCTACACAGGCCTTGGCAGCAGAAAGAGGAGGCTTCTTGCTGGTTTATTTATCAAAAGCCTCCAAATTCAGTGTAATTCAAAACACTTAGAGCAGGCTTTGAGCTGCACAATCCCCACAGCCTCCCAGTGCCCAAGGACCTTTGAAAACAGACCAGAGCCTCATCCACTCCACCCTCTGCCAGGCTCTCCAGTGCTGCCAGCCCAGGATTGCAGGTGAGGAAGACAAGCAGGAGAGGAGTTCCTTCATCGCTGCAGCATCTCTGGAGGAAGAAGCCACTTCCCAGCTTACAGCTCAGTAGGCTGGGTCTGCCATGGGAAGGCTAGGGCTAGATTCCACCTTCTCTTCTCTCTCCTGGGCATCCTTCTGCCTCAGGAAACTCTTGAGCCCCTTTACTGAGGTCTGCCCATTACTCTGTGACAGCAACTTATTTGTTTTCTTCCCAGGAAGAAAAATCTGCCTTTTCTTAGCATGGTCATTCATTTCTCCAAGCATTTGGAGCTCCCACTTGCTCTTGCAGCTTCCCTGACACTCTTACAAGGGAGGCTGCTGGGCTTAGTCCTCTTTAGGCACACAAGTCCCACGATGGTGCACACCCAGAAAACCAGGAGCACAAAGCAAACCCAACTGTAGTCTCACCAGCAGGAAGGAAAAGCCCCTGCAAGGCTCTGTGCCCTCCAAACATGCCCACCCCTACCACCACCACTGGCTGGCAGAGCCCAGGGCAGCTTGAGCAGGCAGCAGGAGCACAAGGCTCCCAGAGCACAGAGCCCAGCACCTAGAGAAGCTGTGCCCATCACCATCTCTCCAGTGCCATGGGCCTGAAAAGAGCAGCCTCAACCTTGTGAAAACTGAGAGCAGCCACTGAAAAGGAAGGAATCCACCCAGACCCCACGAGCACAAGTGCTGGGGCATATCCATTTCACCACTTCCCACTTTCAAAGGATTCCCATGCAAAATCTAGCCCAAACAGACAGATGGCCAGAGCTCAGCATTCTCAGCCACCACCTGGAAGCATAAGAGGGTACCCAAAAGCAGGACCCTGGCACAGAGGCACAGCTGGACAGACATCTCCACAGAGGGAGGTCAGGCACCACTGACTCTTAAGCTCAGTTAAATCATCTGGGGATGCCTGTGGCCACGTGTAGGAAAGGAAAACACTTTGATCTACTGGACATGGCAGGAACTCCAAACAGCTTGGTTTACCCTACAGGTGTTAAATCAGTGTATAAGCCCCAGGAGAACAAGCTGCCATCAGCACAGGGTTCAGCTGCAGCAGTTTCAGCTTGGTTACATCTTACTGACCAAGCAGGAGGTGTGGACTTGACACAGGCAGTGTCCCAAGGTGCTCCAGTTATGTGATTCACTCACCAGCAACACCCAGGGTGAAGGTTTGCAGTTTCCTCACTTGGCTTTTCAGATGACAAAGCAGCTTGTGGATTTCCCAGGCAATGCTTAATGGTATCAAAGGGCTCTTTGTTACCTCAGGAAGATGATGGAAGGGTGGCAGAAAGGCCTGCACCTACCTAAGAAGGTGCCTCCTCATAGGCTTGATCCAAAAAGGTTGGAAACACCACATCACACAACCAGCATTATCACTCTGAGGCACTTGGCAGCAGCACACCAGAACCAAACATCCTCCAGCCAGCCAGTCAGAGGTGATGGGGAAAGGCTGGATTCACCTGAAGCCCCACAAGAAGTCTCCAGCACATCTCCTGCTTCCTGCCCTGAATTCTCCTCATGGGGAAAAAGGAGCTCAACCAGGGAAGGTCTCCCAGGGAAGCTGTGTGGTTTGTGTGCTCCTTCTGGAGCATCAGGAGGCTTAATCCCAGAGCTGCTGCTTTTTCACAGCAGCAAAATAAATCCCCTCTCCAGCCAGCATCAGGCACTAGGACTCTGTTTTCCCTACTTTTGGGGCAGTCAATGCTCTGTCCTATTACCCAACCTATTGCTCCAGAGGTACCTGAAATGGCCACAAGGAAACACTAAATGGTTGTTTAACCAAAACCCTGGGTGAAACAGCTCAGCTATGACCTGGATTTGCTGTTGACTTTCAAGCTTCCAAGAGGAACCCATCCCCAAAACCACAGCTGCCAACTACTGAGAGGGAAAGGTCCCCAGCAGAGAGGAGAAGCAGCATGAGCCACAACCAGACTTGGCAGGTGCTTCCTTCCAGCTCTTGTGTGCCACAGACCACCCAGGTGTCTCCTCATCATGCAAGGTTGTTATTGCCATAGTCAAATGCAGGAGGAGCTGAATAAGGACCCAGGGCCAGCATGGGCCTATCAGTATCCCTAGGAGCTTCCCTCCATGAAGCTCCATCCCTGGTCTCCTCCAGCAATCATGTTCTTCTCTCCCCTCCCCAGAAGATAACAGGAGCCCAGGTAAGACTATCAAGACCCTTCTACCCCACATGGAAACTGGCTGCCTGCAGGAGCTTCCCAGGAGAGCAGCTTCCACACTGCTTCCCTCAGAGTGTCCAGAAGTGCTGAAGCTTTTCAGAAGGCAGAATGTTTCTGCTGGCAGGAAAGAGGAAGATCCAGCAGCTGAATATGTTATGCTGGTACCTGTGCATCTCAGAAGAGCTATTGTCTCTACCTTAGAAAGCCACCTCTGTAGCAGCCAAAGAAACAGAGGAAAATTCTCATCCTTACAAAATCCCAGACTCCCAGAGTGGTTGGAAAGGACTTCTGGGAATCACCCAGGCCAACCCCCCCTGCTAAAGCAGGGTCACCCACAGCAGCTTGCCCAGGATCACCTCCAGGTAGGGTTGGAATCTCTCCCCAGAAGGAGACTCTACAACCTCTCTGGGCAGCCTGGGCCAGGGCTCCAACACCCTCACAGCAAACAAGTTTTTCTTTCACTTCAGCATAATTCTGCCTTTCTACTCCACTGCCAGTCAGTCCTGGGTCTCAGTTCAGCCTCTCCTTGGCTGCATGGGTATTTCAGGAAGGAGAGATTGAGCAGCCTGGCAGGAAGCATGCCCCTTGCCATGGAACAAGGCGTCAAGAGCTTCACAGCCAAAGCATCCATTCCACCCACCCTTCCCCTCTCCTAGCCTGCCTCCTCCAGGGCAAGGATCAGCAAAGCTGAAGGTCTCACAGCTGTTGGCCACACAGCCACCCCATCACCAGCCCTCTGCAGCTATTCTTAGTCCTCTGGTGTGATCAGGCTCAGAATGGAGATGCAACTGCAGCAGCAGGAGGGAAGAAAAACAGCTTTCTACATGTGACAGGCAAAGATCTCGAAATAGTCAGTAGAGAGAGAGCTAGATCTGTTTCTTTCCAGGAGATCAAGACCCAGCTATGCAACTGGAGCAGCCTCCAAAGACACCTTACTCTCTCTCGAAGCCTGGGCTATTTCTGCTACTGCAGAGGCTCCCTTGCAGAGATAAGGCTTGGCTTCCTGAAGCTCACAAACTAGTCATTAAAACCAAAATAAAACCCAGAGGAGGAGCAATGAAATGAGTGAAATGCTAATAGGAACCCCCCCAGGTCCAACCACCTCCCTTGTCACCAGGGCCCTCCTCTTGCCAGCACATTCCTGCCACTAATGAGGCCCCAACCACTTCCTTCTCCCTCCTCAAGTTGCTCCTGGTGATGCAAATCCATCGTCTTTGTTTCTATTCTTGGAGTAAAAACAGAACCAAAGTAAATAGCAAAACAGGGCTTAGGTTTCAGGATCCTTTCTTTTTCCACCCTTCCCCACAGGGGTGAGGCTGCTGTTGCTGTCACAGCAAGGTGACAGCCGACCCCAGGCAGGTGACACCCGACCCCAGGCATCGGCTTGTTCCCACCGCAAATGCTCTGCTTAATCTTCGGCCCCCAACATTCTCTTTGAGATCCCTGCCAGCTCCTTCTCCCCATTTCTGTTCTGCTCTGCTCCTTGGGAGGTTCCAGGCATCACTGCAAGCCTCTCAACAAGTGGGAGAGAGTCCATGGGGAGCCTGCCAAGGGCTCTGGTGATGGCAGAGGACTCTCCCCATTCCTGGACCTTCTATAGAAGTCTAGACACATCCCCACCAGACCTTCTGCCTTCCACTGTCACCCTTGCCCAAGGAGTGAACCAGCTCCAGTCTGCTCCCAGAGAGACCTCTTGGTGCCCAGTGTGTTGCCAGAGGCCAGGGTGAGCACTGATGGACATGCACATAGGAGCCACATGGCAACACAATTTAGACATATCACCAGTCCCCAAGAGGTGACAGTGTCCTGTGAAGCAGGGTGACAGCCATCCTTGCCACACCACACTGCCAGGGAAGCTGCTCATGGAGGGAAAAGCCAGGGCTGAAGATCAGCTCTGCCACTGCTGAGCTCCCATGGGAGCTGCAGATGCAGGAGGGGTAGGTAAGGCAGAGGGGAAGAGCTCTGTTCAGGTACAGTTCCTGGTCTGTAACATCATCTCCCAAAATCACTTTGCTCCTTGGCTGAGCTCCACCAAAGCCAAGCAGGCAGCAAACCCTCCATTAGGCAATGGGACCCTGAGTGCCTGCAGCAGGATGAACATGCTCCAGGTGGCACCCAGGTCATGTCCCAGCACTCTCCTCACCATCATGGCTCATACTGGAGAGCAGATGGTAGCAAAGAGCCAAGCCTCTGCTCCAGGGCAGAGCACAGAGCCCTGACAGAACTCCCTAATGATGCACATTCAGATGTGACCACCACATTTGGACATGGTGACCCCAAAAAGCTTTGGGGAGCTCTGGTGGTTTTCCCCAGGCTCTTAGGAGGATTGGGGAGATGTGAGGATTAGGAAGCTGAGGAGAACTTGGACTTCTCCAGTGAGGATGAGAAAAACAAAGTGACTCTTCCAGAGATGGGGCAAGAAAAGCCCAATGAGCCCAGGGAGCTGCTGCTCTGCGGTGGGTACCGGTGCACTGAAGCACAGTGCTGCAGAGACCTCTTGCAGCACAGAGCTGCTACTACACCCACACCTCGACACCACAGAGCACCTCCTGGAGCCACATGGTTTCTACAGCAAAAAGCAAGCTTCGCAGCACCCTGGGGATTCCTCCTGTGCACCCCAGGTAGGCTGCACCCAGCAAGGCTTCACAGCTTCCAGCTGCTGGCAGCCAGCACACACAAAGTGCCACTTGCAGACAGGTACTGCATTGAATTGCTTTCAGTTCACAGAATGCCAAAATCTCAGCATGGTAGGGGCTGGAGGGAACCTCCTGGAATCATCTAGTCCAAATCCCCCTGCTGTAGCAGGGTCACCCACAGCAGCTTGCCCAGGATCACCTCCAGCCAGGTTTGGAATCTCTCCACAGAAGGAGACTCCACAACCTCTCTGGGCAGCCTGGGCCAGGGCTCTGGCACCCTCACAGCAAACCAGTTTCTCCTCCTGTTCAGATGGAACCTCCTGGGTTCCAGTATGTGCCCATTGCCCCTTGTCCTGTCATGGGGCACCATTAAGAAGAGTCTGGCCCCATCCCCTTGCCCCCACCCTTTAGCTCTTGCTCAGCATTGAGCAGATCCCCTCTGGGGCTGCTCTTCTCCAGGTTAAGCAGCCTCAGGGCTCTCAGCTTCCCTCCATAGATTGATGCTCCAGTCCCCCAGTGTCTCTGTAGCCTCTGTTTTGCTCTCTCCAGTAATTCTGTTCCAGTTTAGTTCTGCAGCTCAATCCACTTGCCAGATCCTTGAGTCTACATGAGGCCACAGTGATGTCCAAAAAGGCTGGTTCAGGTACAAGCACCTCTGGGTGTGAATCTATTTGCAAGTAGAGTACTCTGAAGTTTTTAAACCTCAGGCTGGCAAAGTCCTTTCTTCTTTGGCACTCTCTGCTCTGATGAGAGGCACTTTGGGGATTGGGTTTGCAAAGAGCTTCACCATTTGCTCATGAACTTAGGGCATCTGCCTTCCTCAGATCAAGAAACCCAAAGACCTGCAGACTGTCAGCTCTGAGCTGGGAAAAGAAACTACAGTAACCAGACTTGCTGTCTGATATCTGGGAAAGCAACAGCAAGAAGGCTCAAGAGGAAGAGCAGAGGAGCAGATCTACCAAGGGAAACACACCAAAGGTACATAGGGGGAAATAAGAGGCTCTCCAGTCAGTAGATGATGTGATTTACCACTCCTGGTCTGATCAGTGACCAGGCTGGGATCCAGGGCCCTGCCAACCACAAAACTATTCTTGCTGGTAAACCACAGAGTCCAGAAGCTAAAAGAAGAAGAAACCAGTATGACAAAACCCATCAGGCTGTGTGCTTGGATGAACAGGAACAACCCCAGCAGACAGGACCTCTCTGGCTGGATGCAGAGGCCAGGAAAGACCTAGGCAGCACCACCCACAGCTGGATGGGAGGGAACAACCAAAGGCAGGCAGAGAAGCTGTGTTGGGGAAAGACACCTCCTCACCCCAAACAGAAACTGGTCTGGGCCTTGCCAGCACAAACCTTGGTGCACTGAACAAGATCAAGCCATCCAAAAGCATTTGCTTTCCCACACAGCTGGACCATTGCTGGCTGCAGCCCAAAGCATCCCCAGTTCACCTCAAATCACTGAGACCCCAGCTCAGGTTGCAGCACCAACCTGAAAAATGGTTCAAGCTTTACTTTGTGAGGCTCTGGTCCTGCCACTGAGGAGGAACACTCCAGCTCACCAAATAACCTCTCCTTTAGTTTTAAATCCCTGCAGTTATATTCTTTTCTCACCAAGACTTCAAACCCCAAAGGACACTGTGCACATTTTTAGTGAGTCTAGCTTGGAGAAGGAGAGTAAATTGGCAAAGGACTCAGCTTTCCTCCTCCTCAGCCCTGCTGTTTGCTGTGCATTTGATGCTCCTTGCCCAGAAGCAATATTCTATCACATGGGAAGCTGGAAAGCTGCTGCTTTCCTCTCTATCAGCTCCTCGGATGCTCCCTCCACCACCTCCCAAGGCAAGCACCCCCAGCCCTGTGCAGGCTGCCCAGGCTTGAAGGCAGGCTGCTCCTTCCTCAAGCAAAGCCAGCAGAGGGGGCAACCACTGCAGGTCTGCAGGGAAATGGAAGGGTTTGGGATTGTCTTGATCGTATTTTGAATCTAGAGGTTATTTCCTAGTCGTTTGCACGAGTTATTTGGAAAGGGCCAAGTTAGGACCAAAGCCAAGCTGCAGCCTCTCTGCCAGGAGCCCTGGACAAGGACATACAGCTCACACCAGCATCCAACCTGAAAAATGGGAGTGTTCAAATCAAACCATAGCCTGGCCCTGGGCAGTAAACACCTTCCAGACTCAAACACAGCTTCTGGCTGTTCCTTTTAAAGCACTGTACTCTCAACCCTCTGAAAGATGCCCATCAGCAAGACTCCCAACAAACAGAAGAGGCTTCCTGCAGTGGATTTGAAAACACAATGTGGCTTTGCCCTGTGTGAAGCATTTAATAAATACCAACTAATAAACAAACTATACAGTATTTTCCCTTTGAAAAACTGAAAAGAGCTCTTTGAGAAGATCCCCTCTCAGGCTGCTCTCCTCCAGGCTAAAAGCTATTGCCAACCTTGCTGTTGGAGCTCCTAACCTTTCCCTGCTACATGCTAGCTTTGGCCACAAACACACTCTGAATGTGGTCAAGGACTTCAAGCTGTCCTGGCAGACCAGCACCAGGGATCATCAAGAAAGCTGAGAGCACCAGGAAGGTGCCTTGATAGCTGAGACATGACCCAGGCAGCTCCCAGGCTCTGCCCTGCTCACCCAACCTCTGCACCAGGACAATTTATGGCTGAGCCTGTACTTTCTGAAAGGGAAAAGCAATGCTGTCCCTCAGATGTTTGCAGCTTGCTGTGAAGCATCACACTGGCTTGCAGCACTCCCACAACTCCTCACTCCCCTGTGGGGCTGTAAATCATCCCAGAGAGCAAGGCATGGAGTGGCTAGTGCTCTCCCCACCCTGTAAACCTGTATATCTCTGTCCCAGCTCTGTTTACACAGCTTATCACAGACACCTGGTTCCCAGTTTGGCTTTGGGATGCATCACCCTGTCCACATACACCATCAGGAATCTCCTCTCCACTAGCCTGGCTTTGAGTGGTCCCCACAAAGCTGCTCCCTCTCATTTCTCTTTCCTCCCCATAGGAGATGTTTCCCCTTGCATGGGGATGCTGAGAGCAAGACCTGCAGCACACTCTCATCTTCCCTAGCCACTGCTGCTTTTACCCTAGGTACCACCAAGCATTTGCTGGGAGGCTACGAACTGCTGTGGGAAATAAAACATTGCTCACTGAGGGAACAAGCTGGGCACATTTTGGTTTCAAGCATGACTGTGGCCATCCCCTCCCAGAGGGATTTCCCCAGCCAGCCTCTTCCAGAGGCCACAACTCCCTGCTCTCCAGCCAGCAGGCTCACACCCAGCCAGCCCAAGCACTACATTATTTAGCAGGTTTATACTTTGTTTCCCAACTACTCATCCAGGAGCAACAGTTAGCAAGTGAGCAAGTTCCTGAGAGGGGGCTGAGCACAGTTAGGTGATACACCATGACCTGTGGTGATACCAGGTGATGCATCCTGCAGCCACCTTTGCAGCCACCTCCTTAAGACAAGCACTGCTGCAATTGTGCTCTGCAGCACTGAGGGCAGCATGGGCACAGATCCAGCCTGACTCTCCTCACTCTACTCCTCCTCTCCATGGAACACAATTGACTTTCCTCTTTTGTGGCTCCAGCCTCTAATTTCATTACTTCCTCCCCCCCCTTCATCTGTTACACTGAACCTCAAGGCACAAATGAGTATTGACTGGCTGCTTGCTAACCTCTTCTGGAATCAGGGATGAGAGCATGTGCTTTGGTAGCAGGGTTGGAACAGAACCAGATCAAAGAAAGCAAGCAGGAAAGTGTTCCCACCACCATGCTTCTACTGTGAATCCAGCAGGGCTCAGCCTGACTTTGCTGCCACCATAAGCATCACAGCAGAGCCTCCAGCACCAGCTGTACACAGGAGACAACCAAGTGCACCCAAGGGACTCTGTGCACACTTAGGAACAAGACTAAGCCATCATGATAATCCAGGGCTGGGTCAGAAACTATTCTGCTTCAGGCTCTGCTCACCTGGCACCAACAACCCATACTGGGGTATCTGCATCCCAAGGACCTGCTGCTCTGGGGTGAGCCAGCTTCTGCACAGACCTGTGTGCTCCAGCTCCCCAGCAGCAGTGGGGTGACCATCAGGAACAAGAGGAGTTCCTGCACTGAGCATCCAACAGGAACAGAAGGAATTTGTGGAGTGTTCATTATCCATGGGGAATAGGAAGAGCTAGCTGGGTACATGTCAGCCAGTACCTGCCTCCTTCTACAGCCCAGCTACAAACAAGTGCATGAGACCACAACCAGGAAAGCAACACAACCTTGAGATTCACCTAAATGTATGAATGAAAGCAAGCATTGGCCAGTTGGGCCAGGTCCAGGGATGGCAGAGCCACAGCAGCTGCTGCAGCATGGCAATGCCACCTGCTGCTCTCCTCCAGCTCACCTGCACAAGCTGGCAGGTGATGCATAAAGAGCAGCAACTCATTTTTACTTCTCTCAAGGTAGAGACCTGCTGCAGATCAAGCTAATGACCTAGGGGCCATATGGCAGGACCCCAGGCACTGCTGGCTCCTCCTCTTCAGGGAACAGCAGGATCTGCACCCTCAGCTTAGCAGGTTTCCTTACAGCATCAGTGTCAGTGGCAACACCAGAAGGGCTGGCCTAGGTACAGGGTACTTCAAAATCCCAAGGGGAGAGAGGAGGGGTACAAATTCACCCAGAGCCCTGCTGTAATCTACACTGACTGTCCCAGCAGCCACCACAGTGACTCAGACCTGGCTGACCTCCTGTAATGCTCTGTAAGGCTAAGATTGAGTTTAACAGGGTTAATTCTGCCTTTAATGATCAGGGCTCCTGTGAAGGCAGAAGTTTCACCACAGCCTCCAATGCAGCCACCCATTATACTGCTCTCTTCCTCCCCCCAGGCTAGGGACACACTGCAGAAGGTCCCATCCTGGCTCCTTGCTGCCTGTCTCAGAGGCATAAAAACTAAACCAGTCTCTTGGCTATCACTAAGTGATCCAAACCAACATGTGCAAGGTCTCAGAGCACAATCCCAGCCCTGGCCACATCCACTGCCTCTGTCACAGCATAGCCACACTGGGCCCACTGGGGGAAGGCAGAGGATCTGGGTGAGAGACAGATGCCAAAAGCAATCACACATTCCTCTTTTGCCAAGGCAGAAATACAGACACCAACAGCAGCAGCCCTAGAGGAGCTGAAGGGAAAGGCTTAGCAGAAAGAAAACTGGTTCTGACAAACACAAAAATTTGAATTCATTTCAGATTCCAATTATGCAAATTCCAGTCATCAGTAGGTACAGATCCATCACACCCCAGCAGCAGGACAGCAGACACATGGCACCAGCTCCATGCCTGGGAGCAATCTACCCTCCACCAAGCCATTGCTCTCTGGAAAGGGCAGTTGCTCCCGGGAGCAGGATCTGCAGGTGCTCCTCTGCACTGGCAGGGAAGCAGAAAGATGCCTTGGCAATGCTAGCAGCACTCCAGCATGTCAAAGCACAGGGGGGCAGGGAGACAAGCCTCAAATGGTTTCACAGGAGCTGTAAGAAATGCTCCCTTGGAGAAGCTTTGAAGCCCATGACCAACACAGTCTGTTATGCAAAGCTCTGCCCCATCTCCAGCCACCTTGTCAGGTTAGGGTCCCTGGCTGCCCCCTGTGAAAGCCCTGGATCAAGATATGCCTCTCCCCTCACTCAGCAACCTCCAAAATAGAAAGCCAAAGCAGCTGCATCCCAAGGTAGCAGCAGCTCAACCCCTCAGCAGGGAAAGAGCAAAGGCAGAAATCTACCATCAGAAGCTGGGTAAGGGCAACAGCCTGGGAAAATGATTCAATCTTTAAATATGGACTTTCCTAAGAGATCCCAGCTGATCCCCTGCAGAAGAGGCAAATCATATCCTCTCCTGTAAATGCTCTGCTGTGCACTGAGAGAGCAGCTCTCACTTAGCACCAATTCCTCCACCAGCACAGCCAGGGCTGGGCAAAGCAGCAGGCCAGGGCATAACACCAACCCTGGGGAAACTACAAAGCCTTCAGCATGGAGATGGAAAGGAATTACCAAACCTTGGCAGGATGTAGAGCCCAGCACTAGCTACCTGTTCTTGGATGAACCCTTACTTTGAACTTAAACCCCAGGTTCTTTAGCCCAAATCCTTCCATGCCTGTTGCACCCATCTCCACTGCAGAAGGGAGGCTGTAGGTGACAGGTCCCATGGAGATGCTGAAAGACCATCTCTGAAAGAGCAACAGCCCCCAGAATTTCAGCAGCCTCCTGGGTGCAGCTTGGGGCTTCAGATCTAGGCTAAAAGATAGATACAGGGGACAGACAGACACCTTACCCCACAGCAGCACTGCCTCATCATAAACACTTCCAACATCTTTCAGCCACTCATCAGACACCCCATTCTGCTTCTGCTTGTCTCCATCCCTGAGGCTTTCATCCACTTCCCAAGCCTGAGAGACAGCAGCTCCCCCAGAGATGGTTCAGGGGTGCTGCTGCCAGCACTTGGGGTCCTGACCAGCTTCCCCAGACTCACCCCCATGGTAGTTTCAATGTGCTGCCAAGGTCAGAACTGTCTTCCCAGGGAGAAGAGGAGTAGATATGGCCAATAGTCCATCCAAGCACAAGCAGAGAGTCCCAAAATCACTCTGTACAGCAGCAATGCAGCCCAGGGGACACCAGCAACAGCACCAACCTGTGTGACCTGGCACAGGGATCAGCCTAGAGGGCAGCTAGTGACTTCAGGGACAGTGGGTCACAAATGATGTGTCTGTCCAAAGCCTATGTGGCAGGGTGAGCACCACAGCAGCTCTCAGCAGCACTTTGGATCATATGGGCACTCACTCCCCCCTCCACTCCCATTGTACTGATGCTCTCAGCCATTTCCAACCAACACCCAGTGCTTTTTAGCACAGGGACACCTGAGCCCTCATTACAACCCCGAGGCCAGTAACAAGGCAGCAGTAAGGCCACATGAATCCCTGTATCAGGTGTCTCTGGGAAAGAGAAGAGGCAAAGGCCATTAAACATTGATCCCAGTCCCCTGCAGCTGTGGTGCAGCCCTGACATGTCCCTGCCATCTTGCCACCAGGATGCTCCAAAGGGCCAGCAAAGATTGAATTGCCCCAAGGTCTCAACATTAGCTTGTTGCTCACCCCCACCCTTCACTATGCCCACCTGCAAACCTTCAAAAAGACTCAGTTGCCTGTGCAGGTGAAACAGAGAACAGGAAAACTCATTTCCTACTTTCAACCTTGTTTCATACTTTGGATAGCAGCAACCAGAAACAAGGCACTCACCCAGCTGAGCAACAACCACCTCCCAGCTGGGGACAGCCCAGGGCTACATGGGGAGCAGCAAACCCTGCAGGGAAGGCAGGCAGGGGCTGTACCACACAGTGCAGGCAAACTGAAGCTGCCACCCATCTGCTCCAGCAGGCTAGAGCAGCCACTTTTGCTGTTGTTTTGGTAACACTGTGAATAAAAATAGCTCTGCCATTGGTGTTTTTTTAGGAAGCCATGCGTATATGTGTGTGTGTGTGTGAACACAGCAGGGCCACACCCCCTGATACTCACAAACTGCCTCCGCAGCTTGGTCTTGACGCGCTCGGTCTTTGTCTCCGCCGGGTGCACGGCGTAGCTGAGGGACCCCAGGTGGTTGTCAACGGAAAGGCTTTTCCTCATGTAGAAGGAGCGGGTTCGGAAGTAGCTGAAAGGGGCATCCTCCACCGCTGTGCCCAGCTGGGGGTTCCTGGGGGGGTCCATGCAGTCATCCTCCAGCCTCCATGCCTCCCCTGGGGAACCAGAGAATCGTTGTAGTTGGAATAAGAGACCTCCGAGATCGTCTGGCTCCAGCCGTGAGCCTAACGCTGCTAGGTCACCATGCAAGTAGCTTCCTCTAGGGTCATCCCAGTTGAGAGTCATTTGTAAAGAAATCCAAGATTTCCACTCCTTCTTCACCCCTACTAAGATCTTCCCCATTAAAAGAAAGCATTTTGTTGGGGTTTTTAAAGGAATAAAAATCCCAGAGTCAGGATTCACACAGCTCTTCCACTGTTGACCTGCATCAAACCTCTCTCCTGCAGGTGTTCCCATGCTCTGCACCACTTACCACCCTCACCACCACATCTACACCACTGCATTCAGGGGTGATAACAAATCCTGCTTGGGGAATAGGAAAACTGGGGCACCACAAAGACTGCAAATCACAAATGGGTTTACTGCCATCTCCTTCTCCAGAGGAAACTCTTTATGGCCCAGCCAAGAGCCAATCAACAGCCAAACAGAGGAGAGAAAGCAGAGCTCTGGTCTGTCTCCTCAAGCTGCACACAGCTGATGGGCAGTAGCACCATCTGATATGGCTCTGCAGGGCTGGAGCACCCACAGACACCACCTCCCTGATGCTGAGAGAGCCACTGCAGCAGAGGACAGGGAGCTCATGCAGAGCTGCTGCTCCCAGGGTAGGACTTGACCATATTTCATTGCAACAAAAAGGGAAGAAAAGAAAACAATAGGAAACAGCTCCAGAATATCACTGCTTGGCTCTTCTCCAAGCAGCCTGGATGCTGCCAGCTTTCTGTTGCCAATCTTGTCTCTGCATCTGGAGTTTGCCCTGTCTCCCACCCCCAGCCAAAATCACTTCTCAATAGCCATAACAAACAACAAACCTTCTTGCTCAATTCTTGTTAAAAGGATCATTTATTAGCCATTGCAGCCCAACTGGGGAATCAGGCTCAAAGTCATAAAGGTTGGAAAAGACCTCTAAGATCATTGAGTGCAACCATTAACCAGCACTGCCAGGTCACCACTAAACCATGGCCCTAAATGCCACATCTACTCATCTTTTGAAGCCCTCCAGGGATGGTGACTCCACCACTGCCCTGGGCAGCCTGGGCCAATGTCAGTCACTCTTTCAGTGAAAGTTTTCCTTATATCCAACCTAAAGCTCTCCTGGCACAACTTAAGGCTGTTTCCTTTTGTCCTATTGCTTGTCACCTGGGAGAAGAGACCAGCTCCCACTTGGCTCCAACCTCCTTTCAGGGAGTTGAAGAGTGAGAAGGTCTCCCCTCAGCCTTCTTTTCTCCATGTAAAACAACCCCAGCTCCCTCAGCTGCTCCTCACAAGACTTGTGCTCTAGACCCTTCACCAGCTTCATTCTCCTCCTTCTCACAGGATTGCCTTCAGAAACTCTCCTCTTCCTGCAGCCTCTTCCCAAGGCAAGACCATTTGTCTCTGGTTTCTGAAGAAAACAGCAACTTTGGCCAGGAATGACCATGACCCCAGGACTGAGGTGCAAAATATTTCCAGAGTTTAAAGTCAATAAAGGCCTTAAGGTAAGAACATCCCCAAATCAGTGAGCAAAAACTCATGTACCCAGCAAGGCTCTGGGTTTGACATCGAATATGATGAGAGACAGGCTGCAAGCTGCAGCTTCAGAGCAGCCACTGGCCCCTCCACCTTCTGCATCTCCACAAAAGCATCTCCTCCTTAAACTCCTTGAGCTTTTCAAGGTGTAAAGACAGTTGACTGCATGGAAAGTCCTGGCAAGTGGATCTGAAAGGACCACACTGAAACCAGCAGAACTGAGAGGACGAGAGAGAAAAGGAGAAAAGCAGAGAGCTTCGAAACACAAAGAGGCAACCAAGAGCACAGCACTACTAACCATCACTGCTCTTTTCTTTTCCCTCCCCTCCTTTCAATTTAATAACCTGCTGCTGCTCCTCTCCAAATGTCAACTCTCAGAGCACAGGAACTGCTGTTTGAAAGCTGTGATTATCCCAGACACAAACACGTCAATCGGAGCCCGGCTCCAGCCTGCCACCGCCAGACAGCATCGCTGCGGGGCCGCAGCAGGAAGCACTGCACACGGGCACAGAGCCCAGGAGGAGATCCACCCAGTGCTCAGGAAAACTGCACATGGAAGGAAGAACCAGCCCTGATACCCCCTGTGCTCATCTGTGATGGCTGGGCCACCACACCACCCTCTGATCCCGTGATTGTCCCTGCCCGGCCACACGGCATGCCCAGGCACAGCCACCGCTGCATCCTCCCTCAGCCCCAGGTGGCAGAGAAGGCTGTAGGGTGAACATAGTCCTGCTGCCAGGGTGAGGATAGTCACCCATGTGGCCCACTGTGCAGGACAACTCTCCTAAGGACAAGGACTTGGGTTCAGACCAACTGGTGCCACATCTGAGCTTACTGATCCCAGTTTCCCAAGGATTTTGCTGTTCTTGGTCTCTCTCTGAGGGGCAGCTGCATCTTCCACAGTGCAATCCTGGAGCTGGACAGGAGCTATGGTACCACAGCAGGACCATCTCCTGTGACCTGCCACACAGAATGACAGGGTGCCACCAGGCAGGAATGACAGGATACAAAGGAAAAGGCTGAGAAACAAGTCCTGGGGGTTAGATGAAAGATGTCACATCTCATCCATGCTAGAGATAAAGGCTTCTCCCACCTTGCTTGGTGACTCCTCTGCTCACAGCCCCAGGACAGCAGGGAGGCAGAGTGTGGTTTCTTCCCTGTAGAGTGGTGAGCTCTCCCTGAAGAGGAGCTTATGACCTCTGCCACAAACAGCCCCACTTCTGCCAAAGCCTCACATCCCTGTGAGTAAGCTCTTCTCAAAGTACTTTTGGCCATGTGTCTCCTCCTCAAAGAGGGAGAGGTGGCATCTACTTAAAGCAAAGTCACAAGCTCTCTGAGGAAAGGATCTCCTCTCCCCTCTCACCCTGAAGCCCAGGCTCTCATTCATAAAAGCTTGTGGGAATCTTGCTTTCCTTATCAGCAGCCTAGGGCTCGTTAACCTCCTGTGCCACGTGCTGCTCCCACTCTTGTCCTACTCTCCAGATGTCACACCCTGCTAGGAGTGCAATCCCTTGCTTTTTCCCCTCCATGATAGCATGCTGATAGCTTTAATGAGTAGCTAATTAGCAGTTTCTAACTGAGTATCAAGGAGCCAGGAAAAGAAGCTGAGGGGATCTGGACAGAAAACTCATTCATTCATCCAAAGCTCTGGCTCTGGAGGGAGCCTTCCAACCTTAGGAGGGGTTTCCCTCTTCTCCTCTTCTTGGCATCACTGAAGCCTTCCAGCCATGAATAAAGCAACATCCTAAAGACCTGTGACCCACAAACAGGGCTGCTGCTTACCCTTGCTGTACAGGGAGGGCTCTGCACAGGGTTTGCTCTAGGGTGGCTGCCCCATTGTGTACAACCTTGTCTGCACACAGAGGAGGTGTTTGCAGCAGGGGATGGTGAGGTTTGAAGTGAGTCTGACTCATGCTGGGACTTCATCCTACAGTCTTGCACCAGCCTCCCACTCCCTTCATCTCCAGCACACCAAGCATGGACCTACTGGGTCCAGAAGGGTGCTTTATCCTTCACAGGGGAAGCTCTCTCAGGCACAAGCTCTGCAAAGCACTTTGGTTTGCCCTCTACCAGGAAGCAGACCTCCACCATTTATCCAGGTCTGTCCTTGCAAACCATGATGCAAGAAATGTGAACCCCACAACCCCCCCACAAACCATCTTCAGCTCCAAGCAGTGGAGTTAACCTGCAATTATCTCCCTACTCACAAGTGTCCTCATCTCTTGAGGCAGCTAGACAACCTTTCCCTTGGCCCTTCCTCCCATCCCAAGACCTGCTCTAACAATTTGCTGGGCTGAGAGGAAAAACCAGAGGTCCCACATGCAGCAGAGAGCAGTGACTTGGGTACTGCAGCACATGCAGGAGCACAGCTATGACAAGCACTGCAGAACAGGCTCAGAGACATGCCAAGATCTTCTCTGCATGACTTTTAGGAGAGTTAGGAGCACCAGAAAATAAAACACAGCCTGCAGAGCCTTCAAATGAATCCAGGGTTTGGCCAGCTGCTCTGCTGGGCAGCTCACAGCAATCTGACTGGGAGCAGGTTAGCTTTAATGAAATAAAAGCAAAAAAATCCAAGGGTGCCATTTGAAGGAAGCTGTTTTACAAGGATTTTATTTAGCACTGGGTTGTCAGCCCTGGCTTGCAGGCCTTATCTTTGTTTCAGTGCTAATAATCCTTTTTTCCTCATCATTTTTATGGCCCCAGTGTGATTCTGCTGGCACCAAAAGCACTGAAACACTTTGGCCATGAATGGTTTTGCCAATAAACTTGTTCAGAGCAGCTGGCTCAGCCATATTAGGATTTCATCAGGATCAGCACCAGGAGTAGAACAACACAACAAGATCTCTTGGCTGAGCTGGAAGCAAACACAAACTACCAGCCTAGGGAGCATTTGTTACAGCAAGCCCCCACAGCCCAGGCCAGGAGCATGGGAAAGGCACAGCATTGACACTCTGGGCAGCTGCTCCCAATGAAGACCAGCAATGAGAGCCCTGAAGTCACTTCACACCACCGAAAAGAAGCATTTTAGCTTGTTGCAGAGGCCAAGGAGCCAACGAGGCAGCAGCCTGCCATGGCAATATGGGCACGAGGTGCAGCTCAACCAGCAGCAGAAGGCTCTGAGCATCACCTCCCCACAACTGGGTGGCTTGCATAAGCCAACTCTGCTTTTTCACCAGTATAATATAAAAATGAGGAGGTTTAGGCAATAGGCTCAAAGAAGGGCTCAGAGAAGGGCCAAAAGAACCCCCAGATCTCATCAAGGTTTAGTGGCAGGCATGCCACTAAACTAACACTATTAGGTGGTTCTCAGATGTCTTTTCCAACCATAATGACTCTTTGATTCCAAGAAGGGCTGGGTTTGGAGCAGGATAAGCCTCACACAGACTAGAGTTGGATTTCTTTGTGGTTTTGTGCCTCTAGAGAAGCAGGAAACTCTGCTGGGGTTTTGCAGCCCCCTCTAGCAGAGGGAAGGCTTGAGGAGGGTGGAGAAGTTGGCTCCAGCACTGTGGCACTCACCAGTAGAAGGAACTGTGCAGCCTTTCTGGTGGTCAGAGGCTGAGTGGTTCTTGTAGGGCTTCTGCTCTGGCATCTCCTCTCTGTACACTGTAGAGTCAAGGAGGGGAAGCCTGCTGAGGACTGGGGACTGAGGGATGCTGGGCAGAGTCCGGGACTTCCCCAGGAGTGGTCGCTGCAGCTTTCTGTCCAGAGACCTTAAGAGAAGAAAACACAAGCAAAGCCCTGTGAGTAGATGGGATGGCTTCTCCAAGCCAGGACCCCTCCTGTAACACACAGTGCTGGCCCTGGACTGGGAGCACACAGTTCTTCCCAGCATCAAACCACCCTTTCTTTGCCAAGCTGCTGCTGTTTCAGGAGAGGCTTCTCCCTTCAGCAGTGTGTTTTCATTAGGGTTTGCATCTTGAACTGCAAGCCACAAACAACATAACCAGCACACAAAACATGGGAGCACCCACTCCACCTCAAAAGCCACAGATAATCACAATTAAGCAAATAAAGAAGGCAGAGGGTTCATGACTGAGTGATAGGAATTGCCTCTAGGAGAGTAAAAACCCAACTGAGCATTGAGCATCTTCTGAGACACCAGAATGCTTTCTGGGCTGGGAACCAGGACACTCAGGGTTCCCAGGGACACATGCTGTAGGGAAGGGCCAGACTACAGCATAACAGATTCCCCTAGCAGGCACTAGAGAGGTCACCAAGGTGCCATGAAACATGTAGAACACAAGGTCAAGGTCTCTGTGGGGTCAGAACTCAATCGAGTTTGATGAGGGAGCTCAAGAGCTGCAGTGGTGACCAAGATGACATCAACATGCTAGCAAAGTGGTCACAAGCCACCACCTCCTCCAGAACCCCAGAGTATGCTGAGCCTTGTAGCAGGGATGGCAGCAGGTCTCCTTTCTCCTGCTACACCCCACAGCCTCCCTCAAGGGATGGTCCTCAGCTGACATCCTCAGGGGTGACACTGGCCCAGGCTATGCTGCAAAGATCCCAAAAACAGGATCCAAAGGAATGGATGCCCAGCAGAGCCAGGGTGGAAGGAGATAGGCAGAGGATCACCCTGTGCCAAGGGCTACAGGCTGGGATCATCCCAAGGCTGTTCCTTCTTCCCTGCTGTCACAGAGCCCACACCTGAGCTCCCCAGCACACCCCAAGGGGGCTCAGCAAAGGGCCTCTCCTCAGCACAAGGCTGTTCCCCAATCTCCTCATGAATGGTACAAAACCTTCACATTTCCATCCCAAATTCAGTTCTTAGCTGGTTTATGTTCATTTGTTCTTCTGCCAATATTAACATTTAGCTTGGGTAATTATTCCCTCTCCCCAGTGTTTGCTCCCATGACTAATTTCCATTACCCAGCCCCTTTTGGCCAGCATTTTCCTAGGCTGATGAAGGCAAATTCTTGCAGCCTCCTCTCCAAATGAGCTCTCACATCCCTCCTTTACCCTCCCTGCAGCTCAGACCTGGCATCCCACACCCACCCCTGAGCACCCTGCAGGGCTGAGCCCTGGTGTGATGGCAGGAAGCACTCTGCCTCCCTGCACCTTACAGCATTCCCTTTGATCCCATTTCCACTAAGCTGCTCCTCAAGGTCTCCCAGGGAGAGGCTATCAGGCAGAAGCTCCTGACCCTTGGTGGCTCCTGTCACCACTGCCTTTATGGGGATCGTTTTTCACTGCCTTTTACAACAGTGGCAGCAGCTCCCAAGTGGTGCTGGTGTCTGTTGGAATTCATGGGCAAGCAGTGACACAGGAGCCAGGGCAAAGCACTGGTGCTGTGCAGGGCTCCTGGGGCAGGGGTTTAACAAGGCCAAGAACCAGGTCTTGCACTTGGGGCACCTCAAACCCATGAATGCTCCAGGTTTTGGGCTATGGCTGGAAAGCTGCCCGATGGAAAAGGACCTGGGGATGTTGGCTGACAGCAGCTGAAGATGAGCCAGCAGTGTACCCAGGTGGCCAAGAAGGCCAACAACATTCTGGCTTGGATCAATACTAGTCCCAGCAGGACTAGGGCAGGGATTGTCCTCCTGGACTAGGCAACTGGTGAGGCCACACTTTCAATCCTGGGTTCAGTTTTGGGGTGCCTCATTCCCTGAAAGAAGGCTGGAGCCAGGTGGGGGCTGGTCTCTTCTCCCAACAAGTAACAAGTGATAGGACAAGAAGAAATGGCCTCAAGCTGCACCAGGGAAGGTTTAGGCTGGATATTAGGAATTCCTTTACTGAAAGAGTGGGTTAGGCACTGGTCCAGGCTGCCCAGGGCAGTGGTGGAGTCACCATCCCTGGAGGGCTTCAAAAGCTGTGTAGATGTGGCACTTAGGGCCATGGTTTGGTGGTGACCTGGCAGTGCTGGTTAATGGTTGGACTCAGTGATCTTAGAGGTCTTTCCCAACCTTAAGGATTCTATAATGGATTGCATTTACTCTTGGTTCCCAGGTGATGCTGCTCCACTCCACAGAGCAGTCACTGAGCACTCTGAGGATGTGCTGGCTGCAGGGTCAGCACTGCCCCAACCCTGGAGAGGCACCACTGCATCTGCACCATGTGCCCAGCACCATCCTGCCCATTCTAAGCCCCATGCTTCACTTGCACCACTAAGAAAACAAGCTATGGCAGGAGATACAAAGCCAGAATTAGCATCCTGAGATGTTTCTATTTCAGTTAAGTGTCTGTAGCTCTCATTGTAACACATTTCCCTGGCACAAAGCAACAGGGATGTAACTTAGCACATGGCTGTGCTGCATAAATCAGTTCAAAACACTTCTCTCTTCCTGCATGTAAATCTCAGAGCTTTTAACCCACCTGCATATAGCTCCATCACCACAGAGCAGCATTAGCATCTTAAGTGCTAACATCCCTTTCTGCCTACAGTGCTACTCACACAAATCACATGGGGGTAAAAGAATTCCTACCCTTAGAGGAGCAATTTTAAGTTTCATAGCTGCAATGATTTACACTAGAAACCTATTTAAGTCTGAAATCTGAACTCAAATTCCCAGATCTCCATGGATCTACCATCTCATGCACAGCTCCAGCAGCAGCTGTCAGCCAGGACCTGAGCCCCCTCAGGAAGTCACAATGCATCCCTGGACATCTCCCAGGCAGTCCACAGCTAGGAGCTATATCAAGGATTCCATATGCTGTTAGGAAAGATCCTTGATGGAGTGTAAAGCTCAATTAGAAAAGCCATAATCAAGGCTGTTACAGCCTATATTTAGCTGCTGGTTGGTGTTTTGGTAGAAAGGCAAACACATAATCAAGTCTTGACAAGGGTGGAAAAATCCTTCTGGCTGCATACAAGAGCTCAGGCAGGAGCCCAGTGACAGCTCCATCACTCCCAGCCTGCAGTCAGATGGGGAAATGTGAGAGCAGCCACCAGGACCAGGTCCTTTGCCACCAGCCCTGAGGACAGCTGCAGGACACAAAGTGGTTGTGCCAGGCAGGGTGCAAGCCCAGCTGACTGCTCCAGCATCTCCCACCTGAGCCACTGCCCCAACACTCAGGGGGTAGGGGAGCTGCTGCCCCAGGTTTTCACTGAAAGCAAACAGCCTAATGAAATAAAACAAACCCACTGTGATCACAAAAAAGGCAAAAACCAGGGGCAGAACACATCAGGAGCTGTGCTGTGTTCAGTGCCTTCCCCATGGTGACATCCTTACCAGATTGTTTCTCTGTCACCCAAGGAAAGAGAGGGAAGAGCTGAGCAGAGGCAATGGGAAGGTATGGAAAGAGGAAAGGTTAAAGCAGGGAAAGGCAGAGCCTGCATCCCTCCTGCAAGCAAGGACACCCCAGCCCCCTAGCCTGTCCTCCCCACTTGCTTTGATGCAAGAGAAGCTGCTCTCCAGAGGGCACTTCCCAGCCCATCCTAGAGAAGACAAACTCCAGCTTCCCCAGGGGATGGGTGGTGGAGTCACCACAGCAGCACACAGACAGCAAGCAAGGGGGAAACAGAACCCTAAAGCTACTGCTCTTACAATGCAAAAAGGGCCCAAATAAACCTTACCCATCTACATGATTCCTCAGGGGGCTAAGCACAACCTTTCTCACAGCTCTTGGCAATGCCTGAAGATGGGGACCCCCAGAGATGTCCCACTCCTGGGAACAGGGAGGTGCTCACCCTGCTCACAGCACTCAGTCCCCAGCAGCTCTCACTGTGCTAATCCAGCTCCCCCCTAGACTTCCCAAAGCCAGGCTGCTCATGGACAATGGGAAGAAGGAGGTTAAGCCACAGAGGAAGGCTAAAGAGCAAGGGGAGCAGGGCACCAGCTGCCCTGGACTTTGCTTGCTTGATCCAGAGCTGTGGCTCAGTGACAGTCATATACCCTGACACAAGGCCATTTCCATGCTCTGAGGGGGGCAATGTGTGTTCCCAAGGGCTCACAACCCCCAGAAGGCAAATAAGGATTCTAAAAATAAATGATGAAGCTGCTGCTCCTGCCAGAGGCATTGCACAGGTAACTGGGGGTGGCTCCTCTACACCCTCAGTGACTTCACTACATCTACCACACAAAGGAAGTTTCTCTTCTCATGTAGGACAAGAGGAAATGGCCTCAAGTTGCACCAGGGGAGGTTCAGGTTGGATATCAGGTAAAAAAAATGTCTTTACTGAAAGAGTTTAGGCATTGGCCCAGGCTGCCCAGGGCTGTGGTGGAGTCACCATCCTTGGAGGGCTTCAAAAAACATCTAGTTGTGGCACTTTGCAGTGTGGTTTATTGGTATGGAGTGGAGTCAGCCACTGGACTTGATGATCCTATAGGTCTTTTCCAACCTTAATGATACTATGATCCTGATAAAGCTGAAGGTTTGGGGAAGAAGAGCTAAATGAGGGACTGAGATTAGCCTGAAGCTGCTGGAGGATGGCAGGGACAGGAGCCAGAAGAGCTTTGTTATTGCAGAGGGACACCTCTCCCTATCTTCCCAGCCAGTAGCTGCTCCTGTCTGTAGCAGGCTGCTCAGCCTGCTCCCTGCTCCTCCAAGGAGGTGTAACTTAGCAACCTGACCTTAAAAACTCAAAGGTTTCATCTGGGCTCAGAAAAAATAAGAGATGCTAAAAGCCAGGAGGAGCAATTACCTGCCACAGCCTTCCCTGGGACTGGGCTGAGGGCAGACACATCTCTGCCTAGGGAGAAGGGAGAAGGTGGGGTGCAGCTCCTCCATGGCCTGACCCAAGTGGCCTATCAGCATGAGCCATGGCTGCAAAATTGAAGAAAACTAAAAAAACACCCCAAAAACCCAAGCCACTCCCATTGTCCCTAAAACAGCCTGCAGAGACTCAGCTAGGAGTAAGGTGACAGGCACAAGGGGGACAACACCTGTCCCAAAGAGCTCACAGCCCCAAAATGGCAAACAGGGATTCCAAAAAAGGGGGAAAATATGGCTCAAAAGGTGGAGAAGGCAGGGAGCAAGTTCCCAAGGGATGCTCAGCTCCACTGGGCAGGGTTCATCTGTTACTGCCATCCCCATGCTGCCTCACCCTGCTCTGTCCATGCCCAGCAGAGAGGCAGAGTCTGCTCCTGGGGGAAGCAGCCAGGAGCAGAGCTGGACTGTGAACACTCCAGCAGCCCCAGCACCTGTGCCAAGCACATCTCTGCCTCCAGCACCTCAGGAGCACAGGGTGCTGTGCTGCAGGGAGGCTGTGTGCCATGGGGAAGAGCAGGTGAACAGCCAGGGGTGATGTTCTCAGCCAGCCCTGTCTGGAGCAAAGCAGGAGATGAGACAACATCTGCCTGGCAGTGGTTTATGCAGAGGGGCTTTGCAGCAGAAGGAAGCCCCAGGAGGGGAAGTGAAGCAGAGCTTCAAGGGCTGCAAGTGCCATAAGAAGCCATTTCTGGCCAGAAGCATGAGGTGACAGTGGCAGAAGCCTCCAAGATGCAAGTCAGCCTAGTCCAGAGCAGCACAGAGGGCAGGGAGTGGAGCTTGATGGGATCACAGCAGCAGGGAAGCCTAGACATGGAGTGAGAGGAAGCAATACAACCAGGTAAAATACAGGGTGGCCTCAAAAATGAAAGCCCAAGGCTTTAGGAAGAGTGTAGCCTTCACAGGGCACCCACATGTGTTCCTGTCACCATAATCTGCTCTGGAAACCTTCTCAACTGTTAGCAAACCTGTGAGTCACTGGCTCCTTTCCAGTGACCCCAGAGGAAAAAAAAAATCACTGACAAATCTTCATTCTGCATTCAAACAACACCCAAACAGAAAATCATCTTTTCTTACTCCCCAGGAGCCATGCCCTGAGCTAACTATCCAGCAGCCAACCCAGAAGCCACAGAGCTGCACCAGTTCTCCTCCCAGGGGCAGTGAGTGGTGCCAATCCACCCCTCCCCTGAAGCAGGACCTCCCCCACCACACTGAGCCACGTTTCCAGCAGGAGAAAGGAGCAGCTAACACCACGGAGGAGGGAGGCAAGCATCTGAACAGAGAAGCCAGAGCATGGCTGCAGGGGCCAGGCAAGCCAGGGGCACTGTCTTCTCCCCACACTGCCAGGCAGCTCCTCTCCATCACCTGCTAGGTGCTGCTGCTGTGTCCTCCCTTGTTCCCAAGATCATCCCTGGAGCAGGGGAAGTTCAGAGAGCCCTGCTCCTGTGTTGGGGGATCACACAACTGTGCTCAGCTCCTTTATAACTTATTGGGAGCAGAGAAGAGGCAGCAGGAATCCTGCACAGCACATAACTGGTAGCCCCTGTGCAGGAGGAGCTCAGCCATGTGACATCTCTTCCCAGTTCAAGCCAAGCTTCCATAAAGCTGCCTTCATGTTGTTAAAAGGTAACAGGGCCTGAAGAGCAGAGGATGCTAGCTGAAAACAGAGCATCTTTTATCTGCCTGTGAAGCAGGTTCAAAGCAAAACAAAAACCAAGCCAGCACTCTTCAGAAAAGACCAAAAAAAACCCCAAACAAACCCAAAAACAACCCCCACAACCCAGCAACCCCCCCACAAACCATCTGAAGCTATAAAAATACCTTCCCCAGCTCAGCTGTGAGCTGGGAAATGCCACCATTTCCACCAGCTGGTATGTAAAAGAATCCTAAAATAGTCAAAGCTGGAAGGGACCCACAAAGATCATCCAGTCCAACTCCTAAGCCTGCACAGGACACCCCAAAAATCACACCATGCTTCCCAAAAGGGAAAAAGGAAGTACTTTGGGGCCAGACATTGCTGTTCATTTCTTCAAAGTGTGCTGGTTTCTTTGTTAAAAACACCTTTTTTTCTTGTTCCATTGCAGGCACCAAACCAAAGCCCCAGCAGTGGGGAGATCTCCACAGTCCCACAGTGGGGTTTCCACAGCTCAGGGCACACCCTGCTCCAGCCAGACCCCAGTGCACAGACCCTCTGTCCCTGTGATGCCACAAGACCACCTCCTCCATGTCCCACAGGGGACAGGAGCCCTGGGCATCCTCCTGCCCCCCTGCTATGCTGATCCACACATTATTGTGGATGTAGTGCTGAGGGGCATGGCTTAGTGGTGACTTGGCACTGCTGGGGTAACAGTTGGACCTGGCAATCTTAAAGGTCTTTTCCAACCAAGATAACACTGATTCTATAATTAACAGTGGCAAAACAGGCACTGGGCTCTCAGGAGGTCTCTGGCAAAGATGCCCAGCCCAGTGCTGTTGGAGCTGCACCTCCTCAGCAAGAGAGAGTCCAAAGACAAAGTCCCCAAGGCCAGGGAAAGCAGCAGAGGCATTTGTGGAGTGAGAATGTTTATCCTGCTCACAGAGGTTCTCTGATACATGGGGAAAAAGGGCTGGGGAAGGTGAACACATGAATCCTGGCACAACGGCAGAGCAGCTCCAGAGCGTGACCTGCATCCTTAGGGACCAGCACTGCAGACACTCCAGGGTCCCTGTGCCCCTGGCCAGGCTCTGCCATCCAGGCACCTCTCAAGTGGAGAGGAGAGCTGATGGAACCTGGGATGCTCTGCAGGGAACACAAACAGCCCATGGACCACTCTTCAGAAGAAAGAGGGCTGAGGCTGTGCTTCCCACCTCATAAAGGCTATTTTAGGTGAGTTTGGAAGCTCACCTGAAGAGCTTGCACACTGAGAGTCACACACAAGCAAAATGCCAGCCTGAGGGACACAGCAGTGACTCAGGAACACAGGCAGCCCCGAGGCAGGTGAGGGACAGCAAAGAGTGTCTGAGACACAGCTACTGCCCAGTGGGCACCTAAAGTCATGTGAGAGAAGCTGGCCCAGAGCAGAGTACTGCAGACAGCAATACAATTCCTTGCTTTCAACAGCAAAGCTTCCAGTGCCACACCATTATCAGCTCTGTCCTGATGTTTAAGGAGAGGAGGGGGGGGGAAGCAGAGATGAGAGGGGTTCTGTCACCTGCCAAAGGCTGGGATAGAGCAAAAATCTCCCAGTTCCCAGGTTCCCAAGACACTGAACCACAGATGATGTGCCCTGGCTCCTGGCTTTTCTTCTGCTTCCATTACTCATCTCCTGTTTGCCCTTGAAATGTTTCAAAGACAAAAGCTAATGAAGTGCAAGTAACAGAGAAGCCAAGCATCCTGGCTCACATCTTAAAAGGTTGGTTAACTTCAAGATAAGTACAGAACTGCCTCCTGTCTGTTTGCAAATACCTTCCAGGGAGGATGCAAAAGGGGTCCCAGCCTGAAGCCTAGCACCACAGCCAACTCCAGCACCTACCATCCTCCTCTCACCGACCCTGCACCAGCACAAAAGCCCTGAGGCAGGAGTGGAGCTGCCATGCTCATCCACTGTTCCCTCTAGCACAGCACAGCCCCTCCAGGAGATGCCCAGCAGCTGCATGGCTAACTCCCTGACCCCCTTCCCAGTCCCATGACACAGGGCTGGCCTCCCCTGTTGCTTCAGAAATCCAAATCACACGACAGAGGAGACAAAAAGCTGCTGAGATCATCTTGGAAAGGCTCTTGCTGCTGCTGGCAAACACAGGGGAGATGTTTCAGGCAATGAACTTGACATGCTCCAGCACAGAGAGCAGAAAGACTCCCGAGGAATCTGTTGAAGCTGCTTGGTCTGGTTTGAATCCTGTCATTTCTGCAGTGGGAACAAGTTTCCCAGCTCTGGAAGCTAACAAGGACAGAGCTGGCCTAGCTCCAACTACTAACCTCTGGCAAAAAAACCCCAAACATTTCATATGTTTTGGTAAAAAAAAAGAAATCTCTCTTTATGATCAGAGGCTTGGCTAGCACATGGCTGTTTGAAACTCTCCTGGGCACCACCTTTATTCATCCAGAGCATCAGGATGGTTTTCCTTTTCCTCTACAGCATCGGAGCATCAGTAGCACAAGAGGCAGGTCACCCCACTGTGGGCAGAGGACAAGCCCATTCAGCAAGGCTGATTTTTATGCTCCTAAGTTACAGTAATATGCTTTAAAAATACAAAGGATGCCATGAGGAGCTGGGAGCAGAGCTCTCAGCAAGGGCAGGACCCCACAGCAGCTGATCACAGCAGGCACTCACCTCTGCCCTCCTGGGCTGGGAAGGGTTAATGGGATTTATCTGCCTTGGGAGAGAAAGGGAGGAGTAAACAGCCCCAAAATACAGAAAAGGAAGCTCAGCCCTTGGTCTTCAGCCTGGTGTTGACCAACTGCTGGGCTGAGAGGAGCAGTCCTGGCTGCAGGAGCACTCAGGTAGAAGTTGCTTCGAGGCAGGCTCTGGGGACTCACTGCACAACATCACCAGCACAGAGGGTGAGAAGCTGCCCCACAGGGCTGGGCTGCAGGCCTGGCTCATAGATGCAAGGGAAGCCAAGCCCAAAAGCATCCTGAGCCCAAGCACAGCTTTAGCTGTGAGTATTCCAGCTCAGCACCCACAGATGAAGGCAGAGACAGGTTCTGCTGGGGGAAGTATGTACCTGCCACTGCCTCATCCCCCAAAATCCTCAGCCTGAACGAGCTCCTGCCTCTCCCTACCTCTCTCTGGAAAAAAGGAGCATTAAAAGGCCAGCCCAGCTGCTGGCTTCAAGGTTCCACAACACACCAATCAACACAGACCTGCTGAACCCCATTTCTCTGGTACCTCTTCTCCCTGCAGCAGGGCTCCACTCTCCTTTCCTCCCCTGCACAATCACTTGTACCTAAGCACACAACACCACAAGGAGTTAAACAGTTCCATGAATTGCTTTTAGTCTTCACTCACAGGATGAATCTTCTCCATGCCTCCCTGCTAATGTTCTCCTCCAAGGTGGCTGGTGCAGAAGGATGACATCCCAAGCAGCCCAGCCCAGCTGAGCACAGACTGGGAGTTTCCTCAGCAGAGAGCCCCCCTGAGATCAAAACAGCCTCTGTTCCTCAGGAATCTAAATGTGATAGAGCTTTGATGCCTTTGGAAGGTGATCAAGGTGGTAGGAATAAAATAAGCCATGAGCTTCTATTGCTCCAAGTGGCAACTGCTTGGAGGCTCAGGGGTGCCAGCTGCAGGTGTATCTCCCAAGACTTCTATAAGGAAGGATCAGGATATGAGGACATGCACTAGGAAGGATCATGCACCAGGAGAGAATCCTTCCTTTATCTACAGTCCAGCTATTTGTTCTTCAAAGCACCAGAAAAATGTGCTGGAGCTTTCCAGTTTTTGACAAACAGATTTACAGCCAAAAAACTAAGATGTAAGGACATGATGGTCTCCTGATTCCTGTGCACAGGGCAGGCAGCAGCAAGCCCAGAGCACCCAGTCAGCATAAACACCAGCTCTGGTGGCTTCTAAATACCCATGGAAGCATGTGGGTGCTCCCAGGGGCTGCCTCAGGGTGAGGGGATGAGGGTCAGGGCTCTGCTCCCCCCATACCAAAGTGGCTGCCATAGTCAGCTAGCCAGAAGAAGCTGCTTATTCCCCCCTGCATTCCTTCCCATCAAAAGGAAAATGCAAACTAAACATCCTTTGCATAAATCTGTATAATTGCCAACTATTCCTGCAGGACACAGCACAGAATTCTGAAAGAAGAAATAAAACTTCTGAATTATTAAAGCAAGCATTCTGCTCTTCCCACTGGAAATACTCTAAACAGAAGCCTCTGTTTTTCCTTTGCTCTTTGAAATGTTTCTTTCTGGGTCCAGAAGATGTCTCCTTTGCCAACCCAACCCCCCTCCCATTCTTCTCCAGCTCTTCAGGAGCCCATCTCAGCCTACCTCCTGCAAGAGAACATCAGCTGGACACTCTCCTTGGAGCAGCTCTCTCCTCCTGGGCTGCCTGCTCCACCCCAGCAAGGGGTTTGGAGGGGGTAACCCACTGAGACTTCCCCACAGGAGGGTGCTGGGTTGGGCACATCACTGCTTTGCCTCCCATTTCCCACCCTCACACTGGGGCTAGGTCAGGATTGGGGCCACTTAGGAGGTCCTTCAGCATCTCCTGCTGAGCCTCCTGCACCAGGGTGCTGAGCATGCCAGTAGGGTGATGGATATGTGACAGTCCATGCTCAGGCCCCTCCAGATCAGGGACATCTTCTGCCTGCTGCCATGGCTTTGCCCCCACTGGCACTCACGGGCTCAGACACCACCATCCTCACAGGCTCCCCCCAAGCCATTCAGCTCAACATCTCCTCCTGAAGCACAAAGGGCACAAAGCCCCTTCCCTTCACCCCCAAAAGCAAGCAGTGCCAATGCAGATACCTTGAGGGCTGTTAGCAGTGCAGCCAACACCCCCCTAGCTGCCCTCTGCCTGGCAGGCTGCCCCTCAAAACCCCCTCCCAGCTGAAGAGCAACATTTGCTCCTCAAGCAGAGTGAGCAAAGCCACCCAATGCCACCCCAGAGCCAGGAGCAGGGCTCCTTGGCATCCTCACCCAGCCAGGAGGGCAACCAGGGACAAGCTCTATTCAGAAACCTTCCCCTTGCCAGCCACCACTTTTATTAGAAGCTGTTAAAATTCACATCCTCTGTCTGAAATCACTTCCTTCCCTTCCTCTCTGCTCCAGGCCTGGTGTGTATTGCTGGTGCTTCTGTTTCCTACCTGCACACCCACCCAGCTGTGACTCAGTGCCAAAACAGTGGGGAAATTAGGAATCAAACAGTCTTTCTAGCAACTGTGACTCACAGGCCAAGGCTTTCTGCTGAAGGAGAAGTTTTCTGCAGCCATAATTCCCCTTCATACTACTATAACTTCCCCTTCCTCTCACTACCCCATCCAACTACCATTCCAAAAGAGAGGGCAACTATCCTTTTCTTTTCCTGCTTAATCCAGGCTAGGATTAGCTTTCTGTGCAGAAAAGAGTCAGCTCCCAACCCCATCTTCTGTCCCAAAGGTTAGCTTTAAAAGGAAGCCAGAAGCTAGGCATAAAGGAAGAAGACTGGGTACAAACCACATCACTTGGCTTTAGATGCAGCATGGCCCCAAACCCCAACAAGATGACCCCAACAGCTCATGTGCTTTTCCAGCCTGTCTGATCCAGAAAGCTTGATTTTTCCCTGCCAGCTCCCAGGCCCACACATGCAGTCACTTTCATAGGAAAAATATTCCACACACCTCTACCTACAGCTATGAAAACAGGGGTTTGAGGAGCACCAAGAGGCAGAGAGGACCAGAGAAGCAAGGCAGGCCTGGCTCTGCCCACATCACTTCCCCCCCTGCCAGCACGCTGGTGCCCAGCACCACGAGTGTGAAAGCACAGAGCCAGCAGCCCATTCTGCAGAGCTGTGGCCAGGTTTCTGGGTGCTGGAGCTGGAAATCAGTGCAGAGAAACCTCCCTGGAGAACGAGGAGGTGCCAGGTTCTGATGGAGAGACCCCTTGCAAAGACAGGTTTAATAAGGAGAGCACTTTCTTCTCCATGCTGCTGCCTAAGTCAGTTCCTGGTAGATCACAGCCACAGTCATGCAAACAACAGGGGAAAGCAAAGCTAAAAAGCCTCTTTAGGTTTAATATGCAAAACCCAGGCAGCTCAATCAAGCAACAAAAGCTAAATGTCATTTCCTCCAGTGGCACTGCCACCCTGCTCACAAAACAGAACCGTTTATGTCTGATGGCTTGTCATCTTTGTGAGACACCAGGGACAGCACTGAAACAGCCTGGGGGAAAGCTGCCGCCGAGGAGAGGGGAGGAAGGCTCAGTCCTTCACCTCACTGCACACCACCAGCACGGAGAGTGAAGGAGGCAGCTGGGAAATGCAAGAGCTGAAAGGCACCAGTCACCCCAAAAGTCCCAAGCACACAACATCACCATGCCAGCCCGGGTGAGGAGAAGCAGGAGCTGCCCTCAGGATTTGAAACAAGCCTCATCCAAAGCACAGAAGCTGTGCTCGAGGATAACCAGCCAACCAACCATCCATCTCTCCCCTCCCTCCCAGCAGGCAGCCAGCCAGCTGTGCAATCTGAAAGCACCCAAAGACCCAGCACCACCAAACTCCCCCAGCCAGCATCTCTCCATCTGAAAGAGGCTGAAGTTTCCAGCTCCAGCTCCTTAAAGCTGCTTCTCACATCCCTGCAGAGCCATGCAAACGATCCCAGCTAAGTTGCAAAGATGCTGAGTGTCTGCTTGCCTGTTCCAGTTAACAGGATTAGGGGTGCTCAGCATTTCTGTAAAGCTGGCCACAGTCTGAGTCACTTAACACTGGATTTAGGACTCTTTCCAGCTCAGCCTGCTTAAGCACCAGCACAAAGCACTTCCACCCAGCAGCAATGGACATCAGGTTTTCATTTGGGGGGTGTTTATTGAATAGATTAGAGTGATCTGCTGCAGCAAAGATGTGAATCCAGGCACCCACACACTTTCTGCTGGCCTCTCAGCAGGTGAAGGTGTCAGTGCTGAGAGGTCTGAAACACAAGGGCCACAAACACCTTTTTGGACTAGTTTCAGGTGAAAACTTCTCCCTTAGCCTTCCAAGTAACACTTCCCAGTTTCTCACTTGTTTTCTCTATTAGATGCAGGTATTTTGCCATCTTGACTTGTCACTTGGAAGCAGAAAGGTTTTGTTCAAAATAGGTCAAAAAACCAAGTGGGAAAAGTCAAACTCTCAGCCATGTGTGAGCCATGCCCAGAGCCCCTCAGAGAGGCTCCTTTAGGGGCAGGGTTAAAAGCCTCTCACCTAGCTCAAGCTGCAGGATACAGCAGTTAGGAAAAAGGTGCATGTTTGTGCACAAGCCACCCCCAAGCATCCAGCCAGGCTGGCAGATGGACACAGGCTCCCCTGGAGCTCCAGCCACTGCCCTGTCACTTTTGCCTCTTCCCACTGGTTCTCAGCTCCTATGGGTGCTCAAAATAGCCAGCACCAAGGAAAAGCCCCTGAGCAGGAGTGCTCTGAGTACCCAGTATCATGTCTGATGTGATAGCAGACAACTCAGTGCCACTGCCATCACTTCAGGTGATGCACACGGCAGTCTCACTCCAGCAATGGGGACTGTGCTGTAAACCAGGGGTGGAAGACCTGCTACCTATTTGATATGTCTCATGTTCCTCCAGTGCAGTTTTCCAGCCTCAGAACTTGCCATTTCCTCCTCTCCCCCATCATGACTGTGTGGCTGAACACAGACATGCTGCCAGGGCTGAAGAGATATTCTTAAACACCCAAAACCAACCAAGCACAATCCTGCCAGGAAAACATTGCCCACTAGCCCAAACTCCACAGCAAGGAACACAGCTCAGGATATCAGTGTGGAAAATACTCCCAAAGGAGGGGAGGTAACAGCTTCCCATTGCAAAGAGCAGCTCCTTGGTCCAGCTTTCCACAAGCCCTGGGACAGTTTCTGACTCCAACAGCAGCAGGTACACCTGGACCCACCCCTACTTGCCCCTACAAGTGCAAAGGTCAAACATCACCTACAGCATTAATCCTTCAGCTGCAGATTCACTAATGGCATGGGCAAAACAGGCCAGGGAAATTGGAATTTTATGGAATTCAATCCTCATATAACTTAATTCATTGCTAGTTCACACCAGCTTCCAACACCAATTCAGGTATTGAGAGAGAAGGCACTGAAACTCTGAAGCAAACACCCTGCTGCCCCATCTCTGGTTCAGCACAAGCCAACCACCTCTCCTCCCCATCTCCCAAGCTTAGGTTCCCTAGGTTTTGCCACAGGTCACCCCACAGCCTTGTCCCAGCTCCTTCTCTACATCCAACTGAGGATGTAGGCTCTTCACCCCACAGGATTTTAGAAGTCTTCAGTTCTGCTGCCTCCAAGGCTGAAGGTGTTCCCCAGGGCAAAGGATGCAAGATCCAAAGCCAGGCACAAACCTCTCCTTCCTTTCCCCCCAATCCTTATTTTCCAGAACTAGGCAGTCATCTCCACAGGAGCACATCAGATCCCCTCTCCAGGGACTCTATGGGGCTCTGAGGACCACAGAGGAGGGGAGAGGTGGAAGCTACCAAAGAGGGAACATGCATCAACCTCCTGAAAGTCAGCTGAACATATCTATTCAAAACCAGTCCTGGGTCAAGACAGAAAGCCACTAAATCAAACAGTTCCTCTGAGTTGTGCCTAGAGGATAACATGCCTCCCAAATGCCACTGGGCAATGTTTGGGATCTGTAACAGTGCCATTTATTACTGCTGAGGGTCACAGCTGTCAAAGGACTGGTGCTCTCATGGGGGGGGGGGTTCTACCTTCCAGCACTGCATCCAAGCCAAGGCTGACTCCAGGAGTCTCCTTAAGAAGTTCTCCAAACCCTGTCAGATGGCACCAGATCTTCCTCTTCCCAGAATGGCTGCAAATACCCATGGTCCCAAGCCTAGGACTGGGGGCCAGGCCAGCTCACTGTTGAGCAGCCTTGGCTTAAACCAGCAGCCTGGAAAGGGGCCAGTCTGCTTCCAAAAACTTCAGCTCACCCTGGGTGCTGCCCCTGCATGCTCCCAGCAGCAGAACAAGGCTGTGTTCCCAGCCCACTTACAAGACAATAGCCTTCCTCGATTTTCCAATCCACTCTCAAAAGCTGCAGGAATCCAGCATTAGTTGTCCAGACCTTTCAGTGTAAAAATATCTCCCTCAATAGATGAGCTATTCTGTACAACCTGCCTCCTTCACTGCTCCTCAGTGCCAGAAGCAAATCCTCTCTACCCTTCCTGCCAACATGCAGAGACTTGGGCACCAGCACCTCGAGGCTGGCACTGTAACAGAATGCAAAGAACAACCCCACAAAGCTCAAACATCCCCAGCCCCTCTCCTGTCCTCTCCCCACTCTCCTCCAGTGCTGCTGCCTCTGAGCTGCAGAGAAACCAAGCCCAGCAATGATCCAGGTGTTCATCCTGCTCAAAGAGGAACAACTCCAAAGCCAGTCCTCAGCTGAGCATTTGCTTCACCTCTCAATGCTCCTGCTAGACTGAAGAGTTACTGCAAACCAGCCACCTACAGACCTTTCTGAGATGGGCCCTGGCTGCTGTGTTTGTGCTCAGTCACTACACCAGGACAAGCTGCATGCTGAGGACACTCTGATCCCTAGCTTGTCATACCTTGAGCCTCCCAACCCCTGGAGACCTGACTGTCCAAGTGATTTAATAACAGGAGGCAGTTCTGCCACAGAACAGGAGCAGAGCAGTCATCCTCTTGCTGAGCACAGCCAGCAGGGCTTGGGTTGGGAAAGCCTCCAGCTGCCCCAGCAGCAGAGGTGTGTATCATGACAGAGCTCTGTGCTGCAGGTCATGGCAGAGCAAAAGGGCAAGAGGTGCATCAGAGAGTGAAGAGCTCCTGCTCAGTAGCACTTGAAGATGGGCATGGGTGATGCCATCACTTGGCTCCTCTGTTCAGTGCAACCTTTGAGCCCAGAAATTCTCCAACACATCAGACTTGCTCAACTCACCTCAAATGCATTGCTGTATCTGGAGATGTGGTTAAAGATGCAGGGATATTACAGGATCCCAGAATCTCAGCAAGGTATGGGTTGGAAGGGACCTCTAGGGATTATCCAGTCCAACTCCCTTGCTAAAGCAGGGTCATCCACAGGAGGTGGCCCAGGATCACCTCCATATGGGTCTGGAATCTCCACCACCTCTCCAGGCAGCCTAGTATTATAAAGTTAATATATATTAAGTAACACTATTGCTTCAGGCCATAGTCACACCTCTGCTAATATCTGTCAGGTCCCATGAGAACACATGAGACCACTACACTAAATTTATTAACTCCAGTTAGTGCATTCTCTATGCTGGGGACCTGCCTACATTTGCTTGCTATGGTCCCAGGAGACTACATGACTTTGGGCTGCCTCCAGCCATGCACAGGCCAAAGCAGAGCTCTGCTGGACATCACTCTGCTGAACCTGGTACCTCCAGTACCTCCATTCACATAGAAACATGGGTCTGAGCATCTCATACCCTTGTTTAATTTGGCCACCTTTGCATGATGAAAAAAATCAACCCAGAAAGTTGCTCAGAGTTAGAAAAATGATCATCTAGAGTAAGGACAGGGTCAGACATGTTTTCAGATCCCAGCTGTGAAGCATTTGGCTTTCTGGACACCAGCAGCCAGTTCAGCTTGGTCAGGGGCTCAACTGGGGCTGCTCACATACAGACATTGGGGAAGGGGGAAAAAAAACCAGGCACAATCTCAAGTAGCTTGGGTGAAAAGTGACACTGATTTCCAAAGCAGCCCATACTTCAATCAACACTTTTTACTTCCATAATCAACTGCATGCAATCAAGGGAACAGGCTCAGCATCTACATGTGCACTCAAGCCCTGTTGGGGCACCAGGAACACTGTCTACATGCTCAGAGCCAGCCCAGAGGAGATGCCCTGCAGCAGCTGCATGGCACAGAGACAAAACACAATGAGGAGCAGGGAGAGCACAGCTTCTTGCACCTTGAGCTTGGCCACATTGGACACATGGAGAAACTTCTGCTTGGGGAAAGAATGTCCAGCAGCTCCACACATAGCTGAGCTTTGACAAGGCATCAGCCCCAACAGCCATGGCTGATGGATGGTGAGCCATGCTCCTACATGAGGGAAGCACCCACTATGTCCATATCCAGCATAGATATGTTGGAAAATGAGGTGCATGAGCAATGCCACTTCTGTGGCTAATGCTCCAGAGTTAGGAAGGTACAATGACATCTCCCATTACACAGGAAACCACCCAACTCACCCCAAAACAGAAGGTCCAGGATTGGAGTACCCTGTGCACAGGGGATCAGCAGAATGGGGAGCCCTGGAAGCATCTTCTCACCTTCCTCCTGCCCAAGACGTGGCGTGCACTCGCTCTCCACGTGGTGCTCAGCTGCACAGCAGCAAACCCCAAGGACCTGCTGTGCTCATCAGCACCTGAAGACCTAACCTTCCTCATACCCAGCTCTGTGCTGGCACAGCAAAAAACTGTGGCCAGGAACCAGGGACTCTGTCCACAATGCCTAAAAAGAGCAGAACAAAGCTCCTGGCTCAGCCACGAATGTTTCTGCGTTTCCGGAGAAACCGCAGCGTGCTTGGAGCGAGCAGGGAGATGTGACTGCCTCCTGTAGCCTCTGAGAAGAGGGGAGACAGCAACAGCACATCACATCTCACTGTCTCAGGGGTAACATGAAGAGCAGAAGGTGCCCAACCAACAGATCTCCAACTTCTTTTTATCTGCTCATCCTTTCTAGCCTTTTTTACAGACTACAAAATGCCCAAGCACCCAGGGAAGGTGAGGGCATCTCTCAGTGCTGGTTTTCCCCCTCCACCCATGTATGCCCACACAGACCTGCAGCCCTTCAGAAGCAGGGAGGCACTGTGTCAGGTGCACTGGGAGGATTTGGGGATGCATGTCCTCAGGCTGGTAATCCTGTGCCCCACCAGGAATCCATGGAGAGGGGGGGAAAAAATCTGGAGCAGCATCAAGTGCAACCACATCCTACAAGCTGCTCATACTGTCCAAGGAGAGATAAGCCACTCAGGCACAGAGCAATTTTCTTAATGGCAATAACTGTGTTTACATGCAAAACAAGGCCATGTGCACCCTCCAGATGGGGCTGGCCTTGCTGCCTCCCACCATCACCCTGAGCACCCGACAGCAGCAAGCTCCCAGGAGATTTCCAGTCAGCACAGTGCCACTCCTCCCCGTCCCCAGCACATTCCCCACTTCAGTCCACACCCAAATGAGCTGACCACAAACTGTGTGTGTCTGCCTGCCCAGAGGAACCCCCATCACAATTGCAGCCTGTCCCCAGGCACAACCAAGACCCCCTCAATCCCTTTCCCCATCCACTGCATGTCAGGAGGCTCTATCAGCACCATGTTCAATTCCACCTGTGAAGTCACTTCTTGGCTGTCTTTGCAGCTGAGAACTTGGTACGCAGCAGCGTGAGGGGCAGAGGGAGGGAGGACAACTGCGACATAGCAACCTCGCTCCTCCAACGAGGAGACAGTGTGGCAGCACAGCACAGCAAGCAAGAGACAAGCAGGGACATATACACGTGGTCACCCATCAGACATCTGAGATGTAACACCGACACCCAGGACGTGCCCTGGGCAGGGAGATGGGCACTAGGGCACGGAGGCTGTCAGAGAAGTCCCATGGCCGTGAGCCACTCAGCAGCCCCAGATAGGACTGCACTTACGGTTCCAAGAGCTCTTGGCTTGCTCCAGCCCCTCCCCACCCCCAGGAGAGGTCAAAAGAAAACAACAAGGCACCAAAGACTGCATCTCCCACCCCGCAGCTCTCTGGGCACACATGAAGGCACCTGGACATACAGGCCTTAGCCATCCCATACCTGCACTCGGTGACACTACAGCAACAGCTCCCGCTCCGCCGGCTCCGTCTCCCGGAGCGCAGCTCCATCCTCGACTTCCTCAGGCTGAAGTACTCCGTGAGCTTCCCGAAGGCAGCCATAGCCCCCGCAGCGTCCGAGCGTGTGCCCGCCTGAGTCTCTGGGCGCTGCTCCCACTGCACACTCAGGCATGCTACAGCCTGGCTGCGCTCGCTGTCCCGCTCTGTTCCGGCAGCCCACGGCACCGGGAAGGGAGCGGTGAGAGTCACAGGGAGAAACAGCACACAGGGCAGGAGGAGTTTAGCCAGGAACAGTCCACAGCATGTTCCACGGCGATCCCTCAGATTTTGAGGGTAGGAAGCCCTGCCTCCCTGGGTCAATCGCAGGCACTGGGCTGCACCAAGAGCAGCTGGAGTACACACACAGTGTGATGCTGCAGAGCTGAATTAAGGAGGAAAGAAGGGGTGGAAGTGTAGTAACGCCTGCTGGAAAGGATCCCTCTAGTAGCAATGGCACAGGTCTGCAAGACCCGACGTCGAGGGGCTGCTTAGATTGTGAGGGAGCTAGCCTGTGGGAAGGCAGCCCAAGATAGCTGTGGTGGCCCTCAGCCAGGTGAGGGGATGCTGTCTGGATCAGGTGGTGATGAGAAAAGCCAAGAAATCGACTGTTCAGATGAATATCCAAAGGGTCTGTTCTCACAGCATATGGAGACCACCACAATAGGTGGAGAGGATCCCCACTTGCTCTTCCTGTGAAGGATCCCTGCTTGTTCTTCGTGCAACAGATCCTCACTTGCTCTTCTTGCAGCTATTCAGAGTTTTCCTCCCTCCTCATTTTCCAAAGCAGAAGACAACCCTTAGCCACCAGCAGCACCTACCTAAGGTGATTTTCCAGGCTGTCACCAGACACCTGAGCACAAGGAGATGGACAGACGTTTAGAGCAAGCAAGTCTGATCCAGTTCGAGGTCACCTGCAGGCTCTGCTCCCCAGGCTCCAGCAGAAAGCCTCTCTACAGCAGGCAGCAGATAAAGGAATGTCACCAACCTGACAGGAAATCCTCCTGCCAAACCTCCTCTAGTCAGGAGCACTTGTCTCTGCATCCTCAGTGCCTGACGCCAACTGGGCGGAGGAAAAAACAAGGGCTTCAAAAAAACCCAATCTCGCTACAGCCCCGCGAAGCAAAGCCAGATTAAGTCAGCGAAGCACATCCAGGGGAAGGGGTGTCTGACAGCAACTCACAACCACGCCGAGAGACCCTTGAGGAAACAGCAAAGAAAACCAACATTAACTCAACTGGTAGCCCAGCAAGCTACCTGCGAGTCCTCTTGATCCCTACGTGGTAGATGCCATGTTAAAAAATAAACAAGACCCCATTCATTCTTATTTCCGTGCTTAGAGCATCCACCGCAAGCAGCCAGATCGCAAGGAGGAATGAGCATCTGCTGCCAAAATCCTGCTGTGTGCTTTGCTGAGCCCTGCTTCCCTCCTCCCTTATTTTCTTCCTTTTCTTCTAGGCTCTGGTTCAGCTTCCTGCTCCGAATTACACACCGGGAGCAGCCGGGTATGCCCCACGGAACAGGAACCTTGCAGCCCACGGTCACCCAGGGGGGCAGCCTCCCACCCACACCGGCTGCCTGCGGCTCCCAGAGCAATCCTGCCCGCGGCTTTTGGGGGAGGATTTTAATTTGTTTGCACCATCTCGCTCCCTGCCTCCCAGCTCCGGGCACTGACATTCATCCCAGCGAAGGGGCACCAACCTGCACACAAAGCAAGGGCAGGTGATGCACCGTAAGGGTCCCGAAGCCATGGGGACCTTGCCAGCTCCTCCACCGGGCAGGTTCGCGGTCCCCCAGTACCTTCTCCCTCCCGTTCACACATCGGGAGGGTACAGCTCGGGCTCCCTTCCCTCTCACAGCCAGGGAAAAGAAAGCTGTCTACCCGCTGCTCCACACAGCCACCCCCCTTCAGCTCCCACCTTCTCCCTCCGAAGAGCTTCAGTGCTGCCGGGGAGGGGTCGAGGGTGCTTCCCAAAATCGATTCGTTTGCGGAGGGAGGGCTAAGGCAGAGCATCTGGCTCGCTGGCTCTTCCCGGCGCGGCGTGAGCCAGTAACACTGTCACCCCTCTTATCTCCCATCGGCTCCCCGTTACCGGTGGCAGTGAAATCCAACACGTCAAAGGAGGTCAGGGGAGCTGGAGGGGAGCAGAGGGGGCTTTTCGGGAGGCAGCAGGAAAGCAGCCGAGAAGGAGACCAGACAAACGGGAGACAAAAGGGGACAGCTCTTGTTTCCCTGCTACAGGGGACAGGCATGATGCTGGCTTTTCGGGAGGCAGCTAGGTTCTGGCACACACATGCCTTCAGAGGAAGACAGCAGCGGTTACCTGGCAGAGATGATATCTGCTCCTGAGCTATGCAAAAGCAACCGGAGAGTGGCTAGCCTGGGCAGCAGGAGGAGTGGAGGGGGATGAACGGGGTTAATCTGAATCCCTCTCTTCTCCTTTCCTCCCACCACCTGATGGGAAGGCAGAGGAGCAGACACTGCCCCAAGGATCCTCCTTTGGCATTTACAAAGCACAATCGTTTGGGGACAAAAGGGCAATTTGGAAGACTGTAGAAAAAGAAGCAGGTGGATTAGAGTGACAGACACTCCAAGAAGCAAATCAGCCTTTCCCAGTACCTTGGCTGCACTGGGGACAACCCCTACAGCCAGGGACACCCTGCAATCTCCTTCTGGGCAGGTAAGTAGGACCCACACCTCCTCCCAGAAGAGTCAGGCCTCCTGCAAGGCTCCAAAGCTTTCTTTGTGAAGCCAAACACCACTGGCACTTGCAAAACAAACAGGAGGAAACTGTGCCTTCATGAAACTCCATGTCTGGGTAGCTGGGGGCAGTGGGATTCAAGGTGCTAACGCCTGAAAGTTCAGACAATGCCATAAACATCTCCATCTGTGATGAAGTAGTGGTTCTCCAAAGGGAACTGCTGCCCCACAGGCCACCACCCACTGCATCCCAGTCCCCTGAACCAGGCTCATCAGGGACCCATCTGTCTGGAAGTACAACCAGAGCTGGGGCAGAAGCAGCACAAGATCCTACATCTCCCCTCTGTATTTTAGCCTCTGTTGACCTGGTGCAAGGGGAGGGTCATCTCCTTTCCTCCAAGGCAAACTCAGGTCCTTCCCTGCCCAAGGAATGACAAGGTCAGCCCTTCAAGATAAGGCTGTCACAGAAGCCTGTCTCCCAGAGGAGCTCCATGCCTTTTGTTGAGCAGCAGAGGCAATCTGCTGAGAGATTGCTGAAATATCTCTAATTTCACATTAACAATCTGCTGTGCTGGGGTTTGCAGCCATGTACTTAGTGATGTGAAAGTCAGCTTCCCACTTCCACTTAGTAGTAGAATAAAACACTTCTAAGTGAAACAGTAGTTTAATTTGCAGGAGACAAACTGATTTTTAAGAGGAGCTGTGGAGGAGACTGTTAAAGCAGCAATCACAACCCATCCAGCTCTGGCTGGCTGTGGGGGGTACTGCAGAGCACTGCCACCACACATCACCACCTCTGCCAACCATCACCAACATGTTTGCATAAGCATCTCACACCTTTGTCTGCAAACACTTTGGAGGGAAGAAAAAAACCCAAGTCAAACATAGCCATGTGGTTGTCTGGGTCCATCTCACATTCTTGTACATATGCTTGTTCAGACCATAGAGACCAACATTTCTCATTTCAAAGCTCTCCAAACAGTGAAGCCATCGCATACATGGCAACCAGCACCAGTCCTAGCTTGCAAACAATCTCAACCCTTCTCCAGGCAGAATTTGTAACAGCCACCTCACAGCAACCTCAAATACAACAAGTCCTAGGGCTGCCCAAGAGCAGGGCACTGGAAAGCATCTCTGCCAAGTCCCCTGCCCAGCCAGCACAGCAAGGCAAGCTGGATGACACTGGAAGGTGGCCCTTGCACCATCCCCAGGAGAGGCCTCACAGCTCCTGGTCACTGTGCTCCTGAGCCTTGAGCAAGCAAACCATATCCTACTGCATCTTTGTGGCTTTCTTGGACAGCTTTTATTCTGATTACACCTCTCAAGTGTGGCTAGGCAGAAGCAGGGAAGAAGAAAATGGGTGCTCTTCAGAGCTGACAGCTTCTCCATCTGCTCCTTCAGTGCCAGAGGACTCCAGCCCTGTTTCTCCAGGGCTTCAGTTCCACTCCTCCACACCAGGACTGCTCAATCCAAGTTAAACACAGCTACTCTCCCAGCCCTGGCTCCTCTGGACAGCAGCATCCTGAAGAGTCACTCACTAGCTGATGCAGAGCCTGCTGCTGCTCCTCCTTCTGCGTTGCTTTTAGCAGCTCACTCCTACCCCCAGGACAGCTTAGGTGACCCTCACAAGTACTAGCCAGCTCTGGGGGAAGTAGGTAGGACAGAGTTAAGCCATACTGGGAGTAGCCACCTCATTTTTACAACAGCAGCAGCACCTTGGCTGCTTTAAGGTTCCCCTGCCACACAGCACCTCCCACATCTGGCTGGTACCTAGAGAGCAGCTGCTGCTGCCTCTTCTGATGTCCTCCAGCAACACAGAGGATGGAGCCCAGGAGGATGGGTAAGTGGAGCCCCAGACAGCAGGTTGAAGTCAAAGCAGTGACAATAGCAGAACAGTCTAGAAAAGCAGCAAGTCTGGCCAAAGAAGGAGCCAAAGCCTGGGCAGCTGGTCAGGGACAGAGCCTAGAGCAGGAGACTTGTCTGCCTGCTCACCCTGAGATGTCCCAGAGCCAAAGGGCAAACGTTCCCAGAGCCATAGCTCAGAGAATAAAAGGGCTGTAAGTCTGAGTACTCCAGTTCCCATCTGTTGTGGTCAAAGTTCCTCTCCCCCAGAGGGGAAAAAACACCTGCTGAGATCCCAAAAAACAAGTAAGGAGAAGCTTCCTGCTCCTCCTTCAGGGAACAGCTTCAGGTCAGGTTGGAGAGGATTTCTCATGAGCTTTTTTGTAGTGCCAGCTGTGGAGGAACCAGCTTCTTCAAGTCACCTGAAGGCACCAAACTTCAAAGGGGTTTGGGGTAAGAATTCTCCAACTGCTGAACCTCAGCCCTCAGCTCCCTGTCCAGTTTCATGGGAATGAATGAAGCTAATAATGAAGAATATTGATCATCATCATTTTTCTGGAGGGCAAGGTAAGTTCTGAGCACTGACTCTTGGGGTTTAGGAAATAATTCTTCCACCCTGTTTTAAATCCACTCACAGTATCTGAGTCTTCATTTTCCCCACCAGTTAACCCAGTGCACCACAGGGCCAAACACTTCAGAAGTCATGGAAATAAAACTGGAACACACTATTTTACAGTATGAACAAACCCAATTATCACCACATGCACACAAAGAAACATGTTAAGTGCAAGTATGAACTGATTTAAGAAACAGATGCACAAGAGACTACTAGCAACTCCCAAAATGCTCCCAACAGCAAGCAGAGTCCCTCTTGTTCAGTTACACTGCAGAGTTCTACACAAGCTCTAAGGTGCCAAGTCTTCAGGAGGTTCAAATAATTCTGTAAACATCTTTGCAGCTGGAGCAGAAGACAGTAGCAGCTCAACATAGGGCATCATGCAAAGATAATGCAAACTGAAACCACAAAACCAGCAGTGGAGTCCCCATCCCTGGAGGTATTGAAGAGAGTTGGAGATGTGATGCTGAGGGACACAGTTTGGTGGTGACTTGGTAGTGCTGGGTTAACAATTGGACTTAGTGATCTTAAAGATCCCAACCAAAACAATTCTATGATTCTATGTAGCCTCTGCCAGGGCACATCATGAGTTCCCTCCTCATCACTCCCCAAGCTCAGCCTCCTGGAGCACCCCTCACCACTGATCTCACTGTGTGCTCACAGCAACAAGCCTCAGGGAGTGGAAGCAACAGAATAGCATCCAACAAAAGAGACATACTCCTCTGCTACAACCAGGTTTGGGTCTGGGAACTTTGACAACTAATAGTTCCAAATAGAAATCTTGTTGTGCTTTTGCACCATCCTTGAGGCATAAACCAAGCCCATGTGCCTGTGCTGTGGGAAAACAAGAGCCCACAGCAGCATGACAAACTGCTGGTCCTTGCTGTCACCCACAGCCTGAGACTGCTGGAGGTCAGCTCCCCAAAAGGGTGCAGCTCTGGGACTAAGGCACACTTCAAGGCAAAGCTGTGAGCCCTATGGACCTCCTACATTTTAACAGAGCTGTAATAAAAAGCAGAGCAAGTGCTAGGCTCTATAATCTCAGTCTAACCAGGCACTTTGCCCTAATTGTCAGTTCTGGTGCACCACATGCACATGGCAGTGCCAACACCTAGCACAAACCAGCCCCAGCCATTCACTACTTTGCTTGGTGCATTGCTGTTTAGAACATTCCAGCAGCAAATCCAGATGTGTGGCCCCAAGTTACAGTTAAAGCATCCCCCCACTCTTGAGAACAGCATTGAATTACACAGGGAGAGACTTCAAAGACATCATCTTTGTGTCATTTGGGTCACTCTCCTGTGCATAAGACAGAGGAGGGCAGGCATTAGCATTAATTGACATCAAAGAGTTATGATGCACTAGAGAATCCAACATCTAAAGGCAGCAGCCATGGGTGCTGGGAGCCTGGCTGGTGGCAACCTGCTCCAATCCCTCCTCTTCCCTACCCTCAGTATCCTAACTCCTCAGGGTGAAGCTCTTGGGGGCCAAAGCATTCCTGTGCAAGGGAGGATTTGCAGGAGTTTGGCTCCAAATTCACCTTCACAGAGAGAGCCCCAGGAGGCTGGGAGTGCAACCAGCACCCAAAGGCAGCTGGTTTGGCAGCATGGAGGTAGCTGCAGCCCCCAGCATACAGACACTGGTGCTGATTTGGTCACCCAGCTCCAGTGGCTCATCAGCATCTGTCCTTTCTCAGAGCAGCAGGGGATGTGCATGCTTGTGAAACCAAATTCCCTCTTCAACCTCCTGCAGTGATGGGAATTGTCAAGTTAGCTCATCCCACCCCAAAATGTTCTCCCTTTGTGCAACACCCTGCAGTTAAATCACACACAGGGACAAAGAGCTCCCAAAGCAGGGACATTCCTGGTGCCTGCTCCTTGATGACAGGACCAAAAGCTGGCTGGAACTTGCAGAGAGGACAGATAAGGGTAGGAAAGAGCTGACAGCAGCACAGCCAGCTAAAGGAGTCATAGGGGCTTTCATGTATTTGCTGAGGAGAAAAAACCCACACGAATTGGTTGGTCCCTCCTAAAAAGTGGTCTGTTGAGTTCTAAAGGACTGAAGCAAGTGCAAAACATCAGCAATGAATGCTGCAACAGGAGAAACAAAGGCAGAATAATTTGAGGATGCTTGGAGCTGACAGGGGTATCTGGAGACTGCCTCTGCCATCCTGTGCCCACACCTGGTCACCTTGGCTCTGACCCCACCACTGCTAGGGATCCACCCAAAACTCACTTGATTCTTTCATGAAACAAACCCCAAATTCTGTCCAAAATGGACAAATAGGGCATGTGCCAGACCCATCCCCAGGTCCTCAGCCAGCCTGGGAACAGACACAGCTCAGCACTCCCCAGTTATTTCCACCCCCCCCTAAAAACCAAGCCTGGAAAACCCTCAGCAAAACTCTGAAATCTCTTTAAACTGATCAGGAATTTCAGGAAATAAAGAAGAATAATTCTTGCAATTAGAGCCCAAACATCAGTCTTTAAGAAAAATAATAATCAATATGGAGCAAGCAGTCTCCAGGGCTGGAGAGCCAGATGGCCACAATCAATGGAGCTGCCTGCACTCATCAACAACTGCTTGTGTCTCTACCTGGATCTCTGACAAGGAGCAGCCCCCTCCTACCCCTGGCTCCCCACCATCAGACCTATGGCTGTTGTTGTTACAAGGGTTCCCTTAGCAAGAACACAACCCCTAAGGCACTCCCCCCATTTCCTTCTCCCTTCCCAAAAGGTGCCAGGACTTGCAGCAGTCTGGTCAGAGAAGGAGAGAGCCCAGAAGAGACAGAAAAGGGTGGACAGGTTGTGCCTGGCTGCCAACTCATGATACAAAGCCATCCTGGTTGTGTGTTTTTCACCTCATGTTGTCTTCTCCCCACTGCTCCTGACCCTGAACACACCATGGGGGCTGCTCACCATGCCTCTGCTGCTCCCTTCACTCCAGCCTCTTTGCTCAAAGCTTCCTAGAAGGTCTGTGCCTGATGGATACCACCCAAGCTGAAGCCAGGCTGCAGGTGACCCCTCCTGAGGGCTCACCAGGGGTGAGGAGGCAGCACACAGCAGCCATGGGCTGGAGGGGGAGCTGGTGAAAATGCAATTAACTGCCAGATAAGGTAGGTCACCTTCACAAGCAGCAAAATGAGCAGGAGGTGCCTCTGAGCTGCCCCTTCAGGCACTCTGGGTGAGCTGCTTTGAAGGGAATTACAGATAAATGCAACAACTCCTCCAGGAAATTACTCATCCTCAGCCTCCAGCTTCCCTCCAACTTGTTTGAAGTCCTTCCCCTGGTCCTAGAGGCACAGCAGTATGGTCCTGAGGAGCTCCCCTTCTGATGGCTTCACCACCCAAACTAGCCCAGACCTCTGGGAGCTAGCAGCAGCCCCAGCAGTCTGTATGGGGGGAGGCTGCCCAGCCCCAGCACCCCCCCTGGAGGAGACAGCTCAGATCCCAGGGAATTCACATCCTACCCACACCTCCAAATAAGGGCTGTACCCCCTGGGGGAGGGTCACAGGCTTCCCCAGGGTCAGGCACACATCAAGAGAAGCACAGGCATCCTCTGCAGCAGACCAAAAGCCCAATGACAGGCATCTACATGCACCAGGGAAGGGCATTACATCCAACCTTTTCCATCCCTCCTCTCACCCAAGTAATGATCTTATTTCTGCATCAACCAGAGGCTATTAAAATCTCAGCTTCTTCCCCAAACAATAGATTAAGGTAATCTCCTTATGACATGGAGCTGGCCATGCCTGTTGCACTCAATGATTGCAAACTTTCAAGCCTGGAGTCAAATCTTCACTTTTCATGTCAAGTTTCTGCCCTGCACCATAATCAGCTAGACAGGGATGGTGGATTTAACTCAGTCTAAGGCTTCTTGTTTAAATTAAACTGAAAGATTTCCCCCAGGTTATAGCAATTTAATTAAAACAAAGTAAAAAACCAAAATCCTCTAAAAACTTCCACAATGTTAGTTGTAAAATTAAAACCTCTAGGACTGCCAAACAGAGCAGGGAGCCCAAACACCACCCAAGGGAAAACAAATGCTTCTTATTTCAGTAAGAAAGAGGCTGACAAACCAGAGCATGTCCTACCCCTCACAACAGAGGCAAAAATATTTCAAGTCCCCATTGGGCAGAAGAAAGAATTAGACAGAGGGTCAATGCCACCAGAGCAAGGTGCATGTTGAGACTCCTCACCTGAGAGGATCTCTCCCCACTGCCATACAGCTCCATGTCATGGCTTTCCCTGCTCAGATCCTCACCATGTAGTTAGTAGTGAAAGGTCTTTAGTCATAGAGCTGCTCAGGGGACAGACAACAGCTCTTTGAGCTCTGGGACCTGTGATACCTGCAGTCCCTGGAAGCTGGTGACATTAGCTGTGGCCTCATGGGGCAGTTGCACAGCAGGTTCCTGGGAAGAATCAGAGAATCTTAGGGGTTGGGACCTCTGGAGATCTTTTAGTCCAACCTCCCTGGCAGAACAGGTTGCACAGGATGGGCTCCAGGTGGCTTTGGAATGTCTCCAGAGATGGAGATTCCACCACCTCCCTAGGCAGCCTGTTCCAGTGCTCTACTACCCTCAAAGTAAAGAAGTTCCTCCTTAGGTTTAGATGGAACTTTCTATGGTCCAGTTTGTTCCTGTTACCTATCCTATCACTAGGCACCACTAAAAAAAGCCTGGTCCCTTCCTCCTGACACCCACCCATGAAGTATTGATAAGCATTGAGAAGATCCCCCCTCAGCCTTCTCTCCTCCAGGCTGCCCAGCCCCAGCTCCCTCAGCCTCTCACCATAAGATGCTCTAGTTCCCTAATCATTTCCATAGCCCTTTCCTGCACCCTCTCCAGGAGTTCCCTGTCCTTCTTGAAGAGGGGAGACCAGAACTGGACACAGTATTCCAGATGTGAATTCCACCCTTCAGGAAGAGCTTCTGCACTGCAGGTCAGCCTGCACAAACCCTGAGGAACCTCACTGCTTCCAGACCTCCTCTTCCTCACACTCATGTTATGCTCATGCTGTGAATTCACTGCAACCTTGTATGGTGTCAGCAAGGTTACTACTGGCATGGAAAAAGGAAGAGGGGGAAGGAGACCCTGCAGCATCCCAGAGCCTCCACCCCCATCAGCTCCTCCCAGCTGATCTTCTATTCCTACCTTTACCATGCTGCTGCCCACAAAGGATGCTGCCAGCCTACTGGCAAGGGACAAGGAAGCCCTGAGGAGGCACCTGGGCAGGTTGACAGGGACTGGTTGTGGGATAGACATCACTGTCACACTGGGGCTTGCTGTCCCAGGCACAGAAGATGTAACCTTTGGAACCAAAAACTCCAAACAGCATCAGCAGAAAGAAGCCATAAGGCCCCAGGATGAGTCAGCTGAGCTGGTCTAAACCAAACATCAGCCCAGTCCACCCACACTCCCTCAGTCATGGAGTGAGCTGACTCATCCCATGGCCATTCAACCACTGGACCTGACATAAGGGTGGAGGGAAGTGGCTGAGTCCAGCAGCATGGCAGTTCAGACCTTTCCCCAACACCCACCAGATGATGTGCAATGTGAAGATATGCCCTGAAGAGCTGTGTGGGGACACCACACCAGCAGAGCATCCTAGGATGCTGTCAGAGCCTGGAACACATGAGGAAAGGCAGCAGAACTACTACACATCCAGGATGACTGGATAATGAGGCACATTAAAAGAACCCAAACACTTAAGTGCTAGTTGGCCAGAGGGTTTAGCCAAGGCTGTTCCTGCCAAGCAATGAGGGTCAAGGATCCCCTGGATTCCTACCATAATTCAACACCCTCCCCCAAAGAGGCTGCAGGGCAACACCTTCTTACAAACAGCCCCACTGGGGTCTGTCAAGCTGTCCTTCAACACAGAGGGAGCACAGGGGGATGGCAGCAAGCAGAGCACATTGCCTGGGGCATAGAGGAAGGAGGCTCAGCACTGCAGCCACACTTCATAGCAGCAGAGCTCTCCAAACCTCCAAGCCCATGACATCCACACGGGAAGAAAAATAACTCCCAGCATGTGCTCTACACAGCCACTGCTGGGGAACAAGCAAAAGATGGGTTAGACTTGCTTACAAGCCCCAGCTCTCCCAGCCTTTCCCTAGAAGACAGCAAAGCCTGAAATACACCTCAGAGAGCTTTGTTCACAATGTTTCTGTGCCCCTTATCTCAGCCTGGATGTGCACCTCTGCACAAGCAGAGACCCCACAGCACCACCAGCCCTCAGTCACGTTCCTCAGCACATGGCAGGATACCACCACGTTACCTGTGGGGTTAAGCAGCTTCCCTGTCCTGTGCAGCAGGTGACAGCGGGCAAGGTGTCTCTGCTGGCACCACTGGCAGGTCTGAGAGCTGTGCCATGGCCTCCCAAACACCAAGGAGCCCCAGCTGAGGTGTCTGCTTCACCCTGGGCAGGACCACAGGACCTCCCATCGCCTGATGCTTGCAGAAGCAATAGGTGGGAGTCCCAGGGAGCATCATGACAGCACAATAACAAACCCTAAGCACTCTGCTTCCTTCTCAGGTCCAAGTTCCTCAGCCTCAGATGTCTCAGAACTGCAGAGGAACTAACTGGGGCAGAGACCAGACCTTCAGCCACAGGGCCCTGGGGGTTTGCCTCGGACGTCATCGCTGCTGAGCTGCTGGAGGCAGGCAGAGCTCAGTGGTGCAGCTCAGCATTGTGCAATTCCCAACTGATTAAACTCAGGAGACCCTGGAGGCAAAACTCAAGGTGCTGTTTTCCCCTCTAAGGAGGGGATCATGAAGGTCTCTTGGGTTATTTCTCTGCTGTATGGTTCTCCCAAGCTGCTCCCCCATCTGCAGGATGGGCTGCTTGTACTTTGGGGACACAGGAAAGGTTTCTCCAGCTGGGAGGCTTCATCAGGAAAAGAAGGAAAACAGGAAAAAGGAAGATCTTTGGTCCCCAGGTCACTGGCAGAAGCTCTCTACACTCTGGACCAACTCTTTTGTCACACCATGGTCACATCCACAGTCAGACCCTCAAACCTACCTCAGCTGCTGCTTCCAGCAAGAGGGGCAAACCCCCCTGTGAGCCCCTAACTTGCCCTGCATACATGTGTTACCTGATGCCTGGGGCACACAGAGATAAACCCTGACACCCAGAATACCCAAAAGCAACTCTGGGGGGAAAAAAAAAAAGATCACAACCCCACCAAAATCAGGAGCCCTCATCATTCTCTTCAGTGGCTTCCTAAAGCACCTTGAGTCTGACCACAGCAGCCCTTTGCCAACACATAAAAAGCAAAAACTGAATCTGGGTGGACACAGTTTAAAAGCAGAAGTTGGTTTCCCTAGGGCAGCATGGCCTCATGTGGGGCACAACTACACTGGTCCCAGGGTAGCTCTGCTCTTGCCTGGGCACAAGGTAGCCAGTGCAGCACTTTTAGGATGCTCAGCAAACCTCTGGGGTTCCTTTGCATCAGCTTCTGCAGAGCACAGACAGAGCAAGGCCACACAGCACAGGCAACCAGCACCCATGGTGGCCACAGGCCACCCCATGTGGCTCTGAAGCATTCAAGCTGCAAGAAACAATCTGGTATTTTTTCCCTCTAGTATCTCCAGGCACTGCCCAAGCTAGGTGATGTTTCCAACTCAGCTATGTCTTTCCAGCCATTCTTCTTCCAAACTGAGCCTAGTTTCTCCTCTATCTGCAGTGAAATGTGTTCCCCTCTGCTTCAGGGGGCCATGGCAGGACCAGGCACTGCAGTGCTACCTGACAATCTATGTTCTGAACCTCCTTGTTGGCAAGAGATTTGCCCACAGAGCAGGATGAAGCTGAAGAGGTTGAGTTGTTTTTCTGCTTGGTGCTAGCAGTGGAGCTCCCCACCAGCTGCTGCTGCTGGGAAAGATCTCCCTGCCTGGCTGGGCAGGTTTCAGTAGGTTTCCCCCCTCTCTGCTTTGCCCTGGTGAGGTCACATCTGGAGTCCTGGGTCCAAATCTGGGCTCCCCACTTCAAGAGAGACAAGGAACTACAGGACAGAGTCAAGCAGATGCTACAAAGATGCTGAGGGGGCTGGAGCATCTCTGGGAGGAAAAAAGGCTGAGAGCCCTGGGGCTGCTGAGCCTGGAGAAGAGCAGCCCCAGAGGGGAACTGATCAATGCTGAGCCAGCACGACCTGTCTTCTCCCCATTGTGCTGCTAACAGCTTAGGCTCTCTCCTGCCTCCCCCAGAGATGCAGGAGCAGACACTCAACATATGCTTTGGGGAGGAAGAAAAACAAAATAAACCTAAAAATCAGGCAACATCCTTACACACATCCAGGGAAATCCACTTTTAAAAGGTCACTAGTGCATGGAATAGGAAAAAAGAAGATCAGTGAAGGTGGGAAATACCAGAGGACATTAAATAGGCCACATTTTTCCTGCACACATCTGCTGGCAATCCAATATTGGCCAAGATAAAGGGAGATGTGAGCTGTGATCAGAGCAGCCAGACCTGTGAAAGCCTCATGGATGAATGCACTTGTAACAGCATGAGAAGCCCCACAGGGCTCAGGAATAAGATTAACTGATAATAGGGCAGCTCTGGCAATCTGAGCAGCTTTCATGTTACAGTCACTTCATCAGCCCAGAGGACTGGAGTGTTGATGTCTGTACCAAGCACCACCAGTGGAGCTGATCTGCTGCACTGGCTATCACTGTTTTGGAGATTTGGTCATGGCCCAAATCCTTTCACATCACCTTGAGAAGGAAGCAGTCAGTTCAGCCCTGGAGCTGGCTAAGGGATGGGGCTCTTCTGGCCCTGGCACCCCAAGAGCCTACCCATATGAGTACACAGAGATGCTGAGAGCTAAGACCTCTTCAAGGCACTAAGATGCAAATAGAGGTGGATAACATGAAAATCAGAAAACAAATCAATACAGAGATGCAAACCATGTCCTTCATTGACAGGCCTCATGCACAGCCACAGCTACAGCAGCTAGGCTCTGCAAGTTCAGGTTTAATACACCTCCTTGCAGCCTCCCAAGCCTGAAGCTGTCCCAGCCATCCTCAGCCTCCTCTTCTCAGGTAAGCTGCATCCCATGGCTGAACACTGCCCAGTTTGCTCATGTGTCTTTGTTATCTGCCTGCCATTGGCAGAGGAACAGAAGGGGAGATTATACCATATTAATGTACACCCCAGGCACCAGCTTCAAGCCTTTGATTTACTCTTTTACAGGTCACTGTCTCTGTAAATGTGTATCAAAGGCAATTGCCAGCACAGGCAACAGCTGCACTGGTGGTTGAGCATGAAAAATGAAGGAGGCTTTCCTCCAAAATTACTCCTGCCTTGGAGAGAAGGCTGTGAGGACAGAAAGCAGGGGAGAGGAGAGAAGAAAAGGTCAGAGCAAGCAAGTGCAATGCAGTAGAAAGCAATATAAAAGTCCATTCAGCAAAAGTAGGATGGGGCAGTGGGAGCTGGACCAGCACAGCTCTCTCCATCCCCTGCCCCAAGCACAGCTGGACCCTGCCCAGGGAGCTGTGCAGGCAGCAGCAGGCTCAGCAATGCTCCAGCTGATTGTCAAAAGGCATTTCTAATAAACTCAAACTGACAGTCAGCAACCCTGAAACTCCTCAGAAAATGGGGCAAGCAGGGATTTTTGAGGATGGGAAGGCAAAAAAAGCTGTGATCTGCTGGAACAGGGTTGTTATCAGTCCTGCAACACCACATTTCGATTCCTACAGAGTTTATTTCACACTGCACAGGCCCCAACTGATGTGACCCAAGCCCACACAGCACAGCAAGGAACCTGGCACACAGCAGATGTGGCATTAGAGGAAAGAACAGGGAGAAAGCAGAGGAGCAACACAGCCCTTTGCCACCCCAGCTTCCCTCTCAAGGCTCTGCCTGCCCCAGCTCCAGTTACTCCAAAGGGTTTACACCCCCTGGGTGGCATTAGGGTTGGGTAAAAGATCAATAGCAAATGCAGGGAGCCTTAGCATACTCCCTTAGCAGCTTGCTGGATTAAAGATTTAATGCAATGTGTCCCTCTGGACAGAATTACACAGGCTATTAAGAAAGATGCTCCTCTCCTCTGATGAAATCCAGCAATCACTGCAGCAGCCTCTGCAAACTAAAGAGGCTCTGTAGAGCAAAGGGAACACTGCAGTGACTCTCCTGAGCCCTTTCTGGAGCTTGGAACCAATGGGTAGAGCAGCAGCTCTATTAGCAGTAAAGCTAATGTGCAGACACAGCCACAGTGTGCTGCTGAGAGATGATCTCTGCTTCTGAGGGAGGGAGCCAAAGGCACTCGGCAGCAATCACTCACTGCCTTCCCTGGGCATCCAGGGGCTCAGGATCAGGGCAAAGCAGCCAGGCTGAGAGCAGCAGGGCATCTTTGACACCTCCCTGGGTCTTGCTTTCTAGAAAGGAGTGAGGGATGAGCCAGTGTGACAACACTTTGGGAATCCCAAGTATTAGCTGCTGCTTCTCCTGGCACACAGGCAGGAATTAACCCCAACTCCCTCACCCAGGGACACCATATGCTATAGCAGCTCCTTACTTTGGGGAGAAAATGAGCTTAGTACAGCATAAGTCAGGATTTAGCAAGGGCCTCTTCCTAAGCAGCAGTGTTCTGCTGCAGACAACAGCAGTGGCTACATTAAATTCAGCTCCAACATCCCCTCAGAACGTTCAGCAGCTTCACCACCATGGAACCTGATCAGTAAAACATCAGGCATGTCCAAAGGGAACAGAGGCAGGAGAAGAGCTCACATAGAGCTCATGTTCACATCCTTTCAGGAAGCAAAACCACCCATGCAGCAAGATGCACCTGCACTGCTCTTTCCCAGGGAACCTGAGCTGACACCTCTGAACCTGCTCAGCATGGACCAGAGATGCACAGAGTTCCCAGGTCCTGAGTGTGGCCACAGCATGAAGCACAGAAGGGCTGGGACCTGCACACCTGGCACTGCTGTGCTCCTGGCTGCACTCACAGCTGCCACTTCCCCCTCCCTTCCCCCAGGACCCATTGCTTTGGGTGCTGTGCCAGGCTCCATGACACCTTCACAGACATACAGGGCTGGCAACTAGGACACCTCTGCAGATCTTCCCCAGCATGTCTTTCAAACCCTTCCAGGGATGATGACTCCACCACTGTCCTGGGCAGCCTGGGCCAGGGCTTGACAATCCTTTTAGGGACAAAATTGTTCCTAATGTCCAACCTAAACCTCCCCTGCAACAACTTGAGGCCATTTCCTTTTGTCCTATCACTTGTTACCTGGGAGAAGAGACCAAATCCCACCTTGCTCCCACCTCCTTTCAGGAGCCTCCTGTTATCTAGACTGAACAACCCCAGTTCCCTCAGCTGCTCCTCACAACATTTGTGCTCTAGACCCTTCACCAGGTCCATTGCCCTTCTCTGGCCACACTCCAGCACCTCAGTGTCCTTCCTGGGCAGTGAGTGGCCCAAAACTGAACCCAGGATTCAAGGTATGGCCTCACCAGTGCTCAGTCCAGGAGGACAATCCCTACTCTAGTCCTGCTGGCCACACTAGTGCTCACACAGGCCAGGATGCTGTTGGCCTTCTTGGCCACCTTCTCACCAGATGCTTTATAGCAGCCAGCCCAGCAAGGCTGTGAGCTGCACCCCCACACTCCCACAAGCTCAGTGAAGTGCCAAGCACTCCAGTAAACCCACAGGGGATGCAGCTTGGGTCCAAAAGCACCAACCACACTATGTGAGACACTTTGGCTGCTGCTGACAGCCTCATAACTGTGTTTCCTCCCAAAACACCACAGGGAAAGCAGAGGAGCATGTAAAGGAAGGAAACTGCCAAGCTGCTCTTGCTTTGCTGTTAAACAGGGAATCTGCTTTCATCAAGAGCCTGTGGTGATATGGGAAATATATTCCTTTATACACTCTCCAGGGCATGAAGCTATTTGCAGTCTGAAAAACAGTTGCTGTCACTGCACATCTGATGAATTATCCTGAAGATAAAGAGTGTGGCTTTAAAGGAGCAAGTACTACCCAAAGTGCTGCTTATTGCACTCTCCATCTAAAGCAGTCCCTGGCTGATCAATGAGTGGGATGCAGGCATAGCTGCAGGGAGGGCCAGCAGCATCCCACCCACAGGGAGAGAGGTCAAGGACCCCCCAGGCTCCAGCACTACCACCAGATATCTGCAGTTCCACTGTTGACAGCCCTTCTCTGGTGGACTCCAGAGATCCCTGTGGCACTGTGCAAGCCCTGGCTGAAGTGGAGATGCCCACCCTGAACAGGGAGGCTGAGCAACAGTGTGGTTGAGATAGGGCCTTGGAGACACCAGGCACAGAGAGGAAGATCAGCACAAGCTGAAAGCATGTCACTGAAGACTATGAGGCCAGAATTTGGTTTCCTGCTTAAATAGAGTGAAAACAAGCAAAAGACCAGAGCAACACATCATGTGCTCCCTGCTACACACCTGCACAGCAGGTATGTCCAGTGCAGGGTGAGCATTGCAGCAGGGGCTCCCTGGGGAAAGGCCAGCACCCAGCAGGCACTGAGTTTGCTTGCAGAGTTGGGAACAGACATTACCCTCCCTTACTGTACTCACTGAGTAATTAATCCTCCAGAAATTAGACAAGTCTTTAACTAAGCCAGCTCAGCAAATGGAGTGAGGAATTTCTAGGTCAGAACTATGAGGAGGGCTGGGGAAAAAAAAAAAGGAAAAACCCCTTAGAGCTCTGTCCCCTGTTCATGTCAAAGGGATTAGCACCCTGCTCTGCCTTGCCCAGCACCTCCAAAACAAGAGCTTGGATAAGAATCACACATCATCCTGAGGAGGGCTGACACCACAGCTGCCTTCTGACATCACCAAAGAGCACATTTTTATGCAAAGCCTCTCTCCACCTCACAGTTGCTTTTCCAGAGCAGAGAGGAAAGCTTTATATGACAAGTGTATTAGGTATGTCCCTCCTGCTTCAATGCCTTTGATGTCTTCACCACCACCTTCTGCAGAGGTGGGGTTTTTCCCCCCCTGTTCCCAAGGCTGTAACCCAGGGATGAAGCACGTAGAAAAAGCCCCAGGAGCACCACATTTCACAGCCCCAGCTCTCCATGAAGTCCCACTCAGGCTGTTCTGTCTATCATTGTGCCTGGCAGCACAAGGGGCAGCAGGTTTCCAGCCCCAGTGACCTGCTAAGAGACAGCAGCAGCTACCCCAGGGCACTGGGGGACAGCTGCTTCCTTTGGTAAGAAACTGTATCTGATGCTTGAAAAGCACCAGGTCTGGCCTCCCTGGGACACAGCCCTTGGGAAAATTAATCAGCAATTACTTGCTTCAGAAGAAGGATCTTCCCTCAGACAGATCTAGGTATTTGGCTACCCAAAAAGATATGAGGCTGTGGGAAGAGCACACAGGGCTAGGGTACAAGGAGGGTACCAGGAGTCAGGACAGGGTGGGTGGGTTGAGCAGCACAGGTGAGGGGGTTTCAGGAGCACACCCCCTCCTGTAGGTGCCAGAGCCAGGTTAGCAGCAGTGCCACTCTGCCCTCTCCTGTCCTCCACACACCACAGGGACCCAACCACAGTCCCACAGGGACCAGCACCAGTCTCCTGCTCTCACGGTTCCCTGCTGTGCTGCAGCCCTCTCCTCCTACCCCATCTGGGAAGCAAAGGGGCTGTATGGGGCAGCATAAGAGCCAGAATCACCACTTGCAGCTTCCCACTCCTCAGTGAAAGGGTTCAGCCAGACATTCCAGTGTGGGAGGATAGAAGAGGGGGCAGAGGACTCCTAGTGACACCTGTCCCCATACAGCCAGGATGTGCAGGAAGGAAGCACAGAGGGATCAGACTCCTGCCAAGACAGCCTAGGGTGGAGGGACACATCAAAACCTGTTTTCCCCTTTGCTCACACAGGTTAAAACAACCCTGACCACCACTGCTGCAACCCTCTGAGCAACAGGTCCAGCCCCAAGGAGGTGTTCACAAATAGACCCAAAGAGGGAGGGTGGCAGGAGCCAGGCAAGAAAAACAGCCTGTGCTGCACCTACCTTCAACTCCACTGCTTTGTGTGACCTCTTCTTGCCCCAGTAAAAGAGACCACATCCTCCAGAGGCCACCTGCTCAGCAGCTTTCCCTAACATCACACCACCCTGGTTCTTCCCACAGTTTAACCTGCCAGGCACCCTCCACACCATACCTGCATTCAGAGAACAGACTGCATGCCCCTAGCACAGCCATCACCAAGATCCTATGCCAGCTCCAGCACACCCAGCTCATCCCTTCACTACTCACAGGTTGTTTTCTTTCCCCCCTTAAAGGCAGGCAGGGACAAACAGCCAAAAAGAGGGCAGGGAGTTAGGGAGCAGCAGTGGAGAGGGCTAGACCCTCACCCTGGTGGGCTACACACTCCTCAAGAGGCTCCATCCCTCTGTCCCATGGTAAGAGCACCCAAACCTTGTTGGAGTGGAGATATCCAGCACACCTTTCTCTTACCCACATGGCAGAAGTGCACATGGCAAAGGCCAATGTTAGTGAATCTAATTCAGGGCCTGTTGTGACAGGACAGGGAGTGATGGTTTTAAACTGTAAGAGGGAGAAAAAAGAAATAGTTTACACTGAGAGTGATGAGACCCTGGCCCAGGTTGCCCAGAGAGGTGGGAGATGTCCCATCCCTGGAACCATTCCTGGCCAGGTTATTTGGGGCTGTGAGCAACCTGCTCTAGTTGAAGGGGGTCTGGACTAGATAACCTTGAAAGGTCCTTTCCCACCTAAACCAGTCTACAAATTTATGATCTCCACCTGACCAGGACTCTGCCTTTCTCCTCACTCTGAGGGGTAGACACCCAGGAGACAGCTCCCTGCAGATGCAAGGGGCCCATGGTGGACAGACAGCAGCAGGATTGGCCTCAGTACAACAGCTCTGGCTTGGGGGGAGACCCAGAGCAGCCAAGGCAGAGCAAGGTGGCATAGGGGCACAGCAAACACACCCTGCCTGTCCCCTGAGTGAGGTGGGGGCAGCCACAGACAATCTCAGCATTGAGATGGTGCTCTCCCCAGCCCATCTGCAGCTCCCTGAGCCTGGGGCAGACAAAGACAACGTTAGCAATGGCAAGTCCTGCCAAAGCAGGGGAGACAAACCAGCCTTTGTGTCTGCAAAGGCAAAGTTAGCTTTGGGGAAAAGACTAAAACAGTCTGGAGTCTGTGCCTTGGCTGCTTTTCACTGGTAAGTTTCTAATCCACGTGCAGAAGTCTCCAGTGTTTTCTTTCTCTTGCCAGCCCCACTTAGGAGATGAACTGGGGGTCCCACTGCAGGTCCTCCCTCGTGCAAGGGCCTTCAGCACACAGCACTGGTCTACAAACACACTCTGAGCAACAGGAAGGCTAAGCCAAGAGGGGTTTGACTCATCCCAACATAAATCCATTTATCACCAGTGTTTTTCTGCCCAGAGAGCTAGGGGCTGAAAAACATCCTTCCACAGGAGTAAGCCAAGTAGAGTCTGCACTTCTGCCCTCAGACCTAGCCTGTCCTGTCCCTCCCCAGCACTTGAACATCAGGTCTCTGCCAGCAATGATTTCCATATGCAAAAAACCCAAATCCCCAAGGACAACAAGTTTTCTCCCATTTCCTCCCTCCCCCAGCTCCAGAACCAGAGCTGCTCTCCTGCCTGCAGCAAGCCAGTGCTATCTATCCTCACTCATGCCTTCAGCACAGACCAGCACATGCACTGCTGTGCCACCACTCTCAGGTGATCTCAGCACAGATCTGAAAGGTGGAAAGCATTTAACAGTGGCAACTAACAGCTTCTGCACAGCCAGGACAAGACACTTCCCAGGGGAACCTCCCTGAAAAGGCAAATCTTCCCTGTAACTTAATGGGAAAAACAAGACCAGATACAAAGGGAATCAGGAAGAGTTTTTCCTTTACACAGCACTCACTCTGGAGAGCTGACACAATGGAGTGAGATCAAACACCTGTATTTAACCACTGTGGCAGGCAGACCATCAGGTCTGACAGCACATAGCAGGTTTTCACTACTGGAACAAGCCCTGCCATCCATACCTTCCTCAGTCACAGCTAGTTCATGTTACATTACTCCAGTTCTAGACCAAAACTCTTGCCTAGCATTCCCCCAGCTCCCACCAGCCCTGTACCTGGCTGTGGTACTGGTAGGTGTTTGTCAGGCTGGATGAAAGCAGTGACAGACTGCAAGCCCTGAGCCATGGCACTTAGCCTCTCCCTGCAGGCAGAGCTTTACTTTGCAGCAAGAAAACAGAACAAAGGCATCATGGATTCCAAAGTTGAAGGGCCTGGCATCAGGTTCAGCTTCCCCAAACACCAGCACACCTCTACCAACCATTAATGAGTGAAGGACAAGAGCATGGCACAGCCCTGACTCACCCTCTGACAAGGTCCATCCCAGCCCTCGCCTCAGCATCCACAGCAGCTCCTCCCGGGCTCCTCCCAGCAGCCACGATGCAGATCTCCACACTCCACCATCCTTAGCCACCCTCTGCTGCTGAAAGGGAAAGAGAGATGGAGACCCAGCCTGTCAGTGAGATGGATGGAGACCAGCACATCAGCAGCACATAACCCTGAGCTCTGCAGAGGACAACAACATGTCCAGAATGGTTGCACTGCCCACCCAAACAGGGCCAAGAACCACAGAGACATCCAGTCCAGCACAGTTCCACCCAGAGGCTTCAGCTCAAGCCATCCATGAGGCCTGAGCAATGAGCTCAGCTTAAAGGATCTCAGCAGGCATGAGCCTGGGCATGCTGGTGGAAAAGCTCCCTGTGAAGATGCAAAGCTTGCTTGGTACCTCTGACATGAAACTGGGATGTGCTGTCCTCATTCTAGAGGATGATTGGTCACTAGGTTGGTAATGGATTGCATTAGCTACTGGATTACATTCCTTCCTCATCTGGCAGTAAGAAGTAGATGTATGAGCAAGAAGTCTGGGCTTTTACTTTCAGGTGTCCTTCCTCCTTTCTATTTGGGAGCAGCCAGAACAGATTAGTTCTTCCTCCTGACACCCATAAATACACATTGCTTGGCAAGAATACCCAATGCATCTCCTCACTGCCACCCTGACATTCATCATGGATGGATTCTTGTTAGCCTGCAAGCTGCTAACAGAAATGAGATGTCCCTTCCAGAAGCCAAGGTAGAATTACTGGAGAAAAAGAAACCCTCCACCAGGAGCAGGGAACTAGGATGGATCTGTCACCCTACAGGGGGAAAACCACCACCACACCTAAAGACTCTCCTGGCTCTAGGCTGGCCAGCCACCAGAGAGGGGAGCATGGAAATGGGAAGGAAAAGGAATAAATGGAGGAAGACCATCAGCAGGCAGTTGTTGGATGAAGCTTTTGCTATTCAAGAGGATAGGACACAGCACACACAAGCCTGAAGGAACCCACTACCCCTTCCCACAGCACCACACAGGCTGCAAGCCTAGTGCCCACTGGGCCTGGGAGGAGGATGCTCAGCACTGCCAAGCACAACTATATTGCTAGCAAAAGCCAGGGAGGACAAGGAAGTGTAAAAGCTATCAGGAGAGAAAGCTTTAGCACAGAGTCTTCCTCCACTAGGGATAATAGAGGGAAAAACTCCCTCACTAAAGAGGTGTCTTGGTGCTTTTTGTGCCATATCACAACACTGCTCCATTTTCATCTGTTTCAGCTCAGAGCATCTTTGCTTTTAGCCTCCAAACCCTAATGTGCATATCACTAAGCTGCCAGTTGCAGATTTACTCTGTGATAGACAGAAGAAGGTGGCTGCCAGTCTTCAGCATCACTGAAATTCAGACAAATCTCTGCCTAGGCTCAGTTTCCACTGTGTAACTGCTGCCTGCTTCAGCATTTACATTGAAGGCAAATTTGCTGGGGGAAAACACACAACAAAGAATAGGATTTGCAAATCATTGTTTTGCTTCACTAGAGCTGGACACTGATGCAAGAGAAATCTTTGAGCTACATCCTCAGTCACACCTGCTAATCAGGAATCCTGCCCTTGCTGAGCCAGGGCTGTGCCTCTGCATTTCTATTCATGCTCACAACCAAGAGAGCTGCTCTCCCTTGCTCCTGGTTCCAGCTCTGGCTGCTAAAGCAGCAGAGAAAGTATCTGGCTAAAAAATTATTTGCCCTCAGAAAAATCTTGCAAAATCCAAGAGCACTGTCAGGTGGAAGCCTGGAAAACTCAGTTTCAAGGAGAAATATTTTTCTGCTTGTAAATTGGAGCCTGCAACCTCAGCCAAGTAGTTAAGGCTCTAATCACTGTGTCTGACATGGAGAATGATGCCAGGGAAATGTTATTTATGACATAGCTAATGGGGTTTGCCCTTAAGCATGGGACAAATCTTCCAGCTCATTACCCAATGTTAAGAATTAGTTGGACAAATTGGGTATTGGAAAGTCAAGCTTGCAGGGTTAGTACTTTGGTTTACCTTAAAATGACCTACAAAAGGAAGAAAATGTCACAAGCCCCTCCTGGTCACCCTCACAACACTGCAGCACTGGGATTAACATCCAGAATGCAGGACAGGCTTAGACATTTAATTACAAACTGTTTCCCTCCTCCTTTCTAAGCTAGCACCTCTCAGTCAAAGGATGCTCCTCCCTGCTTTGTCCAAGCAAAGCTGGAGCATCTTCAGGCTCACCAGGTACAGGGGAAGCAGCAAATTTTTGACAAAGAATAAAGTCTGGAAGAAAAGTTCTGCACATTCAAGTCAAGCAGGTTGCAAAGAGAATCTACAAGGGAAAATGGAGGCAAAGAGTGAAGCAAATGTGACTCCCAGTGCCATTAAAGGCATCCTGAGCAGGACCAAAGAGAAGATTGTTCATCACTTCTCTCCCAGCTTTCCAACAGCAGGCAGCTGGGCAAGACAAGGATGAAAGGAAAATAATCTACATGAAGTGTCCACCTGGAAGCAAAAGCAATGCCATGACCTGTTACCATAGCCACAGGCCAGCTCAAGGTGGGCACTTGACAGATGAAGACTGCAGCTTGTTATAAAGTCTCCCCCAGCTCAGAGAGAGAACAGAAGCACTTGGCCCCAGGGAGGGACACAAACAACTACTCACAGGACCACACACCACAACTCCTTAATACCCACAGCAGAAAGGCAAGACACCAGCCAGGCAGAGGTGCACACAGGACCCTTTCAAGCACATTTTCTCCCTTCAGCTGGATTTTGCTTCCCAGGGTAAGACTAAAGGGTGCTTTGGTTTGAGAAAGCTTCTAGTCTGCCATGGGTGGAGAAAACAGCATCAGACCTGGTACCCTGTCAGCACAGGGGATCTCAAGATGGAGTTCAAGAAAAGGAATTAACCCCACATCCCTCAGAGTCAAAGGCATTTTGGGGAGCTCAGAAACAGAAGCTCCCAGCCAGAGCCTGCCACAGGCAAAGGCTGCCTGCCATCCTCCAGCAGGGAGGACACAGCCCTGCTCTTCTCCAGTCTCCCCTCCACACTGCTGCCCAGCAGGAACTGGGATTGCCACAGAGCCTATGCAAAACACTCACTATTAGGACTGGCAAGCACTCAGGAACAAGCTACTCCTCCTGCCAACTCAATGGGAGGCAACTCATCAACAGCAAGATAGAGCTGCTCCCCATGCAGGGCAGGAGCAGGCCAACCCTGACACCCAGCAGCCTCTCAGGATGGGGACCTGTGCTGCTGGCCACACTACAGGCAGATGCAGGGAGTTCTGGTTGCTTCATCACCTCCCCAATACAGGAGCAGCTCTTCCCAGCCAGCAGCCATGCCCAAACCCTCACAAGGGCTGGCAGCCCTCTCTCTGCTTTCCACCACTGGCTCTAAAGCCTGCAGACCTCAGCTGGAAGAGCTCTGCAGGGGGACCAGACCATGGGAGAGCAGAGACTGTGCCATGCTACAGCAGTCACAGACTATATGAAAGAGCCTTTGCATGTTGTTCTGTGCACAAACACATTCTCTGTTCACTTCCTAGCCATGGGCCTGTCCCCAGCACCACAGCAGGACAGGGCCCCTGTCAGGTGTCAGCTGCTGCTGCAAGGGGCACCTGCCCAGAGCTCGGGGTTTACTTCCAGTTGAATTCCTTTGCCACAGAAACAGAAGAACCACCACAGGCAGGGGGAAAACTACAACCCCCAAGGAAAGAAAAGAAGTGTAACTCACACAGCCCCAAACAAGGCTCCTAGGAAGCCATGTATCCCAGGGCAAAACACTATTCCCCAGTGGAGCCCCTGTTCCTGGCAGAGCCAACTAGGTTATCAGCCCAACAACCACAACCCCAGCTCCAACCACATCCTCACTCACCACCACGACCAGAACCATGCACTTTGGCTTTCAGTTTAGTCTCTTGGGTGAAAAGGAACATCTCAGTGGCACAAATGAGCCATACACACATGCCCATCACTATGACAGAGCCTTGTGGCTCACCAGGGACACCCCAGAACACCTTGAGGGGCAGCCAGGAAAGAAGCAAAAGAAAGACTGCTACCTACGCATTCTGCACCAGGAGGAGCCACGGGGCACTGAGCCAGGCTGGGGCACAGCAAGGAAGCATAAGCTCTGTCCAAGTTGGTCACACAGAGGAAGGACAGCTGGATGGAGAGCCCACAAACCCCCTCATTCTCATCCCCACCAGCACCACATCAATGGAGTTTCAATTCCCTGATCCAAGAAAAAAAATCAGGCAAGCTCTGCCCCACCCAAGGCAAATGGCTGCTAAGAGAAAAGAAGCCTGGCTCCCTGCAAGACTCCAGCATGTCAGCAAGAAAATCCTCTTTGCCTGTGGGCAAGAGAACTGTGGGAGTTGGGGAGGTGGGGGGGGAAGGGAAAAAAAAGCATCAAGAAAGTCTTTGTCTCCAAACATCCCAGCTGGGCACACGTGCAGCATTTGCTTCCTGGCGAGGGTGGAGGGGGAGCCTGGACTTCAGAGACACCATTTCCTCCTGCAGCTCCATCCCCTCACTTATTGTCTTCTAAAAATAAAAGTAAACACTGAAGAAGAGCTCTTTGGGTTTATTTCTGCTGTGACAGAGCTTTCCCTAGTAGCAACAAGTTGTGGGATCTCTTCCCAAACTTCTGGCTGCTCTTCCAGAGATCAGAAGAGCCCTGAAAAAGCAGTGGGGGGCAGGGACTGGCAGATAAGGAGGGCTGCCCTCTCTTCCCTCCATCCCACAGCTGCTGATGGTGGCAGTGGGAAGGACTACCTGCCCTGGTCTCAACTCCTTTCCCCTCTGCTGCAGGTCAGCAGAGAGCCATTGTCCAAAGCACAGGAAACTTTGGTCTAAGCCACATCCCTGCCTTTAACAAAGCACCCAAGCACAAGGAAAGCAGGGTAGTGGCCTTAACAACACAGAACATCCACATTAAAAAGTCAGACTGAGATATGCATGTGTATCTCTCTTTTTGCTTCCCCATCATGCTTCCTGACAAGCCCAGAGGCAGGCAGTGTTAGCTGGCCAACAAGGCCAAGCTTGAGCCCCAAACAGCCAACAGCACTGATTAAAAGCAAGTACAAACTTCCTCAGCAGGCAGCTGCCCTGATCTAAGCATCTTACTGCTTTGCAAGTTGTTTGTTCAGGCTCTTCCTTTACAGTGGAGCTGCTGTACAGAACTGCAGGGTAATGAGACAAACACAGTTACCTCTTTTTCTGACCTGGACTAAGAGTAAATCCAGCAGCAATAGCCCAAAGCTCCAGGTGTCCTCCCTGATTTTATGAAGTTGCTTATCTAAGCAGAACCCTGCAGGGACCAGCCCTCACTGCCCAGAGCAAAGCACTTCCCCTGTTCCTTTATTAACATTGCTGCTTTAATCTGCCAGCTCCAAAGAGCAGGTTATTAAAAAAAGGAGCCATTTGTTTTCCTGAGGACTGTACCATGGGACATTTGATCAAGCTGTTAAGGATACCTCATCCTTCATGGCATGTGCCAGGAGCAGTTGGGCTCCTGGGAGAAAGGAGTTAGCCATCCCAAAAGCAAGAGGCAGCTCAGAGTGGGCAGGAGGAGGCACAAGTGCAGCCATGGCCACCACTAGCCTCCTTTGGCCACTGAGAGCTTCCAGCTCTGTGTCCCCCTGCATGCACTGCCTGGGGACAAAGGCTTTAAATGCTAACAGATCTGATGGAGCCCCTGGGGGAAAAAAAAAGCCAAGGAAAAGGAGTCCTCATTGCAAACACCCTCCCCAGGGCCCCAATTACCCCCAGAGGGTAATAAAGTGCAATAATTAGCACTGGACAAGCAAATCCCCACCACCCTGTGCAATAAGGCAGCCTGGAAGCACACAATGCAAAGCCTTCTGATAACAATGCCATTAAGTCTCAAATCAATCACTTCCTGGCTACCAAGTTACCCACAACAGGTTTGACTAGAGCTTTCTCTTCCACCCAGAGCAACGACAGTGACCAGAGACTGGATGCAGTCTTCAGAGCAAACAGGGCACTGCATGGTGCTGCTGGGGCTCAGCACAGCTGGGGGAAGGGGAGTCTTCCCTCTCCAAACACAACTCAGCCCCCAAAAGCCCAGCAGGGCTCTACGGTGGCAGATGTAGCAAGTTCTGAGCAGCAGAGTATGGAAAACTTGCCATTAAACACATCACATGCATGCCCAGGTCAGGTGGTGACCCTGGGGCTCCATGAGCTCCCACCTCCCCCAGCTCAGGCTAGCACTGTCCACAGGGCTGCAGCCAGGTTCTCCATCACCAGCCCTGCAGCTCCAGCCCCCAAACTCTGTCAGAGGGAGGACTCAGCAGCATGCAACATCTCCCCAAGCTCTTTCAGAGTTTTTCTACCCTAGCAGCTGGGTCCAGCACAGGATGGCTTAGCCACCCAACCACTCTCTTTCAGTGCCTCTCAGAGGCTGTACAACAGCACTGGTGACCTGTCACCATTTCACACTGTACAAAACCCACAGAACCCCAGCAGGCTAACCTTTGCTAAAGACACCTCAGGGTTTTTAACATCCCAGTTAAAAACTGGCCAACAGCAGCAGCCTGAAAGAACAACCCTGAACTTCCAGGAGCACCTGCTTGGTACAGCTGGAAACTTTTACAACACTCTTATCTCACAGTTGTACCAGGATAAGCTGCAATGCATTGTTAAGTTGTGCAATTACAATTTTACAGGTGTATGGATTGATTTACTCAAGGCATATCCTAGAAGCCCAGGAGATGCTTGTCAGCACCTGGCTGGCTCTGACTTGCTGCCTAGAGTGGATGAAGGCACAGAGGGACACTTCATGCCTTATGCACTGTGATGGAAGTGTCTCCAGCAGGAGCCATGGAAAGGCTCTGGCTTTCCTTCAGTCATCATCTTAATTTATTTCAATGTGCTTCCTGATGTTGGCATTCAAGGCAAAAAAAATCAAAGAGAGTGAACTTGCCAAAGCTCTTAGCACCACTGCAGCTTCCAGAGGCTACAGGCAAGCAGGGGAGCACCCCAGGGCAGGGCTGGGTGCTGGTAGTGCTGCCAAGACAGGTCAAGGCAGCAGGTCATGTCCCACCAGCTGACATCCTCCCACAGCCTCCAGAGCTGCAGCCTGTGCTTCTCCCTAGAAAGGGCTAACCTCCAGCTCCTCCAGGTTGCACACACAGCTGGAGCAGGAAAACTCCACAACCTTGTTCTGCAATGAGGCCATGCCCCCACCTTGGCTGCCCTCTCATCCCTCCACTCCTCACCCACCTCCCCAGGATGAGCCAGGAGAGGGAGAACTGCTAGCACTCCCACAGGACCCTTCCAATCTAAAAGCTGTTTGTAGGAGATGTACAAGAGACAATACCACAGCTCCACACACGTTACAGAACCTACATATCTAAGAAGTTCCTACTGGATTTCACTCCTCCACCAAAGCTAAAAAGCCAACAGCCAAAAGAAGTTGAAAATCTGTTTGGATAATCATTAAAAGGAGGAAAAGGAAGATAAAGAAGCCAAGATAAGATCAAGTTCACGCTGTGTGAGCCTCAAGTCATCCTCAAAATTAAGTCCTGAGGTAAGAAGAGCAAATTAATGATGTTACCTTCCTAAAAAACTTTGCTTTCTCATGTCAAGGGCATTTGTGTTCTGGCCTGAGTGAGCTGGAGGGAAATGCTCTTCATTGCAGTCAGCGTGGTACCAAGGCAGGGCAGAAGCAAGGCCACTACAAACCCTTCCTCTAGAGTGTCATGTTTATGGATGGATGCTCCTAGTTGAAGATGGGTGTTTCTCCAGCACAGACAGCAGGTTCACACATCCTTTTCCTTCTGAGAGCTCCAGTCCCTGGGATCCCACTGAACACCAGAGCTGCAGCAGCCTGCCAGTCCCTTGCCCAGAGGCCCTCAAGCAAGGGGTCAGTGTCACCACTTAGAGAAGATCCTTTTAAGCCAGTTGGATCAGAAATGTAGTCAGGAATGTCTCTGCCTGGAGAGTGAACACTGTCCAGTGACCTTCCTGAGTCACTGCCTGCTGACTCATTCACTGGCAACCTGGGCAGTGTTGCCTGAGTCGTAGGCAAGGAGATGTCATGGTGACACAGACACCCAGTGACACTTCCCAACACAGGAGCTTTGCAGGATCTCCTGGACAGCAAGGGCTTTCTGGCTGTAACAGCCATCACCCCCTGCAGCTCTTCTGCAGCCTCTCCCACCCCCTCATGCTGTTGGGGGTCATCATCACATGGGGAGATGACTTCATCTGCCCTCGTGACAAGACTGCTCCCAGCAGAAGGAGGGGAAGTCATGTCACCATTCAACATGCCAAGGAATCAAATGAAGAGCAGCAAAAGGCCACAATGCCACCCAGAACAGTGAACCCAGAACTGAGAGAGCAGCCAACCTCCAGGCACCACCCCTCTGACCCTGCTGGCTGATGGCCTGGGCTCCAGCTACCACTTGAACCCCACCTCCAACCACTTGCACTTACTAGTACCTGTGCTGGGCTCTCCCTGGCAGAAAGTCAGCCTTCTGCAGCCACTGCCTCCTCCCCAGGGAGGGAGGGGAAGAGGGATGGGAAGGCTTTGCCAGCACTGCTGTCCCACCCCCACACACCCCCCTACAAACAAAGGTCTCTTCACAGGAACCACGTGAAAGGGCTGGTGTCAGTGCTTGCTTTGGGAGCAACACACAGAGGGTCAAAGCTCTAATATTAAAGCAAAGATGGGGATGGGGAAGAAGGGAGGGAACCAGAAGAGAACTGTATAAATAGGAGCATTGTTCTTCCTCAGTTTCACAGGGCATCAGAAGTCAAATATGATCTTTCACTCAAGAGCTGAAGCCTCTAATTGATTCCCACCTGACAGTTTCTTATCCAGCAGTTGTTATCCATCCAAACAAGCTGAGTAAATATGTTTTGCTCCACCATTAAAGCTGACAACGAGTCATTGGCTTGCAACAAAGCCAGTGTAAACAGCATCATTCCTCCTGGGTCAGAAGATCTCCTCCTGTTCCCCTGACCTCCTCCTTCCACTGCACTTTGATGCTCTGCTAACCCTGGTCCTGCCACAGGGTGAAGACCTATGTGATGGGGACCTCCAGCAGTCCCCCCTGCACAGGTCCCCTTGGCTTTGGGAAGAGAAGATGCACTCAGAGGGTATGAGCTCCCAAAACACCTTTCCACACCTTGAGTGAAACCTGCTGCAGCCCAGTACATTCATTTAATAAACAGAGATCCAATCTACAGTCTACAACCAAGAGTCCTTCCAGGAGACAAAACCTAGTCTGAGTAAAGAAAGTTCAGCCTAGCAGTGCCCAGACATCATCTAGCTTGTCTGAAAGCATAGCAAGGAAGCACAAGTACAAACTTCTACCCAAACCCTCTTGTAGGGTTCATAAATGCTGACAAATATTCCCAAACAGAGCTGGAATCACACATTCCTCACTGCCCTCAGACAGAGGCCATAGAATGGGCACAGAGGAGCCCCAGAATGAGCCCAGTGGGCAGAGACAGCTCTAACCCAACAGGATGAACAGAGTCCTTGGAGATGCACCCAGAGAATCTGTTTTCTTCCCCAATCCACTGGCAAATGCTGAAATAACCCTGCCCAGAGCACTCCCAGATGGTGCTAGACCCATAACCTCAGCAAAGCCTCATGGTCACAGCCACCACTCCAAAGGAAGCCATCAGGGCTACCCTGCAGAGATGGCAGCTGGTCCCCACCTTTGGGGGACTGTTTGTCACATGTCCCCATTTCCAGGGAAATAGAGGAACAATAATGATATATTTCTGCTATCTGTTTACAACTGAACCTCCAAAGCCCTCCCAGAAAACACTTCTTGGGAACACTTCTGTAAGCATGGCTTAGCTGGAAACCTTTTACACTTGGGCTCTGACTCAGAGGTTACAGCACATCCAGCTCCTACTGCTTAGGGTGAACTGGGAACAAGTGACAGCTCAGGGTTCAGCTGAGACACAGGCAGAGACAAACAGAAGTGAAGGGAACGCAGGAACACCCTCAGATACCCTCAGCTGATCACAGACTAGCACATCCTGAGCTTGTCTATGCACACACACAGCACAAACTCCCACTCTACTCACAAAACCCACCTAAACCTGTGGCAAAACATCTCCCTCCTCCTCCAACTTTGCTTTCCCTGGATTTGCTCCCAGGTAATCCCTCTGATTACACCAAGCCAAGTTACTCCCACTTACACCCTCTCCTCAGGATCAGACCTGTTAGCAATTGTCACTTCTGCAGTAGACTTTCTAGTTGTGCTTGAATGTTAATGTCCCAATAAAAAGGAGAGTTTATGATCCTTTAAAGCTCTAATCTTCCCTGCAGTGGCTATGAAGGATACACTTTATGTTTGTGATACAGGTGGAGGCAAGATTTAAGATGTCCTTTAACTGTACACTCCCCTGCTTTTCAATGTCTGGGCTTTATAAAGGATGCAGCACATGACTGCACCCCAAGCTGCCATCTCTCAGCAACCCTCACAGTTTCTCTTGGCTGTTGGAAACTTCCCATCTTGCCCCATCTGCTTGGTGTAGACACAGAAATTTCTTCCAAGTTTCAAAGGAGTGGAAAGAAAAGATGAGAGAATTCACAGCAGCAGACATGCCAGGCAATGAACAGTGGCTGAAACACAACACCCTTGGGTTTCAACTTGTAGTGCACCATGGGGTGTTGGAAGAAGCACATCTCAGCACCTATCAGCACCTCATCCTCCCCACAGCCAGACTGCTGTCAGGCACAAGCCTTTCTCTAATGCTCTTCATGACCAAGAGGTAAACAGTATGGCCAGCAGGACTAGAGCAGTGATCATGCCCCTGTCCTTGGCACTGGTGAGGCCACACCTCAAATCCTGGCTTCAGTTTTGGGCCACTCACAGTCCAGGAAGGACATTGAGAGGTGGAGTGTGTCCAAAGAAGGGCAAGGAAGGTGGGGAAGGGTCTAGAGCACAAGTGTTGTGAGGAGCAGCTGAGGGAACTGGGGTTGTTTGGTCTGCAGAAAAGGAGGCTCAGGGGAGATCTTGCTAGACTCCAGGTGGCTGCAGAACCAGCTCCTGAACAAAAGGTTTAGAGCCTGCTGCATGCATTCACCAACCAGCATCCACCTGCATCATAAGCATCCCAAAGGCTGCAAGACAGTCTCAAGCATGGGACACAGGCCTGGCAGAAGTGCCAAAAACCCTTCAACCCCCTGGCTGCCAAAGGGCCAGCCTTAGTTCTTTGCCAAGCCCTTCAAGATCTGAACCTGGAAAGCAGAACAAGGAAGGGCCACACACATCACAAAAACACAAGTTTCACAGAGCTCTTTTCTCAGGGAACTGCAAATATTTGCAGTGTTTTATCCAATATGCCTCTGTATTTGCCCAGTGCCTGGAGACAGATGAACAGGTCACATACACTTAAGATAAAGATTTCCTAACACCAGTGAGACATTGCCATGCTGAAGCCACCAGCAGGCACACAGGGACCAGGCTCCTGCAGCCACAGCAGGCTTCCCTGCCCATTCCCATGTGGTCCCAGCCCCATTGCCAGCCCTAAGGATGGGTGAATGTTCAGATCACACACCCCCCACTTTGTCCATGTCAATGCCCACTCCTCCTGCAGCCCAGCAGAAGCCACACCAGAGGACTGAGCCAGCACAAGCAAGGTAATTAATTGCTGGAGGTGAGAGTTGCAGCAAGCCCCTCCAGAGACACCTCCCAGCCTCCCCAAATGCCAGACTAGAATGTTCCTGGGCTCTCTGCACTCAGTGACAGGACAGGTTGTGACCCTCATGTTAAGTCTGTACAGCAGCAGCCCAGAGTCAGGTCTGGATCTTCACCCAGGCAGGCAATCCATCACCAGCAGCAAAACCTACTCCCTCTATATGCTTTTTTCTGCTCTGTTTCTCCAAGAAATACTCCTGACTGATCCCAGTAGCTCAATTACAGAGCTCTGGCTCCTTTTCCCCCACAGCCTGTTTTCAATCATGTGTTAAAAGGGCAAGTAATGCAGGAACAAATTTGTACTAAAGGTCAGGTAGCTTCCCCCACCCTGCAAGACTGAAAAAAGCCCCTCTGGCTTGCTGGGGAGAGCTCAGCACAGCAGAGTCCCCTCTCCAGCCCCAGCCACCTTACTTTCCTGCACAGACAGCTACCCCAGGGAACTGTGTGCCACCACCCCATGGAGCAGCCCACACTGGGACCTAGCCCTTGCTCCAAAACATCACCATTATAGGGTTTCAAACTGCCTCTGTGTTCTCATTGGCTTGCTAAGGCCTCCAAAACTGCCCAACATCACCACACCAGGACTGGCTAATATGCCCAAACCACTCAGAGCACTCTGCTGAAGAGGAGACTGACAGGGCAGGCCCTTCCAGCATCTCTTCCCTCTCCTGCAAGACCTCCTCTACCACACAGGCAGCATCCCTCACTGCCAATCCAAAGACATTAACTGACCACAGAACTAAAGAGCAAGGCTACTGCTAGGAACTGCTGCCCACCCTTTTACCTCCTCCTCCAAATCCAACTCACTTGGTTAGAGAAAAGAAGGAGCTCAACCTTAAGGTTGACACTTCCCAGACAGGAACCTACCACCTTGAGCAACCCAACTGCCAGATACATGTAGAAAAGAGAGCAACCTCAAGCCAAAGCAAACAGCAGCAGCAAGTAAACCAGCACAGGACTCACCTTTGAAGTCAAAAGTGAGCATAGGGACTCTGATATGCTAAGTTTCAGGAGAAACAGTTTGCTCCCCAAGCTGGAGATGCCACAATCAGAATTCCAGGACCAGCCCTGAGGAGCTGCAAACCAGAGCAGGCACATAGAAGGGCTCAAGTAGGAAGTAGAAGAGCCAGACCTCACTCCTGCTCCTCCAGAAACACTGGTCTGCTGGATGGTGACCACTGTGAAGCCTCAGCTAGTCCCTGCATTGCAAGATAAGGAGCTGGGAACAGCATGAGCAAAGCTTCCCATGACAGGCAGAGCAAGGGACTGCTGGGAGCAGGGCCATCAACACAGAGCCAGGAGGCCAGGTCTGGATCTGGCTCCAGAGACACCCGTGGGTCCCCATGGCTTGGGAGCACACAGGGAAAGGAAACTAGGGAGGAGAAAACAGCCATGCTCAGAAGATTTGGCTTCAGCTGAAGGCAGCCTCACAAGGTCAATGCTCTTGGGAAAAGGAGTGGGAAACTTCTGAGATGTCTGCTATTTTCATGTTCAAACATTGCTGGAATGGCTCAAGTGGCTGGTCCAACACTGTCCCCAGCAGAAAGGGGTCAGCATGCTGCACCCCTAATCAACCCTAAACCAGACCCTTGGGCACACAAGTGGCAGGAGTTGGCTGGGGGTGGAGATGTGCTTCCCTGCAGAAGTCACACTTGAGTTTTTCCCCAGGAGTTTGTTCTCTCTGGCTTGGTAAAGCAAAGCCCAGCATGCTGACCTGGGCACTGCAGCAGGGAAGGTCAGCCTGCAGAAGATGACTGTCCAGAAAAGAGGAAGCTACATTCAAAACCACACAACTGCAAACCCAAATGACCATCTCCAAAAGAAAGCAAAAAGGCACAAGAATGGTTTTTACCCCTAGAACTCACACCAAGATGATCTAAGGCACTGCCTTCCCCTAAAGCCCTGGCTTCTGCTCCAGCCCTTCCCTCAGATGGGCTGTGGCAGAGATGGTCCCACAGCATCCACCATGGAGACAGGACAAGCCTCAGCATGGTTATGGTATAATAAAACCTTGCTAAACAAACACCCTGAACCAAGTATTTTGGTCCAATTCATTTCACTACAAAGGGAGAGGAGCTGAAAGTTCTACTTCAGCTGCAGAAAGAGTGAATAAAAAGAAGAGATCAAAAGGTCTGTCCTTTAAAATGAATTGATTCAAACCTGCACTATTACCATAAATTACAAATTCAAACCACAGCCAGGGCTACATTTCTTTCCAAGTAATTTTCAAGAACCTCAAGCACTACAAGAGAAGTTAATCACACATTCCATTAATTTGCAGCATGCACAGTGGAGGTTAACCTCCACTTAATTAGAACTAATTTTAATTTTGCAGAAATAGGGCCAGCACACTAGAAGAAATCCTCTTGACATTATCCCTCACAGGGAGGGAAGAGGAGCTCTTTACATTGCCTCTTCCCCTCTCCCTCCATGCACATCACCCCCCTGCAGCCCTTGTTGCAGTTCCAGCTGGAAGAGCAGAGGTCTACAGCCCAGAGGAAGCAGTGGCCATGGAAAGTAGGAAGCATACAATTTCCCCCATGCAGCATTCCTGCTAAGGAGAATGGAGAGGGACACAGCCACCAAACCAACACCAGAGCCACAGGAGAAAGGGCTGCAGAGAGCTGACAGCCCACCAAGAGCACGTGGCAAAGTAACACAGGAAAGCCAGTGCTGAACTGCCCTTGAGCTGCATCACATGGGCAAGATGTGACAGCTAGAGAGGAGGTGACATGGTAAGGACCAACCTTGGGGTGAAATCTCACTGCCCTCCTCCCTCCCACCCACTGAGGCTTCAAGCCAAAGCTGCATCCACTGGAGCTCCAGCAGCTCCAAGGGTGGCCAGGTCTGGTCACAGTGCAACTCCTTGGCTACTTCCACACGTGTCCTTCTAGCACTCAGTGCCACCAGAGCACACTGCTGCTGGACCCTGTTAAATCCTCCCTCACCAAGGACCTGAGTCAGAGCCTGGGAAGGCTCCTGGCTCCTTCACAAGCCTCCAGCTTGTGAAGGCAGACTCAAGCCTTCCCCTGTGCCCTGCTGGCAGCTCTGCCTCTTCCCAGCATGGCCCAGTTTCATGCACACTTTTGGTTTAACCTATGCAAAAACCCCCATGCTACAGGGTGGCCTCCAGCTCTGTTAATCCAAATGGATGTAAACTATAATTCAAAGTGAACTTGAAGTCAAGTTCAAGACATCCACCCTGAAATTATTTACATTTGCCCAAACCAGTTTACAGACTCCACTCCCCATCCTGCCTGCAGCTTCTCTGCAAGTGGAAGGGCTTTGCTGCAGGGTCACAGGAGGCTGCACTTCCACCACCCTGAGCCAATGCCATCTCCAGAAGCTTCCCAGTCCAGCAAATCAAGTGATCCTGGAAGCTGCAGAGGCACCTACAGCTGCACACAAGCCTATTTGCCTTCTTATTACCTTTAATGTGAAACTCTCATCCCAGCACTGCTTACACCACCTCCTGCTACCACCAAGCCAAGTAAACTGGTGACTTCATCACAGCTTCCTTCACCTAAATTGTCTCAGGAGACCCCAGTGCTGCTTTCCAGCAGGTTCAGCATCCTCCAAGCACAGCTGCACAGCCCCCACTTCCTTCCTTTCACAAACCTCTGGTTTGCATCCACTGCTCCAAGGCCAGAAAGGTTTTAACCTCAACCTCTCCTCCACTGGTATTGGCTCCACTGCAATTCCTGCATGCTTTGGGAACAAGCAAAACCAGTAAGAGACCAGTAACCTTGCTTGGAATCCTCCTCTCCAGCACTTCCACATAGTAAGAAGATTCCAGAGGCTCTTCAGGGCTCATTGGGACTGATCAATACCAGAGCTGAGCAGTCCTGGTGAGAACAGGTAGTACAGGAACCATCAACAGCCCAAGCACATGAAGCAACATCATCATCACTACCCTCTGCTCCAGCATCAGAAGCTTCCCAGAGCACAAGGCAGAGGCACACTGGCACCCAAGCACCCTTATCCACAGCACCCAACAGTGGGAAGCAGCAAGCAGACTGAGAACTAGGCTGTAGCACAGAGGGGTTTAAATGTTCCTCACTCAGCTTCACCTGCAGCCAGTGCCCAACTTAACCCCTCCTGGCACCACCTAGTCATCTGCTCACAGGGACAGTATATCCAGGGGGCAAAGCACAGCCTAGGAGGGAAAAGACCTGAAACATCTCCAAACCCCTGGAATGTTCTGGAAAGAGATATGCTGATCTATTCCATTATGGTTTTCTGTGAAGCAAAACAAAAAAGGCACTTGAAATAAAATTATTTCAAGCCTTTTAAAGGACCAGAGAGCCCAGGCTGCTCCAGTAGATGTTTCTAGGCAGAGAAACACTCCCCAGTACCATCCCCTGCAAGCAGGCTGGTAGCACATACCTAAGGCTTCCTCTGGCCCTGGCCAGGGTTCAGCAAGGACAATTCAAGCAAATATATTTTGAACAACACTAGCTCTTAACTTTCAGGCTCATCTGGTGGCTTTTCCCAGGCCTGCTTTCCCAGCCCAGGGCTAAGCCACCCACAGAAGCATCACCATTCATCCTGAGGCCCTCCAGCTTCATGTGTGAATTTTAACCTGCATCTGCCCCCTTCCCACAGGCCAGCACCATGGGCCAAAATTGATCTTCAGGCCATGCTTTTCTCCTCCAAACACTTCCCAAATTCTAGCCAGGCTGCTTCTCTTTGAGCTGGCACATTTCACTCTTGGGAAGCTGCATTCCCCCATCTACCTATTGTTTCACCTCCCTTTGCTGCTGCTGAGCTGGAGCCATGCATGGGGCAGCTGTGGCACACAGAGCAACAGGCAGAGGGTTGGGATGCTCCTTGGGCTCAGCAAGGTTATCCACATGCATTCAGGATGCTCCCCAGGGCTGGAAAGGAGGCAGTTTCAATCCCCCCAGCAGAGCACAGCATCTCACACACATTGTTTGTTGCTTAATCCTTTTCATGTGGAGGCTTTCTAAGCTTTAGCAGCTTTATTTCCCCCGTTTGTTGGTGCAATTGTTTTTAACCCTGCTCCTGGAGCAGCGTTGCCATGGTTATCCCACACAAGCCTCAGCCAGCGAGGTGTATTTTTAGAATTGCCAAAATACTGGTCTCCAAGAGCTTTACAGAGCTCTCCTTGTTCCCTGACAGGGGATTTAAGGGCATGCAATGGAATTAAAAGGTGGGAAATTCAAACCTGATTAAAGGAGAGGCCCTCGGTGTCGCTGGAGCATGGCTCAAGCCCTGCAGGCTGGAATGCTCCCCTCCACTGTCTGGAGGCAGGTCTGGCTGAGGTTACAGCCCCACCAGGACCACAGGACATGGTGGGACAGCTGCTGTGGATAGACATGGGCTCTGTGGGACAATGAGGAGGATAAGCTGCTTGGAGTGCATGTGGCTGTGCCTTAGGACAGTCAATGAGCTAATCGAGAGGTTAAGTCTCAGGGCTGGGGACAGATCAACCCAGGCAACATCGTGGTGGGTGTCTGCAACAGGCCACCTCATCAGGACAAGGTAGATGAGACCTTCAGACAACTGGAAGAAGCCTTGTGTTTGCAGATCCTGGTCCTCATGGGGAACTTGAACAACTCCAGTAAATGCTGGAGGAACACCACAGCAGGCCTCCAGCAAGCCAGGTGGTTTCTGGAGAGCACCAATGACAGCTTCCTGGCACAGGGGAATGAGGTGCCAATGAAAGGAGACCCTTGGCTGGACCTAGTACTTATAAACAAGGAAGAACTGGTCAGGGATGTGAAGGTCATGAGCAGTCTTGGCTGTGGTAGCTATGAGATGGAGGAGTTCAGGACCTCAGGTGAGGCTAACAGGACAACTAGCCTGCAGATACTGGCCCATTCAATGGCCAGCTTACAAGAATACCATGGGACACAGCCTCAGGGAGACCAGGAGACCTGGGTGAGTCATGCATCATGTTCTCCAAGCTCAAGAACAGCCCATCTCCACTTTCTGGAAAGCAAGCAGTGGTGGCAGAAGGCCTGCATGGATGAGCAAGGAGCTCCTCACTTTCCTTAGGCATTAAAAGGAAGTACACAAAGGGTGGGAGCAAAGAAGGTGACCCAGGAAGAACAGCAAGTCACTAAGCCTGTTCCAGGAGGTTGTGCTGCCATTCAGAAGAATCCTGAGAGACTGGAGAAACAGGCCAACAGGAATCCTAAAGTTCACCAAGGAGAAACATCTAGTCCTGCAGCTGCCCCTTCCCTGCACCCACATCAGTGTTGCCAGGCCCAGAAACTAGACCTCCAAAAAGTCACTTTACAACACTAATACATAGCTTTTTATCTGTTCAGCTCCTTGAATTGAGTCCCTACAGGAGGGAAACCAGAGCAAAGGTATAGGAATGAGCAGAAGGGACACCACAGACTGCAGCTCAGCTATCATAGCCTCAGTCTGTCAGGAGCTTTCACAACACATGCAGCAGCAGAGGAGCAGGTTTTACACAACAGTCAAAGCTCTGGAGCTAGATTTGCATCCTACAGACAGGGCATCAGCTGCACAAGTTCATCTTTGAGCATTTCTTCCCACTGGCTCTTCTTTAGGGAAGAGTTTCATTAGACTGTCACCTCCAAGAGCTCATGCAGGCAGTGCTGGGAGCACTCCCAGCAAAGCTCAAATTGTACACTGGCCAAGTGATACTTCACTGTTTATGACCAGTTAGACAGACAAACCCTAAGGGACAGAGATTTCAGCCTGCAAACTGCCTCAGCTCCAACAACCCTGGCACCCCTCCAAGAGAGACACTACACAACATCATTTCCCTCAGTTCCAGGGGGGGAAATACATCTGAAGTGAGACAAAAAAAGATACTAGGAAGGAAAGGGAAAGAACAGCAAGAATTAGGAATATTTCAGCTAAAATCAGCAAGTGGATTAAGGGGAGGGAAAGCTGGGGGCTCTAGCAGGAGCTCAACCTCAGTAAAAAGTCTCTCACAGCAAAGGACAACCTCAGTGCAAGCTGCTGAGCTGTGTGCAGTCAAGAGCCCAACCCAGGTTCCTGTGAGGACCCATCAAGGTGATGGGAGAGCACAACCAAATGGAAGCCACAGAGCCAACAGGAGCTGCTCTCCACACCAACCCCACACAGCTGCAGCTCTGCTCTCCTATCAGTCTTGCTCCTGGGGAGCTGCCAGGCAAATGCTGGAGCAGAAACACTCACCTCCAGCCTGTGTGAGGTGGTCAGATTCAGCCTAACTTTTCCTCAGAAGCCACACTCTGACTTAGTTCACAGACACAGGTCTACTAAGAGACTGACTGCATGGTAGGTCCTGCAGTCTGAGCCCACCCTGTGTTCCCCTGAGTGAGGCACAGCAGAAGATGCCTGCTGCAGCCCATCATCATCTTCTCTTGCTGTGCAGCAGCTGGATATGCAGAAGGCATAGCAGACCTGTAAGGAAAAGCATGGCCCACTGACAGCCATCTCTCCTGAGCCTCACAGTCTCCTTCACAGCAGTGGCTCTCAGTACCTTGTCCTCTTAAGCTGCATTCAGCTCTGCCCATCCATTCTGGCCACCACAGGCTGCCTTTTCAGGAGCACATCACTGACATCAGAGTGGAAAAACAGCACAAACAAAAACCAGAGAAACCAGAGGCACAAGTACCTAGGAGGACATTTTCTGGTTCAGACAGCAGATGTATTTGACAGTCCCTGAGGTCTTGATAATTTACATAGACTCAAGAAAGGAAGAGTTCAGAGAGGCACATAGCATGCTGCACATCAAATGGGATTGTAAACATGAAGCCAGCAGCAGAGTCCAGAGATGTTCCTGCTGCTAATGCTTCTCTCAACACCCCTGAAGACAGCTCTTTACAGAGGAGCCACACCATGGACCGTGACCACTCCTGGTTGAAGCTGGGTGCTGCCAGCGCTGCTTCAGGGGCACTGTACATCTGGAAAGACAACTCCTTTTTAGGGTCCGAGAAGTCTGCCAGCAGCTGCACTCACTCTGCCCCATCTCACCATGAGGACAGGATAGTTATTGAGTACTCTAGCACCTGAAACTGATCAGAGCAAAACAAACTAATTTTGTTACAAGGCAACGATCTGACCTCGTTAACAATGTAACTCCCTAACAATGTTTCTCTCTTACACAGCTTTGCCTTTCATCACATCTCGAGCTGTTGCACAAAGGAGCTCAGTACATTCCTACAAACCCATTTTGCCTAGGAGGAAACCTCTCGTCCACGTATCCAGAGAGCTCTTCCCTGGGAAGCAATCTGCATCCGATGCTGGAAGCCAGCATGGAGAAACTCCACAGCCCCAGCCAGAAACAACAGCCCAGAGTGCCTGTGTGTGGAGCAGCCTCCCCCTGAGCCTCTTCAAAGCAGGCACCAGGACCAGTGGGTCCACCCCAGCCGAGGCAGAGTCCTGCCAGACCTGCAAAGCAGGTTTCCTCCTCCTCAATCACAAACCCTCGTCTCAGCTCTTCTTTTTGAATGAAGAGAACAACCTCCGACATCCAGACTCACCGTAAAGCTTCACAGCAACTAGAGATTTTGCTATCCTGTGACTCTTCACACCATAGTTATTAACCCCAAGAAATACTCTGCTGAACTAACCAGCAGCTCCCAAAAGCTCTCTCACACCTCTCCTCTTAACAGACATCAGCCATTAAACAGAGCCACCAGCTGCCCCCAAATCAGACCCAACCTCTTACCCAAGGGACCAGCAGAGTGACAAAGATCCTTCATAATTACTTCCACAAGAAGCCACCTCCCCAGATGATGTTTCCCCCTTTGAAAGGATTAATGCACTTAGCATGGCTATCTCACCTCTGGTACAGCACCACATGCAGACACTGCTGACAGTCCCAAACTGAGGCACAACCACGTTCACTCAGCACATATCAGCTTCAGAGCCTCAGGAACAAGCTGCCCCAGCAAGAGCATCTCTTCTCATATCTAGGAAGGAGAAGATGTAGTCTGCCAGGTTTCAAGGATGAAGCAGAAAGAAGATCCTCCTGCATGAGGCCCTACGGGCAGGGACATAGATCCTGCTGCTCAGAAGAGAGCAGGGTTACAACCCTACTGGGAAGCAACAGGCAAACTAAGAACTAAGCTGGAGCACAGAAGGGTTTAAATAGTCCTCACTCAGCATCACCTGCATCCAGTGCCCAATTCAAACCACCTGGCACCACCTAGTCATCAGCTCCATTTAAGCCACCTGGCACCACCTAATCTTCTGCTCACAGGAATAGCACCAGCATCTGTGGCACAGTCAACACCCAGCTCCTGCTTCAAGGCCAAGCTGAGGTTTTCCTCTGCACTTGCAATGGAAGGGACAAAACAATCTCAGGAGGCTGCTGCTACATTATCCACCCCACTCCCCCCAGTTCCCTCTGCCCTGCAGCTAAAAGCCTCCCAGCACTTGTTAAACATATCTTACAGCTCTGCTCTTGGGGACCTGGGAAAACTAGCTCTTCCCATCTCAGAGATGAGGAAAAACCTGCATGTCTGGAGTGCCATCACTCCAGGCAGACCCCTAGCCACCTGCAAATACAGATGACATTGCAGGGCTGCATCTAGCAAGGAGATTTTCTGTGCATATGCCTCACAGTGCCCAAACAAGTCTGATACACAGGTTAATAAGCAGCACTGATACACTTGGCTTATGATCCAATAAAGAAGCATTTAAGCACACTGGTACAGTTTCCCCTTTGCACTTTTAAAAAGGGATGTTCTTGAAACAAAAGAGCAGAAGGAAGAGGCTCAATGTAAGAAGCTCAAGCACAGATGCAGGACAACTGCACTCCTCCCAGTTTAATGACATACCAATACTTGGCAAAGAGTGACATTTTCAAGTGAAAGAAGCAGAACAAGCATCTCAGAGAGACTTCTGGAGTCTCTTGCCCATACAGAACTCTACAAAACACTAAATACAAGACAGGCAGCTGCCCTGCCTGACTCTTGTTACTTGCAGGCTCACGTGTGGCCAGCTCTCCCAGTGCCACTTTGCATTCTTGGAGAGGCAGAGTCGTCCCCTGCTCTAGGCACCTTGGGGTGACCTTGTCCACAGATATGTCCTGTAAATGAACACAGAGTGAGGACATCTTGCATCATCCATCTCTAAAACCAGGCTTGGTGTTGGTACCAGAGTGCAGACATACACAGGGTGTTCATCTGGGTGCTCTGTAACCCACGGCAGCTGCGAGGGGAGTAGATACAAGTCCTTAGGAGGACAGGCAGGTTGCTGCCTCTCATCTGAGAAGAGGGACAGCAGAGACATTGTGCCCCTGGAAACCGAGAGGAATGGTAAGGGAGGAGATGACAGCTGAATGACAGCTACATTGATGCACAGAGCAATGCTTCATCTGCCAGCAAGCTCTTCAGCACGGCAGGACCAGAGCCCAACAGGCAATTGCCAGAGCCAGCAGGAATGGCATCAGAGGAGCCCCAGGGACCAAGGGGCTCTGGATCAAGCAGTCCTCAGTCTCCATCATTTTTAGCATTTCATTTTTCCCCTCGAGCTACTTTCCAGTCACCAAAACCCTCCTGCAAGTCTAGAAGCCCTTGTGCCACCGTGTCTCTGCACAAGCTTCCCAGCCATCAAAAGAACACAGCTCTGCTAAATTCCACCAACTTCCCTTTTCAACTCAGCATCACGCAGACACAGACTCCCTGAAGTCAAGGACCTCAGTCCAGGATCCAAGCCTTGTTTCACTCTAAATGAGCTGTGCCAGACAGCCAAAAAAAAGATCATGTTGGTCCTTCTGCTTCAGAGCCAGAACTCACCGTTTTCCAGCATGGAAAATGACATTTCCTACATGCAGCTAACGCACCAAAAGCTTTCAAAGGTCAAAAAAATGAAGCCATCAATTTATCACAAAAAGCAACTTCCTACTAAAGCCTTTGGAAGCCTGAGCTCTCCAGTGCAAACACTCCACCTAGAGCAATCCCTGCCAGAGCTGCTCACCCAGGGCTGTCAGCACCAGCAGAATCTCAGCATCACCACTGTAGTTCAGCCATGCTGCACACACCTTTTTCCATCCCCAAAGAATCAAGCAGTGCCCTGACTCTCAGTGGGAAGGCATGATTTGGCCCATGAGCTCTCATTCTGACTCAGGGACACACAGATAACTGTGTGGTTTTGAGACAACAGCATAAAATAGTTGGAGTCTGCAGCAGCATTTGTTGAGCAGACAGGCAGGGGATGCAGGAAAGCAGCAGCAGTCATGGGGATGCCCAGGGCCAGGAGTCACAGAGGCTGGCATTCACCCCTTCCTGCATCAGGGCCTGCAGCCCCCAGAAAACAGGCTGTGGCACTTTACAGCAGGATACAGCATCCCTCACCTGCCACAGCTGGCCACAAAAATGTCTTTTAACATCACAACGTTCAAGGAGGGAAAGACTTGCAGCAAGTCAGAAAGGAAAGGCAGAAGAGCCTGGGGAGGATGCAGGCTGTAAGGAGGAGAAACTCCAACCCAAGCTGAGCACAGCCCTGGTCCTTCTGCTGCCAAGCTCAGCCCAGAGCTGGCAAAGCAGCCAACACACGTTTCTCCTTTTGGGAAGAGACACAAGCCCCAAAGAGTGGCAGCTGCAGCTGTGGCCTCAGTGCTGTGGCAGCCAGAGAGCAGCCAGGCACTGCCAGCAGCACACCAAAGGGCATCCCCGTGCCCTCGCCAGCTCCTGCCACTGGGAGCCAGGGTGGATGGGGCTCTCAGTTATGCTTTGGCACAGCACCCCACCACAAGCCACATTGCCTGCAGTTACACTTCCAAGTGCAGCCTGGGTTTCCCCAGCCACCCTGCTGCTGGCTGCAGATACAGGGTCCTCTGCCCCAGCCCTGCACTGCTCCTCTGCAAATCCCAGCGCTGCCGATGCTGCGAAGCACAGAGCAGTAAACCAGAGCCACTGTGGCTGAGCTCTGCACAAATGCCAATCCTTTGCCCTCTTAACAAAATAAATCCTTAAAGCTAACAAGAAGAGTGTTTGCTCTCAGGTTATAACTCCTTGGAGGTAAAGGGCTGATCATTAAAAGACTGATTGTCATAATGACTACAACACTAAGGATAACATCTCACCCTCTTCTGACCACTGATTGAATTATCCTGTGGGAACACACAATACATTGTCACCGAGCTCTTGCCTACACGAACATCAAAACCACAACTTGCTCCCCATTACCATCACAGCAGGAGTCACTTGGAGACAGTTATGATAGCTCCTCACACTGCACGGAACAGAAGACACCTCAGCCAAAAGAAGCCATCCTCCAGAAAGAGACACCAAGATTAGCTCACTGTCCCTGCAGAAGCTGTGGCTCTTCTGCAGAGTGGAGTAACCTCTCCAAAATCATTTGCCTTCCCTCTCTTCCAAATTGTTCCAATGCCTAACCACTCCTTCAGGAAAGAAGTTTCTCCTAATATCCAGCATAAACCTCCCTTGGGAAAAGAGACCAACCCCCACCTCACTCCAACCTCTCTTCAGTGAGCTGTAGAGAGCAAGAAGGTCTCCCCTCAGCCTCCTTTTCTGCAGGCTAAACAACCCCAGTTCCCTCAGCTGCTACTCACAACATTTGTGCTCTAGACCCTTCACCAGCTTTGTTGCCCTTCTTTGGACATGCTTGAGCTCCTCAGTGCCCTTCTTGAAGTGAGAGGCCCAAAACAGAAGCCAGGATTCAAGGTTCAGCCTCACCAATGCTGAGTACAGGAGGACAATCATCACCCTAGTCCTGCTTGCCACACTAGTGCTGATGAATGTACCAGGAGGAATGCAGGATGCTTCTTGTTCTTCTTTGATTCCACACTTTTCAGTGGGGTAAACATGCATCCAGCCAACCCAAGGACCAGCCCCAAGTTGCTTATCCTCATGTTTAAGCATCCCACTGGCTCCCAGCCTAAAGGAATCCACATCCAGGACTTGTCACCTCAGTCTTTCTTTAAAAAGACACTAAACTTCTTGCTCCTAGTCAGGAACAAGCCTTTCATGGAGCACATTTAGACAGACTGTACCCTTTGGAGGGCCATTTCTGCTGCTTTGGCTGGATGGATGTCAATGGCATATACATGAGACCTCTCCCTGTCCCCCCTTCTCTTACAAACCTGAGGAAATCCAACTTTTAACAACAGAATAAGAAAATAACCTCAGAGGGGACGTGGTGTGGCTCAGAGCTGCTTCACACCATGAGGACTGGTGGCTGCAGGAGGAGAGAAGCCAGCAGGCTGGGAAGCAAACAGCCCACTGGTTTCATTGTCACCTCACTGGATCTCACATCATCTACTGAAATCTCAAAACAAGAGAAGCCCTAGTGACAGAATTAACCCACCAGATGAGGAAGCCTCAAGGCACACAGCATTGTGCCAGGATTACTGCAGGACCTGCTGAACACACCATTCGAAAGAGCAAATCCTTCTCCGACACCAAAACAGCCACGGAGACAAGGAAATGTCCCTTCAAAGTGAAGATCTGCTAAGAAAGGCTCCTTCAGGCAGCCCTCGCCCCGCTGCCAGGGCAGCCAGGGCAAAAAGTCACGCGAAAGGACTGAAATCAAACAGCATTGCAAGAGCATGAAGTAATCCCACCCCTGCAGTTACTGTTTTCCTATCCAATTAGCTACTCCAAGTGTAAGGGGAAAAAAAGGAAGGGAAAAAGGAAAAAAAAAAATGCTGCGTGCTGCAAAGCCAGGAGATGTTTTGCAACTCCTGAGCTTCTGTAGCACAGCCCTGAGCTCCCGACAGCCCCGGGCACGGAGAAGGGAGCCCCCGGGAGGGGGGAGAAGGAAAGGGGGAGAAGGGAAAAGGAGGGAGAAAAGAAAGGGAGGGACAAGGACGGAGAAGAGCTCCCACCACATCCCGCTCACTTGCTCTGCGTCCCTCGGGGCTTTGCCGCGCCGCAGCCGGTCCGCACACAGGGGATGCGCCGGGGAACGCCGGCACGGCCCCGCTCCCGCGGGCGGAGGAGGGCAGCGGACTCGGGCCGTGGGCCGGGGCAAGCGCCGGAGGAAGCGGGCGGCGGGGACCGAGGGGCGGCACCGGGAGCCACCCTCTCCCGCCGGCCAGCCCCGGCCCGGCCCGCCCCGCCCCGGGATGCTCGGCCGCCGGCAGGGCCCCGGGAGGACCGGAGGACCCGGAGGGACAGGACGCTCAGCCCCACCGGCCCGGAGGAGAGCTCCGGCCGCCTGCGGTGGGTGAGCTGCTGCGAGCTGCACCCGAGCCCGGCTGGGAGGGCTCCTGCCCGGCGGTGGGGAGGGCGAGGGGGGGAATGGCGCTTACCGAGGCTCGGGACCGAGCTGCTCCCTGGCGACTGATTTTCGCAGTTTAACAAAAGCACTTTGAAATTGGCCCTTAAAGCGCCGGAGCCGTGCCCGGAGCTGTACAGCAAACCGAGCCTGCGGCCAGCAGCAAAGCAGCGGCTGCTCCACTGCTGGCACCTGCTGCTCCTGTCCCCAGCGCTCAGCCCGGGGAGGGAGGGAGGGGGGAAAGCAAGAGTGGACAATGAGGTGGCTTGAGTCCTGTTCACGGTCCTCAGCATCCTGCTTCCGTGTTTATCAGCATAGTAGTTTTGCTTGATTTAAAAGCAACATCGTTTCACTTTTTCCAGCTGTCCTTCTCTGGCAGATGGCTGTGGAATTTGAGGTTGTAAGTGTAACCACTTGAGAAATAAATAACACACGGAAGATTTTCACCAGGCAGCTTGTCCCGTGTGCGGGAAGCAGGCAGCCTGGGTGGAGTACTGTGTGCCTGCCCTGAAATCCTGCCTGTCCTCAGAGAATCCCAGAACCCCAGCACGGTAGGGAAGCAGAAGGGACCTCTGGGGATCCTCCAGTCCATCCCCCCTGCTAAAGGAGGGTGACCCAGAGCAGGTTGCACAGGATCACATGCAGGTGAGTTTGGAATCTCTCCACAGCGACTCCACAACCTTTCTGGGCAGCCTGGGCCAAGGCTCTGGCTCCTTCACAGCAAAGTTTCTCCTGTGTTCAGTGCCCCACAGACGCAAGCTGCCTGCAACCTGTGCTGCGTTGCTGGATGATGGCAAGTTGCAGCTTGCTCTCCATTGCTGCTGTGCTACCTCAGACCAATCTACAGTGATGCAAATGGCAGCAGGGCCAGGCCATCCTTATGCAGATTCGTGAACCAGCCCAAAAAATGGCTTTGTCCTGCCGTTGCCTTCCATGCCCTGCAGAGGATGGGCTGCTGCGGATGGAGCTATCTCAGGGCGGTGGCCAGCTGCATGGGCATGCAGGGTGGGTGGGAATGGTGGGAGGGTATGGACACAGTGCCTCCCTGGACAAAAACAAGTGGGTGCTAAGTCTGGAACGTGCTATACACACCTCTGTTCAATTCAGGCAGGGAGCTGCCTGAATTTGCCACATTCTTCCCATTGCTATTTTGTGCACATCCACCTGCCATGCTGTGGAGCCACAGAACATTTAATTCAAATTAAAACAGTCTAAGGAGGCTCAAACAGTGATGATTTGTGTAGCCTCTGCTGCCAGCCCAAGAGGTTTATGTGAGTGCTGTTCATTAGCAATGCCCCTAACATCAGGCTTGCCTGGTGATTTGGAGGTTAGGAGTTCTGTGATTTACCAGATGAGCTGCCCAGAAGCACTGAGACATAAAATGTGCAGTGAAACCCTGCATTAGCATTAACCTTTGGGCTGGGAATAGCAGGGCCTCATCAGTCCATCTCCCAAACAGCATCATCCTCACACTTCATGTTTGGCAAAAGATAAGTGCAGAAAGTAAACCATGTAATTCAGAAGGGAGAAAATACACTCTACAACTAAGGAGATACTGCACTGAAAACAGCTGCTGAGAAAGGCAAATACATTTTTCTTTGTACGATTAAACAGGAAAAAAACTCATGATAGACCCACATCTGGCAAAGGAACTGTGGTATGAGCTGGGCTCCCAAGCCAAAACACTCAAGTCATGCTCTGAATAAGGAAGGAAAAACACTTTCCCTTCTCACTGGAGAGCACCCTTGATGCAAAGCATCAAAGCCAAGAGAGGGCTTGTGGGGTGGGAGCAGCTCCTCTTGAGGGCTCAGGCTGAGCAGCTGCTCTATGAGAGGCTGAGCCTGAGCTTCAAACTCAGCATGAACCCACACGGTGCCTGGGCAGTTAATAGTCAGGGTGTGTGAAGCAAAAGGCTCTGAAATATGTTACACTGGTTGCATTTCCCAGCACTTTTTAGGGCACGTTGCTGTCCCTGTAGAGAGGAGTAGACTGCAGGTGCCACACTCTCTGCACCGACTTTGGCAACAGCCCTCCCCAGACTTTTCTGCAGCTGAAAGGTTGCTGCAAGGAGGAGGCCAGGAGGGGAACGGTAGCAGGACATAGCTGCCCAGCCTGGAGATTCAAAACAGGATGTCCTGAAAGCCAATAGATGCAGAAGTCTCAGGATGAGTAGAAAGACACTAGAGAATGCCAGTGGGCTTTTTGGCTTAATTGATTTCTAGCAGTGATGGTTTTGTCACCTCAAATGTTGCCATTCACCACCCTGCCTCAGCTGGGAGCAAAGTCTGCTGCAAAGGCATGTCATGGTATCATGAACGTCCTTCTCCCCCACTGCACTATTCCTATTTTAGATCATTTCTCCACACAGATGGACAAAGAGGCTCTTAACCTCTCTTCAGGCAGCCCTAAATCAGCAGTGGAACAGTGGGCTACCAGAAAAATGAGCTGTAATTAATGATGAAGGTCTCTCACTTTTCACTTCTCTATAAGCTGATGAAAAGCAATCATTTTTTGATGGCAGGACAGCCTCATGGACAGCAGTCTTCCAGAGTGTATTGTTTTTTCAGGGTCAGGACACCAGCTGTGCTTCAAATCAGCAGACAGGCTGTGAACAAGGCTAACAACACTAACTTCAACACTGACACTTGGTGCCTGTGAGGCCAAATTCTGCCCTGGCAACATTGCTTCAAGAAACTCCAAGCCCTGTGCACTGTTCCAAGTGCATGAGCACTCCTGTTCATCATGCTTCAAACACAGGCACCATCAATCCCTGCCTGGGCTTGCAGATGAGACAATGACATAAAAATCACCCTAACTGACTTCTGGCACAGAGGCTGAGCCGTGTCTTCTGCTCATCAGTGGCTGCACCTTCACCACAAGGCCTCCCTTGTATAAACTGGCTGGCTGTGGTTTGAGACCTAGCTACAAAACCTTGGTTTACTCTTTCTCTTACTATGCAGGCTTCTGGGTCCAGGACTTTAGACAGAGCTGATGAGCATGGTTTGTAAAGAAAGCAATTCCTAATGAGCTGACACAAGATGCAGCTATGGATGGTACTTGCTCTCTGAAGCACTGACCTGTGCCTTCTGGTTGGAGTGGGTTATTAACAGTCACTGCTAATAAATCAGGTTCAGGTTGATGAAAAATGCCAGGTCTGGCTGCTCAAGAGTGTTAAGCTATCCCATAATCTGCAGCACAGATACATCATGAACTCAGCCCAGTGCTCCTCCTTCCCAAGAAGGACTTTTCTTCATTTCTCAGCAGCCTGCAGCCTGTTGCCCAACTGAACCTGGCATGTGGAAGTAAAGCACAGGTTAATCTAGTGGGGGCAGCAGGGGCTTGGAGACCTTCTCAGTGACCCCATTAGCAGCTCTGCACTAATGCCTGCATTTCCATCACTGGAGCTGGACCAGACCCTTCTCTATCTGGTCAAGACTGGGTTCAGCCCTAATAAAGATAAATACCAAATTCACTGGGAATTCTCCTTGTGTTCACAGCCAGATATGATACTGGTCCAGTGATGCCTACTGAAATGAGATCCCTGATTTAATCTGATCAGGACAACAACTCTTCAAGGCTGCTGTGGTCTTCTAGAGTGTGGGGCATGATCAAATTGCCTGGGAAAACCAGAAGGTTCCTTCTGGCTGGCCCATCTTTGAATAGCTTACTTGTAAAAGCTCTAGCTGCTGATTGCCAGGCAGCACCTCTTGATAGCTCTTAATCACTTCTGGCTTCAAAGTACAAAGGAGAACTGAAGCAACTCTGTCATCTGCAGACTGAGATGACTCCCTGCTAAGAGCTAATAACTACCTCTACCGGTGGCTGGAGCTTTCTGTCTCTTGGTGGAGATCCTAGAGGAGGGTGAAGATGTTCAAGAGATGGAGAAATACTGCTTTGAGCAGATGACACAGTGACCCTTCCAAAATATTCCAGGTGCCCACCACTAATATTTGTTCCAGTGATGATACAAGAAAGGAACTAACATTTCTTTGTCATCAAAACCAGCAGATGGGAACTTTAATGAATAGATCTGAGAGCTGGAGCTAACCAGGAATGCTGCCCTTGATGACAAGGATAAGAAGTGGAAGGTTATTCTAGTGCAGACATCACCACTGAACACAAGGATGCACTTTCAGCAGATGTGTGAGTGAGAAACAGAGTGTGAGACACAAGGAGAAAGCAGAAGTCCTTCCAGTGATGATATTCATCTGTCTGTGTGTCTGGAGCTTTTCCAGATTGCTTGATATGAAAGATTCTTACTTGGTTTCAGCTGAATGCACTGGGAGAGATGAAGAACAGACAGCTGAATTTGGAGGCCTTTCTAGCTGCAAGTGCCTTGAAAAACCCTGTGCTATGTCTTAAATCAAGTGCAGGAGTAATGAAAAGGAGTTTTGATCCACATGCAGTCACTTTTGAATTCTAGGAGAGGAAGATGAAACTGAATAAAGGAAAACAACAAGCTGGATTCTGAGCATGATTGCTGCCCCCAGGGAACAGCAGGGAGCTCATCAGGTGCTTTTACCTATGCAATGGATGATGTGATGGCCTGGAGCTGAAAGGTCTCCTCTCAGACCAGCAGAAAAGATGAAGATGATGTCAATTTGATGTTAGTCTGAATTGATTAATCAGATCTGAATCTGGCAGTGATGCTTGTAGGAACTTAAATACCTTCCTCCACCTGCTGCAGTCATTAGTTTTCACATATAGCCTGTCTCAATCAGTTCTGTGCAGAAGACTTTGAGACACAGTGTCAAATGCCCTGTTAAAATCTCAATATATTGCTGTGATCTCTTCTAGCACCAGTCACCACACCACAGACTCAGATCTGGCATTTCCCTTCTCCTCTAACTCCTAATTATTAACTAAATAAGGTAAATAATAAAAGAGCAATCAGGAAAAGCAATTAATAAAGCCATGGCTTATCATCTTCTCTTTGCTCTAGAACAGCCCAGTGGACTCTGCCTGTGTGGACCTCTGTTTACACAGATCTAGGAGTGTCTGGAGGCTTTTTTCTCATTCTATGTTCCATTCCAGTTAAGTGCTGAAGCAGATTGATTTGTACAGTGACTGCCAGGTCTCTTTTGTTCCTGGCATCACCAAATCTTTGGACTTTCCCCACTTTTAATCTTCTGTCCTACAGAAGTATGGACCAGCCCTGGTTCCAGCAGGCCCTGCTCTCTACACAGCAGGCAATGACTCTCTCAGCAGTCACCTGCTGCCTGGGCAATAGCCACAAAGAGCTACTGCTGCAGTGCCCAGTTTGACCAGTTGCTGGCTCTGGACAGAGAGGGGGCATGGGACCATGGTAAGCTTTTTCATTACATGCTCCACAGCCTGATGGTTACAGAGCTGGGAGAGGCAGTGGGGCAGCAGGATGGGTGGGCTGAGCCCACCTGGGCTCTGCTCCATCCCACCGCACAGACTCTTCCCAAAAGAGTCAAGTAGAACAACCCTCACTGTCCTTGCCAAAAATACCTAAAGAGGGACCTAGACAGGCTTCTAGAGGGATTTGGACAGACCAAATCAACAGGCCAAGGCCAACTGTATGAGGTTCAACAAGGCCAAGTGCCAGGTCCTGTCCTTGGGTCACAACAACCCCATGAATGCTCCAGGGTTAGGGCAGAGTGGCTAGAAAGCTGTCCAGGGGAAAAGGACCTGGGGCTGCTGGTTGATAGCAACTGAAGATGAACCAGCAGCAGTGTGCTCAGGTGGCCAAGAAGGCCAACAGCATCCTGGCTTGGATCAGCACTAGTGTGGCCACCAGGACTAGGGCAGGGATTGTCCTCCTGGACTGGGCACTGGGGAGGCCACATCGTGAATCCTGGGCTCAGTTTTGGGTCCCTCACTGCAAGAAAGACACTGAGGTGCTGGAGTGTGACCAAAGAAGGGCAATGAAGCTGGTGAAAGGTCTAGAGAACAAGTGCTGTGAGGAGTGGCTGTGGGAACTGGGATTGTTTAGCCTGGAGAAGAGGAGGCTAAGGGGAAACCTTCTCACTCTGTGAAAGTCCCTGAAAGGAGGCTGGAGTGGGGTGGGGGTTGGTCTCTTCTCCCAAGTAACAAGTGACAGGGTGAGAGGAAATGCTTATGCTGCAGGCTTTCCCTCCTGCCACCAGCAGAGAAGCAGCTCAGAGCAATGATGTTTGGGGGAGGCATTTCAGAAGTCTGCCCAAGACTATCCTGAGCCTTAGTGCATGAGTCCTCAGCAGGAGAAGGCCTGGCCCACCGTTGGGTGCTCTTTGTCCCACAGAAACCTCCTCCTCTCCTCTTCACAAGAACCCATGCTGTGAGGTTGTGGCAAAAGGAAGGACCCTCAGCTTTCCATTTGGCTGCATTTTCCCAGACTGTAAATCAGCTAGTGAGAAGCCTCGAGGGCAAACCAGCTCCATAAATACCTTAGCAATAGAGAGACTCTCCACAAACAACTGCCCCAGAGCCTTTCCCTGTCTGACAGCTCTGAAGGACACTGCTTTCATCTGGTGTGAACCAAGACCTCAGCTTGGCTTCAGGATTTTGAAGCTGTGTTAATGTGATGATCTTTAACACATTCACTCCCCAGGCAGAGGATTAATCCACTGCTTCCCCTGTGGCATAGGAGCTACCTGCCTGGTTTTATGGGGACCTGCATGTGTTAAATGCATCATTTTCTACCAGGCTATGGAAGGAAAGACTGTTGCTACTGCAGCAGATCAGAAAAGCCACTGGCAGAGTACCACAGCAGAACACTCCTGCATATGCAGATGGTGTTCCCAGGGCCTGGGTGATGAATTGCAGCAGATGTTTTCCAAATACCCTGGCCAGAGATCTACATTTGTGGCTTTCCATGTCCCCAAAGCTCACTCTGCAGCACAGCTCTCCTTGCTGAAAAGCTGTTTTCCCCCCAAAGCACAGCAGTACCTCACTTCCTCCCACCCACATGGCCAAAGAGGATCTCCTGAGAGCCATACCGGATTTGCACAGCTTGGGCAGAGATCACTTGCTCCACAGGTCAGAACTTTGGCCTCTGCCATTGATGGGAAACCTCATGGGACAGCAGATCCTCCTCTCCTTGTTCACTGCCTGCTCTGTGCTCCAACACTGCAGGCAGAGCCTCTGGAGCAAGACTCATCCCACCAGCTCATGGGAGTGTCCAGTCCCAGTAAGGGTGAGGGAGCTGAGGCCACTTCACAGCCACAGTTCACAGTTCACAGTTCACAGTTCAGTGCAAGCCCTGCTGCAGCCCAAGGCAATGCAGAGCACCCAGCTGCCAGGGCCCTGCATTCCCCACACTGGCTTTTCCCCTAAGCCAGACTCCAAGCTGGTGTGTACAGACACTCATGCCTCTGGACATCACCTTTGAGAAGACCTTACTTTTTCTTTCTGGGTCTTCCCACCTCAGCTGTATTCTTTTCCAGCTTGGGTGCACACTGGAGCCTCATCTGTTCCAGAGTTTCACACATATAAGACTTTCTTCTTCCCTGTTTTCTTTTCATGAGGGCTGATAAAATGCAACATCAAGTTCCAGAGTAGGATAAGGATACAGAGTAGAGTGTTTCCTTGTAGGAGTATCTCTGCTGTCAGCATTTTTCACCTAACCTGTTCTAGAAAGCTGATGCTTGTCCTGATTTTATAAACTCCTGCAGCTTGGGAATCTGCCTACTGGCTGGCTGGCCACAGCACCAACTGTGTGCCCCAGCAAGATCAATGTGCCCACTGCACACTGATACCTTCCCTTTCAGCTGCAAGAGATCCTCTCCCCAGGACACGTCCCTTCTCCTTCACACCCCATCTTGCTGATAGCCATGGGAATTCTCCAGGGATTTTGGCTGCAGGGTTTGGGAATCTATTTATAACCTCTGTTTCCCACAGATTCATTTCCTGGAGTCTGCTCCAAAGAAATGACAACAAGAGCTGGAGAAGGACATTTGGGTATTGATGCATCTTTCCAGCAGCATAGCAACATCCTCAGGCTTACACTGGAAATATTGGGAGGTTTTCCTCTTCCTTGGCTCAAACAAGAATGGTTTGGGACCCACAGGAGAGTGTGAATCAGTTCCTTGGACTTTAAGGTATCTCTCCAGGACCTGAAGAGTTTGTATAGGACATGACCCTGGTGTATATTATATATAGAAGGAGGAATTTCCACCTCAGCTCAGCAGGTAGCACTGATCTCCATGGGCAGCACTCAGGAGGAGCACAGCTTATGGAATACAATAAGGGAACTGTAGGTTTATTAGGGATGAAGTGTGATGCCTACCTGAATGTTACCCTAGGGAGTCCTGGTAGACTATGGGCAGCATCTCCAAAGAGCTTCTGAAACACAGCAGGAGATCCAAGTGCCTGGGCAGCTCTTTTTTATTACCCTACAGGTATTGGACAGTTGGGCTCCCAGAAAAAAAAAGAAATATGAATTGCAGACTATCATCAGACACCTGGCAGCCTAAACAATGAGTCCTGACACTGTAACATCTCCTACATCTCAGCTATCCAAAATGCCTCAGCACTGCAAGGACCAAAAATAACTGGTGACTCTCAGCAGCTGTCACTTGTACATGGCTCAGAGATTTTAACCTACATATCTTTTGTGAATAAATCTTCAGGTAGCAATTTGCTTCAGTTGAATGCTACTTCTCATGTGTGCCATGTGATGGTAGCCAGCATCTTCCCAGTAAGCAATGGCAGGAAGTAGAATCATAGAATCAGTAAGGTTGGAAAAGATCTCTAAGATAACTCAAGTCCAACCTTTAACTTAACACTGCCAAGTCACCTTTAAACCATGTCCCTCAGCAACACATCTGCATGGGTTTTGAACCCCTCTAGGGGTGGTGATTCCACCACTGCCCTGGGCAGCCTGGGCCAATGTTTAACCAGTCTTGCAGTGAAGACATTTTTCTTAATATCCAACCTGCCTTAGTCTACTCTGCCCTAGTGAAGCCACATCTGGAGTCCTGGGTCCAGTTCTGGGCTCCCCACTTCAAGAGAGACAAGGAACTACTGGAGAGAATCCAGCAGAAGCTACAAAGATACTGAGGGGCCTGGAGTGCCAGAGTGCTGGAACAGGCTGCCCAAAGCCTCCTTCTGTGGAGAGATTCCAACCCCACCTGGAGGTGATCCTGAGCAACCTGCTGTGGGTGACCCTGCTTTAGCAGGGGGAGGGGGACTGGATGATCTCCAGAGGTCCCTTCCAACCCCCACCACGCTGGGATTCTGTGTGCTTCAAGGCCTCATGTGATTTCCCTGGATGACAGCAGTCTGATCCCCTTTTTGGGTCGTTTTTAATTGCTGAAATGTCAACAGCATCCAGGTGCCTATACTGAGAGGTGTAACTCTCTCATCACTCAGGCTGTGTTGTTCCAGAGCATGGAGGGATGCTGTCAGCTACGGCAGCACTCGGCCCTCTGCTGAGCTCAGGTAAAACTGCATCATCTCCAAGACCAGCCCACCCCAGCAGCAAAACACCCTGGGCATGGTCACCATACAACAACAGGCTGTGCCCACCTGACATGGGCTTTTAAACCTTACCAGGAGAAAACCACGACCATAATTCTGCCAAAAGGAGGAAGCCCAAGAAGCATCATGCACTTGGAATGGACATGAAGGAATCTCTTCAGCCAAAACTATCTTGTTGTTTGCTCCAAAGCACAAGTTATAGCAAATCTGGACATTCTGAGGCAAACCCCTCTTTGGCCAACAAGCAAATCCAGTGGGAACCTTCCAGAAGGAAAAGGCACTCACCTTAGAAAAGCAGCTGTCTCTAGACAAGCCCTTCACATCCCACCACTGTGCTCCTCAGGGGCTCACAGCAATACAGTCCTTTCTGAGTGGTGCTGTTCCTGCTAGCCCTGCTGAGCCCACTTAGGCACAGAAGAGGAGGTTGGACTCTGTCTTAGCTCATGTCTCAGAAGCAGAGTTGTTAACAGTGTTTTGACAGTGAACTCACACTTAGTTGCATGAGATGCAGCAGGAAGAGGCCAGTCTCATCTTCAGATTTGGTTGCAAAGTCTGTGGAAAGAAATTTCTTCCTTTGCCCATGACAAATACGCAGATTACACCTGGAGGGATGTTGTGATGGTGAGTGTGGAAGCCAGCAAGGCACTGTGTGGTCAGTTCTGCAATGTTATTGCTATCTTGGTCATGTGTTCTAAGGTGTCTTGTTTAAAAGTCCTGTCTTCATGAATCACCTGGAATTCTCATCCTTTTCCTTTTTAGAACTGGAGTATGTGGTCAGGTGGCTTCAGAGAAATCACAAACATCTCAGCTTACAGATTCAGCCCTCAAAGGCAAAGAACCACTTATTTCCCACTTTCTACACCGTTTATGATTTATTCTGCTGTGCAAGGGGGAGGGAGGACTGGATTCCTGCTCCTCAGCTGCCTGGAACAGGCACCTCTGAGTGCCAGCTAGGGGCATTTGGGGAGAACTGCACTCCCAGCCACAGCTGTACTGACAGGAGCCCAGCAGCGATCGTGTTATCAACCAGACCATTTCCAGAGGCCCAGAACAAAGCAGACTCTTCTCTCCATCAAAAAAACCACCAACGTGCCTCTTTGCTGATGCAAACCAAGGGCAGCAGCAGCAGTTTGCGAGGCAGTGTCTCTTCTGGTGCTGCACGGTTTCTATGCTGGCCCAGCTCGCCTGGGGACCCGACACGGCACAGGCTGAGACTCAGCCCCATAACCCCTGAACTTTCATCTCTGGCCCCCGTGGGCCTGGGGCAAGGAGGTACAGAAAACTCCGGCTCCCACTGCCACGGGCTGGCTGCTCCCTGCGCGTCTCCTGTCTGCATCACCTCAAGGCACAGCCATGGCTGCAGGAAATGAACCCTCCCGCATCCTCTGACCCTCGGGAGAGGGCGGGCACGGGACGATGCTGGGACGGCTCTGCTGACGAGCGCCTTTCCGGCCCGGCGAAGCCGGACGGCTCTCTCAGAGAGGCGCGGCAAGGAGGAGAGGGAAGCGTTGAACCCTCCTGCAGGAAAAACCGACTCCCCCGGGGCAAGAAATAACCCCTAAAGCTGAGGGATCTCCGGCCCCAGCCATAAAGCCCTTAGCCATGGGCAAAGCCTTCCCCCCACGCCCCTCCGGGCAGGTCCTGGTAGGGCGATAAGTAGCGCGAGTGCCGGCGTGAGGCTGAGTAAGTTCTCGGCGCGGTGGTGTGCAGAGAGGCCGGGACCCAGCGGGGTCGGGCCGCGGCGAGCAATGCTGCCTGCGGGCTGTGGCCGGCGGTGAGAACGGGCTCGGACGTGCGGGGGCCCCGGGGTGGTGCGGTGCGGGCCCCGGTGGATCGCTGATGGCTCTGGGCCTTGCAGGTTGGCGGCGGCACTGTCGGCGGCGCTGGGCGAGTGCGCGGAGCGGCGGCGGGAGCTGGAGCAGCAGGCGGCGCGGAGCCAGACCCTCCTCCGGTCCTGGTGGGTGCGGGCCGCCCAGAGGGCTTTCTGATGCCGGCAGAGCGGGTGGTTGTGTCCCCGCGGACTGGGGGGGAAGCTGGAGCCGTCAGTGCACGGCAATAGTGGCGTTTGGCACTGTGTTTCTTCCCCGCAGGGACAGTGAGGAAGATGAGCAGCCGCAGCCGGAGGCAGGCTCCAGCGATGGACACGGTGAGCCCTTCCCTCTCTTTCTGGTCGGGTCACACAGGTCCAGGGCCTTACCGAGACTGAGCCAGCTTCAGCTGAAGCCCCCTCTTTGTCCTCCTGCGTTCTTTCTTGGTGTTACCTTGGTGTTGTGCCGCATCACCAAGGCCAGCAACAGTCTGCAGGCCTGAATGAGACATAGTGATTGTCGTTTGCTGCTGAAGGGGAGGTTGGCTGAGGAGAACTGTCTCCTCCTGTGACTTTCGTCTATCCTGGGTCTTCAAGGCTTGTGGGAAGCCTGCCTGTGTCTTCTTAGTGGCTGCTGCAGGAGAGTGGCCAAAATACCTGCTGCACCGCTCAGTGGGTTTGGTTTCCTTTTGTGGCACCTGGAAGAGCAAGTTAGTGGAGAGGCAAACGGAGAGGATCCAGGCTTGGACCTGCTGATATGTCTTCTCCTCTTGCAGAGAACAGGCCTTCACCCAAGGAGCTGGAAGAGCTGGAACTGCTGAACAGGGCCTTAGAGAAAGCACTGAAAGTCAGGAAGAGCATTGTGAAAACACCATTAGAGGCCCAGGGAGCTACAGGAGAGAAATCTGCAGGTGAGGGACCTGCTCCCAAGAATGCTGAACAGAAGCAAGTGCCTGTACCTTTTGAGGATGTTCCTGAGAGCACAAAGGTGACAGCTGTAAGGAAAAAGACTGCCTCTTTGAAGAAGCCTTCTCAGTACCAACTGAAAGCACCTTATAGGACTGACCCAGATGTGAAAAAACTGCAAAGGAAAGCCCCAGCCAGATGTGTTTCTCTGGGTCCCAGGACAGCTGGGAAGAGCTCCTCAAAAGGGGTGGCTTGCAAACAAGGAAGGAGTTCTAGGACAGCAATCAGTGGCACTGACAGAGGGGTCTGTGCTCCAGCTGAACCCCAAAAGACCTTGTCCAAATCTTCTGTGAATGAGCAGCAAAGCTTTTCCATAAGGGATTCAGCTGGGGGAAGGCACTCTGGAGCTGCTGGCAAGCAGTTATTTGATGCAGGGAAGAAAAGTTGTGGTTTCCTGGGGGAGTCCAGCAAAAAGGAGGACCCTGCAACTGAAGGTAAATTAGGAAGGGGCACCTCACCTCGAACAGTCACCCTGCAGGAGAAGGGGTAAGTGCTGAGAGATGAACACCTCTGTCTTGTTCTGCCTGACACTAGCACATTTGCAAAGCCTGCTCTTTCCAGCTGCTCTGCAGGACCCAGGCTGGGTTCACTGCTCCTCAGATCCTTCTCAGGAGGAAGGATCCTTTACAGTTTAAAAACCTTTATTGTGATTGTTTAAATGTTAAGGGCTTACTCTTGGACGTCTGGGACTTTGAAAGGCTTCTAATGAAGACTTTTTTTGGGTACTTCTTAGCCCCCTGGGACTGATTTGGAAAGCTGTTTTTGTAGAGCTTCCTCAAGCCTTATTTCTTCCTCTGAGTGCACTTTCTATTCCAGCTTATTGATTGATCTTAAATTATTTACTTCTGCCTTTATTTTTACCACAACAATCAGGTGTAAGGCATGAATTCTCTCTGTGCTGTGTGGAGAGATGGCATCTGGATTGAATGCTGTCCTCTTTCACCTGTAAGACACTGCTGTGTAACTACACAAACCTAGTGATAAGAAGACAGTTGTTTCAGGTGTTTGGTGGAGGAAGAATTTTGAAGCTCATGTTACTGAGATTCTCTGTGTAAAAGTGGCAAAACAATGCTTAGGAGATTGTCTTGCCATTCAGAACAGTCTGTCCTGTTTAATAACTTCTGTATTCTTTTCTGGGTGCTTTTTGCTTTCAAGAAGCAGTGAAGTTCAGCTCTGATGTAGGCCTGGGCATGGCAATAGTTCTCAGCTGCCATAACCCAGCTCTTTTGTGCAGGGGAGAAAATGATCACTGTTCCTGTGGTGTTGGAATGGGCACAGGACACTGGGTGACAGTGGCTGGGGGAACAGAAATGTTTATTTACTCTGGTTTTGTGTTCACAGTCTGCCTGTAACTCTACAGCTGCCAAGCTACATGTTTCTGCAGTGACCAGTTGGGGATTATTCTACTTTGGGATTAAGATGCATGCTCCTGGTGGATGCTGAAATGTCCCTCTCCTGGTTCTTTGGGTGTAATGTGATGCTAAGCAAAGCTGCCTTGTCATGCTCAGATCTGGCAGCTGAAGTCAGGGAGATCTGCTTATGCTCACATCATTGATCAGCTCCCCTCAGTATGTGGTTTCCATGTCTGTACTCTGCCTTGGCAGAGCTTTGCTCCCAGCATCTCCTTGGATCAACCTCTGGGGGCTGGAGGGAGGCTGCAGGAGCTCTCCCAGCTCAGCTTGGGTCACCCTTGTGGAAATGAAGGAGCAGACATTGATTTCCAGAAGGCAGTGGTGGATTCAGCCCCCAGGGTTACTGCTCTATGTTCCATTACACCTCAGTTAATTTCAAATGGAGACAAAATACCATTTGCTCTGAAGACAAAGCTCCACTGTTCCCAGCAGTCAGCACTGATGCTTTGCTTGCTTTGCAGACACCAGCTGAAGCTACCCCTTCCCTACAGGCAAGCCTATTCCAGGAACTCCAGGTAAGCTCAGCCTTGTTAGTCCAGTCCAGATCCACCCTTTGCCTAAGGGCTGGGAGAGGAGGGGTCAGGGAGGGGAGTCCTGGCTGCTCTGTGGGTTACAGGGAGGCACTGACCCCGTGGCATGCAGGGTCTGAACTTGGAGTAGGCAGCTCCTGAGGGTGTGTTTTCATGTTATCCTAGCCAGAGTGTTAATCTCTCTAAATCCCCACCTTGTAAAGGCACTGGAATGCTTTAATTGTGGCTTTACCAGTGCTGTAGAGGTCTCTGCTGGTCCTGGATACTTGCTGAAGGCAGGAAACCCTGTGGGGTAGGTTCCTGTGCAATCCCAAGAGTTTCCCAGCCAGTTGCTGACCTGAACTGCTCTGCTGAGGCACCTCTAGCCTGGAAGCACCATGGCTGAGTGTGTTTCAGGCTGATTCCTGCTGAGTAACTTTCTTCCATAGAGCCAGTGACAATGTAACTGCACCAGTGGTGCAGCTGGTTGGGTTTCTGGTGGACTTGGTGCTCCAGTCTGTTCTCCAGTCCTCTGGCTGCTTTCCCACCATTTCCTTTGAGGAATTTTGCCATCACTCAGCAGATTTCTCATTATGTGGGTTGCTCAGATATTAAACTTCTCCCCTATCTTAAATGTAGCTGTAGCTCCTTGTGCCACCCTCAGGAATTCCTCCTCCCCTTCTTGGGAGCTGTCATTTATCAGACACTAATTTGCTAGTTGCCCTTCAGCGAGTTGTAAAGAGTTGATGCCCTTCATTTTCACTTGGAAATGGAGCCTCTCAGCCTCCTAATCACTGGTGTCATTTTACACTCTCCACTCTTACTCTCAACTCAGACTGCAAAGAACTTTGGCTCCAGAGATCCCTCCCAGAGGGACTGCATCTTGCCTGGCAGCTTCTGTTCCATGGCATGATGCAGCAGTTGCAAATGTTCTTCTGAACACTGCAGTTTCTGTCATGATCTAGAAGATCCTTTTGACTGGAGACAAGGCACATGCACCCTGCTTAGGCACTCAGGCACTGCATGACTGTTTTAAGCTTCCTCCTGATGGCTCTTGCTTCCTGCAGAGGTTTGGGCAGTCTGGCTGAGAGGTGTTGGCTCTTTACAGCAGCTCTGTCCTTAAAGGATGTGTTGAGGTGTGCATGGGTGGAGATGTTGAACTCTAAAAGCAAAATACACCTCTCTGAGAGTCTTCTTGTTTCTAGAACACTTCCTTTGGAAGATTGGGCTCTGATACAAGGTCCTGGCCAGCTTACTGGTTTATATTGTCCTTAAACCTCTTGGTTTCATGTCCCTGATTGTGCCTTACTGCTGTTATGCTTCTTACCAAAAATACCACCTTGGCCTCAAAACAAAGGAGCAGAGGAGAATCTTGAGACAGTTTGGCATACAATAGAGTCACTGTGGTAACAGCTTGGCCTCTCTGCTCTGCTTTCTCTCCTCATTTCCTAACAGAGTAAATGTACAGAAATGCAAGTGAATGACCCCTCAGAGGAAGGGAAGCTTTCTTGTTTCCTAGGGGATTCAAATCTGGATAAAGTGATGCAACAGAGGGAGGGATGTGCTGCAAGTGCCCATTCTCCTTACAGAAATGTGTTGTCTCTCTCCTGATGGCTGCAAACCCTTCCCCTGCAAGCAAGTTGAGAGAAGTGCCATCAGTATTTTGCAGGGTCTGATGCTTTCTGCAGAGTGTCCTTGTTGATCTGTCAGAAATGAGGGGGGAATGGCTAGTGAAGAACTGTTAAAAGAGAGGGTTGGGGGAGATGCCTGTGTTTGCAGTGCTGCTTTGCCATGTTTGTGTGTCACAGCTCAGTGTGAGTACTGTCTGCTCCAGTGGAACACAAGTCCTCCACCCCCTGCTCTTTTTGAATTTGCAGGGCATGGGAGAGATGTCATCTCTGCCAGACAAGTGCAGATGCAGCTGCTGCAAGGAACAGTTTTATAGAGAGGATCCAGGCCAGTGTATCCTTTCTTAGCTCCCTGCCCCATCCCTGAGCACGTGGTGCAGTGCTGCAGGCACTGGGTGCAGTTACTCTGCAGTGTGCTCCCATCTGGAGAGAGTTATGCTTCCAATAACAGGAGTTCAAGCTGGGGCTCTAGGAAGTGGGCTGGGTTTTTGGTTTTTTTTCATTGTGCAGCTTTTGAAAAGTCATAAAACTTCTGAGCCAAACAAACAAGGCCACAAGGCAAACTTCCCAAAACCAGCTGTGCTGTCCTGACCCTGCCTCTGTTATGCCACCTCAGAGGCTGCTTGTTCTCTGCCCCCAGTTCACAGAATCCCAGCATGATGAGGATTGGAAAGGACCTCTAAGGATCATCTTGTCCAAGCCCCCTGCTAAAGCAGGGTCACCCACAGCAGCTTGCCCAGGATCAGGCAGGTTTGGAATCTCTCCACAGAAGGAGACTCCACAACCTCTCTGGGCAGCCTGGGCCAGGGCTCTGGCACCCTCACATCAAAGAATTTTCTCCTCCTGTTCAGGTAGAACCTCTTGGGTTCCAGTTTGTGCCCATTGTCCCTTGTTCTGTCACTGGGCACCACTGAGAAGAGTCTGGCCACAGCCTCTTGCACCCACCCTTTAGCTCTTGAGGAGCATTGAGCAGATCCCCTCTGGTCTGGTCCTCTCCAGGCTAACAAGCCCCAGGGCTCTCAGCCTTTTCTCCTCCCAGAGATGCTCCAGCCCCCTCAGCAAGTTTGCAGCCTCTGCTGGACTCTCTCCAGTAGTTCCTTGTCTCTCTTGAAGTGGGGAGCCCAGAACTGGACCCAGGACTCCAGATGTGGCCTGACTAGGGCAGAGTAGAGGGAGAGGGAAACCTCCTTCAACCTGCTGGTCATATTCTTCTTCGTGCACTCCAGGAGGCCATTGGCCATGAGGGCACATTGCTGGCTCATGGGGAACTTGTTGTCCACCAGCACTCCCAGGTCCTTCTCCTCAGAGCTGCTTTCCAGCAGGTCAACCCCTAACCTGTCCTGGTCTATGAGGTTATTCCACCCCAGGTGCAGGACTCCACACTTGCCCTTCATGAGGTTCCTCTGCCCCCAACTCTCAGCCTGTCCAAGCCTCACTGGATGGCAGCACAGCCTGATGGGGTGTCAGCCACTCCTCCCAGTTCTGCATCATCAACAGAGTTGCTGATTCCAGCTAGCCTGGCCCAGGGCTTGGGGTAGTGCAGAGCTGGTGCTGGGAAACTTTCCTTAAGCTGCTGCTGTTGGAGTTTGCTTCCCCGAGGCCAACCTTCAGTCCTGCAGAGATAGAGGAGGAACTGAAGGTCCTCCAGGATGTCCCCTCCCTTCTGAGCCAGTATGTGGAAGCTGAGCTTGCAGGTAAGGAGGAAAAAAAAGGGGATTGGAGGGGGCAGAAGATGGAATAAGGATGATTTTAGTGGGCTCCACTTCCCTGTGTTCTTGGCATGTTGCTGGACATGAAGGACACCAGCATTCTTTGCCTGAAATGAGGCCTGGTGAAGCCAAGGCCACTCTAGAAACTGCTCTTCAAGGCAGGGGAAGGTTTCAATACACTCATGCCTGCTGGTTTTTCTCTGCTTCTCTTCTAGACCATCCCACTCTAGAAAGGGAGTATGAAAGCCTTCTAACCTTGGAGGGTTTGCAAGCCACAGTTTGCAAGTGCCTCCATAAGCTGCAGCTCCTTCAAGCAGGTGAGCCAATTCCTGCTGTTGCAGTCCAGTGTGAATGTGGCCAGCTGTGCCTGAGCAGTAGTTTGCCATCTGTGCACAGCACACTCTGGAGCCATAGCATTTTTCTCCTGCTTATCCTTAACAGGAATGTGGCATGTGAAATTCTCTGGGGGCAGGCAAAGCTGTGTTATCCAGGCTACCACTCTGTGTTCAGGAGAGGCTTGGGATTTTACTGTAGTTTGGGAGGGGCTGGTGAGGGAGCTGTTGAGAGATGGAGATGTCCTGATTGTGCCATGTGTGAGGAACTTACCCTGACTTAATAGCATGTCATTAGTCATTCATTTTTAGGAGAAGCAAATAGATCACAGATCCTGCAGGTCCAGGCTGAACTTGTGTATTTCTGTCTCCTGCCAATTCTTCCACTCTTGCAGCTGTGGATTCCCAGAGGAGGCTGCACCCAGACTGTGTTGGGGACATAGGAAGCTGCTGTGTCCCTCCCAGGGGACAGAGATGTGACAGTGAAGGTGTCCTGGCTCTGCCTCTTCTTTGTTACTCCAGTTTCCAGGAGCTGAAGGACCTGTTTGACTTGAAGCTGAGAGTGTCAATGCTGAGCCAAGAAGTTGCTTTACAAAAGGTGAGTCTTGGGTAGTGTTAGTGCTCCTGGGAGAGGGGGAGGGAAGGGGAATTGTGGGGCAACAGCTGGCTTACAAGGTCTTGATGGGCAGCAGCAGCACAGCAAGGTCTCTCATTGTGTCTCTGTGCTTCTGCCTCATGTCCAAGTCCTATTGGTACCTTGCTTACTTTGTAGATGAATCATAGAATCATGAAGGTTGGAAAAGACCTTTAAGATCATCAAGTCCAACCATTAACCTAGTACAGCCAAGTCACCCCTGAACCATGTCCCTCAGTGCCATGTCTACACATCTTTTGAACCCCTCAGGGGATGGGGATTCCACTACTGCCCTGGGCAGCCTGGGCCAATGCTTAACCACTCTTGCAGGGAAGAAATTGTTCCTAATGTCCAACTTAAACATTCCCTGGTACACCTTGAGGCCATTTCCTCTAGTCCTGTCAATTGTTATTTTGGAGAAGAGACTAACCCCAGCCTGGCTCCCACCTCCTTTCAGGGAGTTACAGAGATCAAGAAGGTCTCTTCTGAGCTTCCTTTTCTCCAGGCTAAACAACCCCAGTTCCCTCAGCTGCTCCTCACAAGACTTGTGCTCTGGACCACCAGCAGGTGCTGGTGAGCACCCCTCACTGGTGCTCCGGGGCCCCTCACTGGTGCTCTGGGCCCTTCACTAGCTCCCTGTTCTGTTTGGCCTGAAGTTGGTCAGTTGACTGTCTGTCTGGAATTAATGTGGCCCAACTGGGAGGTGACAGGAACAGTCATGAATGAAGGATTGAACTTACCCTTGGGTCAGTAAGTGCTTCACTAGGAGGTTGCAGAGCTCCTCAATCACCATCATTTTCAGTTCTTGCAGGATGCTGATCTCTTCCCAGTGCTGGGCTGTCTCTGCAGCAGAGGAAAAGCACTGCCATTTATCTGGCTGCCCTGGGAATACTGGGGGGCTGCTGGTGTTCTTCATGAGCAGAGGATGAACAACTCTGCCTGTGTTTAACATGACAAAAGAGAGTGTCTGTCGATTAGCATCTTATTAGTCACACTGCTCAGGTTAGATTTCACTTGTTCTTCACTTCATGGAATCCTAAAAGTGTTTCTGGCTCTGTTGACATGTCTCCTTTGCTCCTGCCCAGCTCATGATGGCAGAACTCCTGCCTGTCCTGGAGTCCAGGCTGTACCCAGAGGCCTCTGCAGCTCAGCTGTACAGAGCCATCTACACGGAGCTCTGTGAAGGAGGCAAACGATTCCCTGTGCTGGTGAGAGACGAGCTGGCAGACTGACCTGACCTGACCTGACCTGCTGGGGGCCTCCTGCTGCATTCACAGAACCAGAGACCCTTTGGAACAATAAATCTTTTCTATTGACTTGTCTTTTACTCTGCCTGCTTGTCTAACTAAATTTCAGGGGGGTTGTACTGTGGATTTTTTGTTCCACTTTGAGGACCTGCTAACTGTGAGGGTTTGTGGCAATCCCTGCAGGGCTTCCTGGGCACTGGTTTTGGCTTTTATCCCAAGGTCTGTCTCTCTGCCTAGCTTTAGGTTCTTGAGCACCTCCATTGTGACAGCAGGCTCCTAGACAGACAGTTTGATTGCCAGATACACTATTCATACTGATCCTAGGGGCACAGCCTTCCAGCAGCTGGAAATCCAGAGAGCCTGAGCTGTTGCTTCCCTATTGCTCTGCTCACCAAGAGGCATATAACCAGCATTGCAGTGGTCACTGTCTGATATCACTAACAGTGGGTTTGATGTCTTCATTCCCCAGCAGCCCAGGCCATATACAGTAGTGCCTCTTGTGGAACTACTCTGGTTTGTGGGCACCTTCTCTGAGCTGGGCTGATGCCTAGGCTGTGGTGGAGCTGGGGCAATCAGTTTTCATCTGCCTGTCATAGAATCACAGACTGGTTTGGGTTGGGTGGGAGTTTTCAAGGTCACCTAGTCCAACCCCTTCACTCAGCAGGGACATCTGCAACTAGAGCAGGTTGCTCAGAGTCCCAGACAACCTGACCTGGAATGTTTCCAGGGATGGGAAATCTCCCACCTCTCTGGGCAACCTGGGCCAGTGCCTCACCACCCTTAGTGTAAAACATTCCTCAGGTGTAGTCTAAATCTCCCTTTTTTACTGTAAAACCATCACCCCCTGTCCTGTCACATCAGTCCCTGCTATAAAGTCTGTCCCCATCTTTCTCACCAGCCTCTTTAAGTACAGAAAGGCTGCACTAAGGTCTCCCTGGAGCCTTTTCTTCTCCAGGCTGAACAACCTCACCTCACAGCCTTCCTTCAGGGAGTCACTCTCCTGTCAGTCCCATCCCTGACAATTCAGGGTCCCTCCAGGCAGCTTCTCGACTTGCCAAGCTGTTTTGTAAGGCCTAGCCTAGAGCTGAAACATTTTTGCTATGTCACCTCACCTGGTGATTGTGCATGAGGCAGCAGTCTGGGAAGAGCTGGGCTGTCTGCACTTGGGAGATGTGAGGGAATCTGCCGTGGCAGGAGGGAGCCGATGAAGCAGCCCAGCAGATGGCACTCGGCCCTTAGCGCTGCTGCTGAACCTTTGCCAGTAGAGAAACTAATGCAAAGTCCTCTCTGGCCATGGAAAAAACACCCCAGGGATTCTGTGACAGTTCTGACCTTGTCATCACGGGAAAACTCCAGCTTTGGTTCCTCCTGCCTCTTAGGTTTTTGCTTGTAATCCCCAAATCCCCTGGAGTCGAATGGGATACCTCTGGCTGGGAGCACTTTGAAGTGCATTTAGGGAAGGGCTGCTGTGTGCCACTGCTCATGACAGTGTCACTCACACCCTGCCTCTTAGCTGGACTAGGGCTGTTTGCTTGAGGGGGTTAAGCTCTCAGCACTGCTGTCTGGTTTTACTCTCTCTCTTTTATCATATTTCATTCCCATTAATTTCTTTGTAGAGGAGATTTGGTTTCCCCTGGAGTCTGCAGTCAGGGCAGGGGTTTGTTACCTCCTCCACTGCAACATGCAGAAGTCTCCTGTGGAGCTGACATCTGGGTGGTCTGTGGGGAAACCATAGAGTGGTCAAACAGCACTGGAGGACTGCAAGGTATTGATCAGGGGCTGCAGACACAACCTCCTAAATGAACATGGTCCTATACCATGGGCATGAACATCTCATGGATGGGTTTTGGAGCTGACATTTGGTGTTGTTAATTATCACGTTATTATGGATTGCTTGTGTCTGTAAGCACTGCATGAGTCATGGAGCATCTGCTGCTTTGTGCAGAGCTGTCCAGTGGAATTTGACAGCTTCAGTGGCACAGCAAGGACAGCATAGGTGTGAAAGGACTGTGGCAGAAGAGCCTGAGCCCACAGGTATGGGTTTGCAGGGCCAGTCACAAGCTCAGAAGGCAAACTGCTGTCGTAGGAGGGGTGCAGAAGGGGCCCCAGCTCCCAGCATGCTGACTGACAGGTAGCTGGGGTTGGTTTGTGCCTGGGGGTGCAGTGTACTTTTATTACTCTTCCTACACCATGTGAGAATCATTTTAGAATCTTCATAAATGTGTTAAGAGTTTCAATGATTTGAGTGACTCACTTCTTCAAATGAGTCTTGTGCTAGAGCACAGAGATGCAAATTCAACAGCAGCTTAACTCAGTGGTTGGGGGATCTTCTTGGTTATAAAATGTGCTATTACAGAAAGAAATGGTGCTGTACATCCCATTGAGATGAAGAGACAAGAAAGGCAAAAGGCAGTAGTATTTGTGATGCCAGGGGATGCTATTCTAAAGACACAGGAAATGAGCAGAGCTTTTGGAAAGTGATAGATGATACCAGTGCTGTGGAGATAGAAGGGGAGACAAAGCAGGGTGAGGGTCAGGGAGGATTAGCAGCTGTTGTTCCTTCTTTGTCAGCTACAGTGAAGCCTTCAAAGGTTTTTGGGTTTTCACTCCTGAAGGATGTGAAGCTGGATCCCTGGGAGAACACAGAGTTTTTTGCTTTTCTTTCCAGAATCTGACTTTAAGCATTTCCAAATGCTGCTGTTTGTCTTTTTCACTGGCTTCCTCCTTTCCTTCCTCTCTGCAACTTCTCCACTTACTGCCTCTGGTTTTGCAAATGCATTAGACCAGTGGAAAGGCAGAGGCAGTGCTGCTCTTAGTGCCCTAGACCCTCTTGTAGGATTAGATGTGGCACTGATTGTCTTTGGTTAGTTCTGGTTGTTCACTGTGTTGAAACATCCTGCAGATGCTCTCAGATATGCCCCCAGGTGCCTGCTAGAGCTCCCTTCTTGGGAGATACAGCATGGGGAGACTAAGCAGTGTGGCTTTGGACATGCTCTCCATCTAGAACAGGAATAGTTGGAGTCATGGTAAGAAAGAAGGGAGATCTCACTAAGTAGTGTAGAGGAATGTCCAGCCTCTTCCAGCTTTTTGGGGTGCTCTAGCTGCATGTGAGCAGTGATGGAGACATGAGAACCTGTTACCTACTGAAATGAATGCACATACAGCATGATCTGCAGGATCCCACCCCTGGGGCAAGGGCAGGAAAAGCTCCCCAGTGCCTGGGCCAGGAGCACAGGTTACAGTCTGGAGAGGCAAAATGAGAAGAGATATATAAGGGCTAAGGGAATTTCATCCACAAGCAGTTTAAGATGATAAGTGTTGAACTGGGGGGGGAGGGGAAACTCCCAGATCTCTCTGCAGAAGACTAATTTGCTGCCAGTGTTATTGTCCTGGTTTGGGTTAGAACAGAACTAACTCTGCTCAGTGATTTTACTCTTTAGTTAAAACTCCTCTGAGAAACTGCACTTTCTGAAACTACCAGGATGTTTTCATTGCTCATTCTCCAGATGAGCTTTCTGGGAGCTCCAGAGAGCAGGTTACTTAATTAAAGCACTCTATTTAGTCAAGTCTGAAGCATTAACAGCTGAATCAGCAACTTGTCAGGCAGTGTGTGCTGTTGTGCCAGTCAAGGGTGTCAGAGCAATGGAGAAAGCTTGTGTTTGTAGTAGAACTACTGTGGGGACCTGTGTATCCTCCACATGCATCAGTCTCTTCCTGAGTTCCAGAATTCAGCAGGAGCTTGGGATTTCCAGCTGAAGCTTTGCTGAGAAGTGTTGTCTGTTTCTGGCAGATCTGAAAGTGATGTGGTTAGGTTGTGTTTAAGGCCAAAGCAGGCTGAGGATGCTGGACCTGGATGTCTTGTGCTCCTCCAGGCTGTCCCAGAGTGTCCAATTCTCACTATACTGTAAGCAATGAGTTGGAAATGCTTTAATAGCCTTGTGAAAACCAGGAGAAGGAGCCAACATTTTTTGCAGGCAGACAGTTAGTTCATGGCTGTGCATTTCCAGTCCTGAGCCCTGTCACCAGATGGGGTCACTGAGAGGCTGTAGCAGATGATGGATCTGACACCAGGGGCTTCATTTATCTGTAAAATAGAGACTGATATTATTTCACTTGCTCAGTAGCTTGGTTTTGCCACATCTGTGCTCTCTGGAGCAAGGTGGTTTGGGTTTTTTAGGTGTGTGCACTGGGGCTGGCACAGTTGACATCTGGTTTCACTGGAAATTTCCTAGTCCTCCTTCACTTCTATTAAGAACAACCTCACAAACCAAAACCTCTGATCATGACCCAGTCCAACACGAAAACAAGTCACTAAATAGCTATTAAAATTCACCATGCACATCAGATATTAATTGTGTAGCATGAAAACTACCACTGACAAGAAAAGATCTAGCATCTTGGTTTGAATTAGTGAAGAAGGAAGGGCTTTAGCATTGTCATCAAGAAAAACCTATTGCTTGATAATTAACCTGAGCTTAGTTAGAAAGAGGAGGGCAGGGAGCAGTGTGCCATGTATGCCAGGGTGTAAAGAGCTGGTACTGGGAGGGGGAAAAAAAGGCAAGTTTGGAAGTGTAATTTCAGAAGGTGAGAAGTTAGAGCAGTGGGTTATTCAGGCATGCAAACAGAGATGTTTGACTTATTTTTAGACAGAACAAGAAAGATAATCAGTGGAGCTGGAGTTCAGATAGGAAAAAGCAAATAGAAGCAAGCTCTGAGTCAGTAGAGGTGACTGACCCTAGAGAAAAGCCTGTCTGCAATCTTCCCTCCTGGCTTCTGAGAAGAGGCTCCCAGTTGTGCTAACACCTGCTGGTTAGGCTTCTTTTGTTTCAGGACTTGCATGTTATAGTGGGAAACAACTTATCAGTCTCATTTTATCTCCAGTTAAAGAAGAAGAAAACAAGGGAGACTTAATGTGCACATTCAGGTCAGTAAGACTTCAAGAGGAGGTTGCTTTGTCCAGCACAACTGAAGCTGTGTTGTAAGTTAGCTTGCACTGCACCTCTGTAGCACCTCAGCCTCCTTCTTCCTCCATCCACATCTGCTGGTGCAGCTGGCACGGCCTTGGAGCTTCAGAATCTGAGCAGTGTCTGAGACATTCTCACCTTTGGGGGTTTTCCCTTTCTGCTTCTCCATTTCAGAATATGCAACAGATGAAGTCTCTTGGAGGTTCTGCTAGCAGGGAATCTTGCTGTTGATATCCCAGGGTGGCCCAGTGCTGGCATGCAAGGGGCCATCAGCATCTGCAGTCCTCGCTGCCCTGCAGGAGTTGAGTAGCTGCTACCAATCAGATGCAGGAACACTCACAAGGAGAGAGAGCACAGGAATGAGAATAAGAGACAAAAAAAAAGGCAAAAACCCCAAACCAAAAAGCTACCTTTAAAAAATTAATGAAAGCAGGAAGAGTCTTAGAGTGCTTCAATTGCAACTGTGTGCTGGCTGCATCAAGGGACAGAATTCCAATCCCTGGCTGCAGGCATTGTATTTTTGGGGTATTTTACCAAATTTGGGCATGTGAATTTAAACAGAACCTTGTGTTTCTGTGAGCCTAGAAGGCTCACTTGCAGTGTCATGAGGAAATTGGGGATGGTTGGCAAAATCCTTGCAACTTATCGAGCTTAGCTACCTGGTTTTGTCTGGTGTTAAATGGTGTTTGTCAGGACATGTTGCTGTGCTGTTCTGGAGTCTTCTTGAGGGTGACAAAGCTCTCAGCAGTGATTGTGTTGTCCTTGCAAAAGCAAACCCACCAGATTTAATGGAATTGTTTGCTTGAACAAACCATTCATGACTTGAATCATACATGACTACTTCTCCCTCCCTCCTAGCAGCACAAACACCCCAGTCTCTGTTTACAGAGAGTAACTCAGAGCTGTGGCTCTGACAATGCCAATGGCATTATTTGGGGTTTGTTGGTTTATTTTTTAAAACAAGATTAATGACAGTAAACCAGCTTCTTCTGATGTACTAGAGGTGCCTGTTATCTGTGAGCCTCCAAACTCTTGTGCCTACCCACAGACTAAGCTGTGCTGGTACCTCAGCAGCTTGCTGGGCAGTGCCTGGCCACGCCTAAGCATCCCAAGCATCTTCTTCAGGGCCAGAGGACATAACAAGGTTGCTGTAGATCAACTTTCCTCCTCCTAGTTGGCAGTTTTTTCCTGTTTCTGCATCACACCTGGTTCTCAGCATTGTTTGTGTTGAGTGTCTGCTGTGGGCTGATGGGCTGGTGGGTGACAGCAGAGGAGCAGCAGAAGGTGTGAGGGAAGGTCTGTGCTTGCTCAGCCTGCACCAGCATTGCACAAGCACAGGAAGGAACGTGGCTGCCACCAGGCAGATGATGATAGAATAATTCTCTTCCATCTGCTCCTATCTATATTTGAATCCACAGGAAAGCATCCTTCTTGTAAGACACATGAATCTCTAGTTTCAGAAGCCAGCCCTGCTTCGGAAGTGCCTTTGGCAGCCTGCTGCTGGGTCCCCACCTGTGCAGGGAGGTGCTCAGAGGGACTCTCCACACACAGGACTGACACGGGCCCAAAATAGCAGGGCCATGTCACCTAGCAACTTGCCACTGTTGCAGAAGTCTTTGTTGGGGTGGATCAAGGTGACACTTCCCTGCTATTTTCAGACCCACACTTCCTGATGGCTGTTGCCACTTTATTCCACACCCCCCCCCCGCTTTGTTTATTTATTTAGTTAGTTTCCTTTTGCTGAATCATAGACCTGGAAAATACTTCTGAGGTCATTAGAATCCAAGATTGTGCCTCCTGATTTATTTTGCTGTCTGTTTTCCAGTTTTAGGTGGCACACAGCAACTTAAAATGGAATATGAGAGGCTACCTGTGCTTCCTTAATGAAGCTTTCCTGCTGTGTGAGCAAGTTTCTTCCATGCTCTTTATCTTAAAATTAATGGTGCTGCTCAAACCTTAATGCTGCCTTTCACAGAATCACAGGATGGTTAAGATTGGAAGGGACCACCGGAGGCCATCTGATCCAACCTCCTTACTCTAGCAGGGTCCCCTGGAGCACATTACTCAGGATTGGAATCTCTCCAGAGAAGGAGGCTCCATAACCTCTCTAGGCAGCCTGGTCTAGAGCTCAGTCACCCTCACAGTAAAGAAGTTCATCCTCATGTTCAGGTGGAACCTCCTGGGTTCCAGTTTGGTGCCCATGCCTCTTGAACCCTTGGCCAGGGTTGTTTCTGTGGCTGAGATGGCAGACACTGAGCAGGGCATGCCTTGGAGCAGCACATGCCTTGCTCCACCACTGCCTCTGCTAAATCTAGATGGCAGCGTTTCCTTCCCCATTAAATTCCTCCCTCCCTCCCCTCTGAGGCTGCAGCCTTTTAGCTCCTAAGGGCAGCTTTTGTCAGCCTGTGGCATGGCTGTTCCAATAGCTACATTTCATGGCTACAGTAACACTTTTAAACCGGTTTAGTTGCAGTCAAGAGCTCAGCAAAAGCCACAGCCCCAGGTTGCAGCTGCCTTTTGGACCATCTGTGGCAGTGGCCTCCAAGGTGGTTGATAGATACCACGTTCTTCTGCTCTTGTTTGACTGCAACTCCTTATTGCAGGCAGAGTTTATTATGGGAGACAGTTGTGCAATAGTTATTCAGTATTTCTTGCCCTAGTGTTAAACTAATCTGAGGCCCTTGCATGACCTGCACTGTACCAGCCACATAAAGGCAGAATTCATTTCCTCACAGAGCCACAGGGGAAAAGCCTTGTGAGGATCTCTTAGTTCTTACAGACTGCTGTGGGTTTGGGTTTTTTACAGGTCCTCTGTGTGATAAATCAATGTCTGTGGTCTGTTGGCATTTCATTGTTAAAGGAGTGAGGGTCACTTCTTCAGAGCATGCTTTCCATGGCCCTCAGGGCTGCCATTTGCTGGCTTTCCACACCTCAGAGCCCAGGATGTTGAGCTGTGTGTCCTGAAGATGGCAAATGAGGTAGGGAGTGTTATTTCTTTGCCTAGTGCAGGGTTAGAGGTGAATTCCAAACCCCTTCTATAGACAGTGGTGTAGGCTGCAGGATGGAGATGCAGCCATCCTGAGCACAGCAGGACCTGTCCTGAGCAGCTGCTGTGTGTGGAGGTGCTGGGCTCTGTGTGGTGAAGCTGTAAGCAGAGCACACAGGTGTGGGTGTCTCTGCATCCTGGCACTGCCACCTTTATTTTGGCATTTCCATGTGGTTTCCAAATGATTTTGCCTCTCTAATGGCTACTCTGAAAAGTCGATGTTAGTGTCTCTGGTCACTTTCCCCTGTAATTATGGACAAAACTCCTTCCTCCTGCCCCAGTGCTGGGTTGGGAGACTTGGGTCACCTCCTGCACCTTGCTCCTCCAGAGCTTCCCTGATGGTGATCAGCTTCCTATCTGACTCTGGGTTTCTTACTTCAAAAATTGAGTAACTAATCTATTTCAGGGGGATCTTGGTTCCTCATCCTTTCTCACTTCAATTCCATTTTCCTCCTAGATTTCTTGCTCAACACACAAGCTTTCCATTACCCACCAAAGCAGTTAACCCTCTCTGCTCTTTTTCTCTTCCTCTTAAACAGAAGTTTCTGTTTCCAGCTTTTGATTTCCCTCCTGCAGCACTCAGCTGCAGTCCTGAGAGCCAAGCTCCAGAGCCTCTCCCTGATCTGAGGACACCAGAGCCTGGCTCTGGGCACATCTCCACTGCAGGGAGAGCTCCCACTGCCCATCCATCACCCAGACAGGTCCTTACAGTCCTGGTGGTTGGGTGGGAGTGTGGATGTAGAGGGGTGTCATCCATTTTGGCTCCTGCAATGTGACTCATCCAGTCCCAGCTGCACTCTTCTCTCCTTCTGGGGGAAGAGGGAGGAGGATGCACGTGAGTCTCTATTTCTGCTATGAAAATTACACCCTTAGCCACAGAAGGAGGAGTGGGGAGGGAAGGAGCTGAGCACTCAGGCAGAGGATCCTCTCAGCCCCACTAAGGGGGGAAAGATTCAGTGACCCCAAAACGGGGTTCACACCATGCAGCCTGACTTGAAGCTTCTTCCTTTCTCCCTTAACACATTGGGGAGTTTTGTAGAAACCCACTGCAAAATCAGAGCAAGATTTGCCCAAATTTGGCCACTCTGAATGGAGAAGGGCAAGTTTGTCCAGCTGCTTTCTACACATGAGTCTAAAGAGTTTCCTGGATGTGACCCTCTTGTACTCAGCACTGGTGAGCATCACAAATCCTGGGTTCAGTTTTGGGCCCCTCACTCCAAAAAGACATTGAGGTGCTGGAGTGTGTCCAAAGAAGGGCAGTGAAGCTGGTGAAGGGACTAGAGCACAAGTCTTGTGAAGATCAGCTGAGGGAATTGGGATTGTTTAGCCTGGAGAAAAGGAGGCTGAGAGGAGACCTTCTTGCTCTCTACAACTCCTTGAAAGTAGGTTGGAGAAAGGTGGGTGGTGGTCTCTTTTTCCAGGTAACAAGCTGTAGGACAAGAGGAACGAGCCTCAGTTGTGCCAGGGGAGATTCAGGTTGGATATTAGGAACAATTTCTTCACTGAAAGAGTGGTTAGGCATTGGCCCAGGCTGCCCAGGGCAGTAGTGGAATCACCATCCCTGAAGGGATTAAAACACTGTGTAGATGTGGCACTTTGTGACATGGTTCAGTGGCATGAGGTGCTGGGTCAGTGATTGGACTTGATCATAGAGGTCCTTTCCAACCTTAATGGTTCTGTGATTCTAAGCATCAGCCTTAAGAAGGCAGGGTTTGGTCCTTGATGCTCAAAGGAGACTGATGGAGCTGTGCTGCTCTTCTTCCCCTTGAATGAGCAATCAAGAGAATAAATTGCCAAACTCAGTTTGCAGAGCACCATGTGCTGCACATCTGACTTCCCAGCACTCATTTTCCCAGTTCTATCCACTTGCACAGCCAGAGCCTCTGTGCTCAGGTCCCCAGTGTCCTGCAGCTGACTGCCTTGGGCAGTTTTGAGATTTGGGGGTTCACCTGATGTCTGGTCATCCTCCACTTTTAGTATTTATGGATGTTATCTTCAAAAAGAAAACCCAAAAACCTAGAGGCAAGGAGAGCTCCCAGGGCTCTTGCAGACCCAGCCACCTCCCTTTTCACACTGACCAGCTTTCCAGAGCAAGGGCTGATTCAAACCAGCTTTATCCTTCCCCTTCCCTGAAGTGGGATTATTTCCCCAAGGTTGGTGCAAGAAAAAGCAGTGCCCACAAAAAAAAGGGGAGAATAACATGTCCCATGTCTGGACCAATGCTCCCCTTTCCTGAGTCAGTCCCATCACCTCCTCTGCTTCTCCATCTTCTCACGTTCCTGCCCAGCTGCCCTTGCTGCACAGCTCCATTCTCCCTACAATGTGGATTTTCTTCCTTGTTTTTGGCTTCCTCTCAATTGATGCAGAAATGCAGCTGGGCCCCATCAGCTCGGGGGAAGCTCTGACCTGGGAAAGGCTCCAGGTCTCTTATGTTTGCTGTGATAGCTCATTCCTTTCCTCTCTCCTTCAGGAAAAACGAATGAAAAAAACAAACAGTGCAGGAGAAGTCAGGGGAGATAGGAACTGTTTGTGCCAGCTCTGCTCTCAGTGTCTCCCTGACCTGCTCATAGGAAGGATGGTACAAAAAAGTGCTGCACCCAAAAATAAGTCTCTGCTGGTGGTCAGACCTGAGCAGGAGGCTTTTGTGCTCAACCTTCTCATGCTATTTCTATGTCCCCCTCCTTCCTTTTCCTTCCAGAACCAGGAGTCCTGGGTGACATCGCTGGGCTTTTCTGTGCTTTGCCAAGTGCTGCAGTAGCAAGTGTGTGAGTCTGCCCTGGGGCAGGCAGCAGAGCTCAATACTGCTGCTGAAGAAGAATTAATCTTAATTAATCAAGATTTGGGCACTGCAGGGAACGGCAGCAAAGAGCATTGGACCTGAGGGACCCTGGTGGATACAGTGCTGGTTCCCAAAGCCTCACCAGTGTACTCTGGCTTTCCTTCCCCAGTGAGCTGTTCTTCCTGCGGCTCTGCTCCTGCACTGAGCAGCCTTTCGGCGTCCTGCCTTCTCCCCTCTTACCCTGTCGCTGCCTTCCCTACACCGCAGTTATCCCAAATCTTCTTTCACCTCAGCTCCAGCCACTTCCAGGTCTCCTGACTGGTTATCCTATGTTGCCCCAAGTGCCACTTCCTGCAGTGAGTCTGAGCCTTGAGCCTTTTCCAGTCCAACCAGCATCACCAGTTCGAGGACTCTCAGTGAGGGTCCCCCAAGCCTTGTGCCAGGGGACAAAGCTGGCACAGGGCGACGGAGAAAGAAAGAGCAACTTGGAAGGAGGTGATGGGGCTCTGTGGAGGGGCTGGAAGTCCTACTGCCCTTTCTTTGGGAGTTTCGCTGCCCATGGGGCTGCCTGAAGTGGTATTTAAACGAGTGTGGTCCTGGAGGGATCTGGGGGCAGTGGGAAGCCCGGCCAGCTCCCTTGCCCCAGCACTGCCTGGCCAGGGACCGGGCTGGTGAAAACAGATGCAAACAGCAAAAACAAGTCTAAGAGCGATCCCAGCTGGGCTGCAAGCAGCTGCCTGCTCAGAGCCCGAAACAGTTAATATGCAGTGAGGCCGAGCTGGTCCTCCCACCAGCATGAGATCATCACTGCCACCACCAATCCTCGTTCTGTCTGGCAGCAAAAGAGCCGAGAGCCAAAGCTCCGAGAGGAGCAGGAGCAGGAGCAGCAGCAGCCCAGATCCCAGCCTATCTGCACCGCGGCACCCCGAGCCTCCGGACAAAGCTGACCATGTAGGATCCAGCCTCATCCCTTCGTCACCAGCACGACAGCAGCTCGTGGTGGGACAGTGACCCGCGTCCAACCACCCGTGCCTTGTTCTGGTCCTTCCTGGGTTTCTTTTTGCCAACATGATGGGCTGCAAGTCCAACTCACTCACTTGTCTACAGGGAGGAAAACCAGGGCTACCGCTGGCCACCGCCACCGACTCCACCGCTACCCTCAACAAACTGGCCCTGGCCACGGGTGGGACTGAGAAATCCTGGTACCGCTGCATCTTCCCCTTCGGCATCGTCTCGGTGGTCATCGGCGTAGCAGCGACGTGCATCACCTTCACCATCAATGGCCCGCAAATGGACATCGCTAAGGTGGTCTCGGTGGCCACCTTGATCTTCGGGGTGGGCCTGCTGGTGGCCGCCTACGTGTGCTGGCGAGCCAAGCGGGAGAGGCAACGGAAGAGGCAGCGCCAGGAGCCAGTCGCCTTAGAGCAGGGAGCACTATGACCCAGGCTGGGGCAGAGGCTCAGCTCCATCCGGAGCCCCCTGCTTACACCCACCCTCCGCCCAGCGCCCCACGGCAGAGGGGTGACAGCACTGGCTTTGTCACACCCGAAGAGGTCCGGACCCTGCCCCAAGGTCAGCTTGCCATCATTCCCCACGCCTCTGCCAGCAGCAGCCGGTCATCCTCTCTGCCGTCACGGGTACGGGCAGCTTCTGGTCACGCCGGAGACTCCATCCCACCTGCCTGGCCATCACCGGCACGGAAAGAGCCCCGAGAGTGGCTCAAGGAATGTGTCACCATGCCTTGGACCCACTGCCCATCCTCACCCCGCAGCCGGCAGCACAGCAAGCCCACGGTGCTGCTCTGTGCCAGGGGATGCTGAGACAGCTCAAGAGCCCCTGCTCAGCGTCGGGAGAAACCAGCACAGCTCCTTGTCCTCTTGTGTTTTCTCCCACTCGCGAGGACCCTTGTGGCTCAGGACAAAGGGAGTTTCAGAAGAAACTCGCTGGGTGCCAGGAGTGCCTGGAGAGATGTGGGACAGGCTTGGCATGGGGGTACAGGCAGGGGAGGACTGGCATGTGAGCGTTGCTGGCTTGGCATACGAGCCCCTGGGGACAGCGTGGGTGACAAGGGGAAGCTGGGAGCAGAGAGCAGCAGGGTGTGACATCCCTCGGCACCAGCCAGGGGCGCGTAGGGAGCAAGGGGCTCGGGCTGGGCAGCCCCTGCGGGCAGTGGCTCTTTGGGCTTTGCTGTTCACGGTGTGCGTGGCAAGCAGAGGAGGAAACCAGGCTCTTGCCATTGTGAGCCAGGCTGATGGCATCCCGGGGGACAGGTCCCTCTGTGGGGAGCTCCTGCTGCCTGCGATGCCCAGGGAGAAGGGGCTTGTCGTGTAAGCTCACAGCAGCATCTCTGAAAGCCATTCTGTTGCTGGAGAAGGAGCTGGAGTTGCATTAAAAAGAAGCAAATACATTTTTACCACTTTTTGGGTAACGAAGTGCCTGCTCCCATTCTTTCAATTTAGCTTTGAGCTTTTTACCCTAAAAAAGAAGTGTGAGATGTGGCCATGAGCTTCCTTCCCTGGAGGCTCTTGGAGCAGCACCTCTGCTCCGTGCCTGATGTGGAGGCTGTAGCAGAGCCAGGACTGCTCCCCTGTTCAGGGCTGGCCCCTCACCCAGAAGGGCCTCCCAAAACCAGCCCTCCTCTGGGCTCCTGCACGACAGGCAGCCCTGCCAAGAGCTACAGAGAGCAGCCACGCTCTCGGCAGCTGGAGGCTGTGCACGCACAGCAGAAGAGAATGAATAAGGCTGAAATATGCTGGCGGGGGCACACGGGAGCAAAGTCGAGCTCACACCAAGTGCCTGAGGAGCTGGGGCCTGGCATCCTCCCGAGCATGCCATGCCTCACACCACCCTCCTTTCCAGCAGCTCTGCCTGTGCCAGCTCTGCCTCTGTGATCATATTGTGCTCTGCAGCCAGGAGGAAGTCCCATGAGCTGCTGCTGGCAGCAGCATTTGTGGCCTGGAGCTGCCATGCCCAAGGTACTGGGATACCAGGGCATGGAGTTGCAGTCCTGCAAAGTCAGGTTCAAATTCCCACGGAGTTTGGGAAGTTTGGAGACTCTTTCAGTCCCTGCTCTGACTGAAGCTTCACTTCCATGAACAATTAGGAGCCAGGGCAGTGATACAGAGAACACCTCCAGTAGGCAGCTGGAGGGGGCGAGGGGTGAGTTCAGCAGGCATCGAGCTCTGGCTGTTCTTGGGGAGCCTGATGGTTGCTTCAGGATGTTTCTGTATGCAAAGTTCATGGTTTCACCCTATCTCAGCTGTGTGTGTCATGGGGGATGCTCAGCAAAGCACTCAGCTACTGAGCATTCAAGGCACTGGCTTAGGTTTTGTTATTATTATTATGACATCTTATGTTTTATTTTCTTCTTCTTGCTATAATATTTCAGCAAACAAAAGTTGTGGCTTCCTGCAAATTCCTCTGCTCTCAGCTTGCTCATCACCACCAGCCAAAGCCCCTGGCTGGGCCATCAGCCCTGCTCCTAACCCTACCCAAATGTAGCTCACTTTTAAAATCCTCAGTCCTCTTCCAGCACTGCAAAGCAGACCCAGTGTAAATAGGGCCTGGGGAGGAATGGTTTGAGTGCACCCAGGAAAGCCTTGCCAGCCAGCCCAAAATCCACCAGGCCCCATTGCATCACACCCTTTTTGATCTTGAACTCTCCCTCCCCAGAGCTGAACTGCCTCTCTCCTTCTGCTCCCAAAGAGCTTGCTCAGGGTGGCTCTAGGCAGGGCACTGCTTATCCAGAGAGGTGAAGCCCATCCAGAAAAAGCCTAGAAGAGCTGGAGTGCTGACCCAACCCAGTGATCTGGGCTAAAATGTCCTCTGCAGACTGAGTCTTTCTTTTGTTTCTGTTAAAAGCTTTGCTGGATTTGATTTCTGTAACAAGATGCACTTCCCCCACCCCCAAATCTCTCCTGCTGCCTGCAAGGGGTTTATTTACATGGACAGACTCTGATGAGTTCCCCAGAAGGACTGTGGTCACTACATGTGCTGGCTGAAGGGCAAGCCCTAGAGAAATTCATCTCCTTAAAGAGCACCCACAGAGCCCCCAGGGTTCCAGAATTTTCTGGCACCACCCCATGCTGCTCTTCCTCAGGCAGCCTCCAGGCAGGAGCCACTGGCTCTGTTTGCTGGCATCACGACCATCTCACCCTCGTCCTCCAGTTCCCACTGGTGGCATTGCAGGCAGATGTGTGGGACCTTCCTAGCCACAGCTGTTCCCTTCCCTGGGCAAGCTGGAGAGGCTCTGGAGGACATCATCCCACCTGGACACCCCACAGCACACCATGACACAGTTTCATGGGTGCAGTGCCTGGCAGTCCCCCTCTGCTCTGGACACTCAGAGCAAAGCAAAAGGCTGGGTCTATCTGCCCAAGTGCTGCTGGCATGGGAAGGTGGCTCACCCAGATGTCCTGTTGCCCAAACCCAGCATCTGAGGTGCCAGCACAGGAGCTCTCAGTGACAGCTGCAGCAGAGCCAGCAGGATCCATCTGTCCCCAGGAACAGGGCATTGCTCTGGGAAGGCAGCACCGTGGCTGTCTTGTCACAATCTGGGGCTGAGACACTCTTTCACTTTTCTAGACCAACAGAACCAAACATGACTAAACCTGTAAAGCTCACCCAGATACCAGCCTTCATCTGCTTTGCTCCCACCATACCCACAGCAGCCCTAGCCTGGTCAGGCCCTGCCGTCCCCATGCAGCACTGCTAGCTGAACACCCTGCCAGAGCCCTGTGCTGCCCTGGCAGGCATTATCTGAGGAGGAAAGATGGTTCAAAGGCTGTGCCAAGCTGCCTGCTTCCCCACATCATGTCTCAATATAACCTGCCCCTTGCACTGCACCAGCATCCCCTGTCAGAGGCTGCTCTTCCAGCACCATCAGAGTGTTTGGGCACCATGAGGAGCCTGAACTTGCCCCCAGTGACAGCCTCCCCCAAGGCTTTCCCCATAACAATTGCTCCCTATTAATGCATTCAGCTTGTGTGATTCCTTATGCCCTGTTTCTGCCAGATCCACCCAAACCCCCATTCAACCCTAAATAGGCTTGAAAGGAGAAGCTCAAGGTTTATTGCATCAAAGTGAAGGCTTGAAAGTCATTGCTACCAGATTGGGAACAGTTACAAAGTGGAAACTTCAAAATAACAATATGCATCCTTAAAATAAATCTGACAGTAGTTCCTTATCTTAGCAGACAGGGAGTCTGCTCCTGCTGCCTAGGTTTAGCTGCACAAGCTGGAGGTGGAGCTCCCCAAGCTAGACCAGGCTCTGAGCTCAAGTCTCCCCAGCCTCCAGTCCTCATCAGAGCAGTGGGGACTCTGATTTCCCACTCCCTTTTGCAAAGACTGAAGGCTTGAGCCCTTCAGAGGTGTGGTGACAGAGGAACAGTCAGAGAGGAACCACTTCTCCTGGCTGCTGCAGGACCCCAGCACATCTGATGGAGGAATGAAGCCACAACAAGGACACTTTGCCATCACAGTGGCTGGTGGCAGAGCAGAGTCTGCTGCAAGGCTATGTGCCTGCAGGTTTTCCTGCCATGGAACATCACAGAGTGGGACCTGCAGCTCTGCCCTCTCTGCTCTCCTACTGGCATGGCTGGTGTGGCAGGGAAGGGCCTGGCCAGCTGGCTCCTGGACAAGGACACAAGATTTGGACTGAGGTCTGCACCAGAGGTCCACACACATGCTGTCTCTCCCAGTCCTGGTGAGCAGAGGTGCCAAGGAGCAGCTGTGGCTGGAGGAAGAGGTGACCCTGCCCATGATGCATGGCTATGCTGCACCTGGCCACCCTAAAAAAAGACTCACATCCCAGTATCCTGCTCAAGCTCATATGGATTGAAAAATACATTGATTTTTGCTGCTTCCCCAGGTGTCAGCTGGGCCTGGAAATTTCTGAGTAGGGGAAGGAAAGCTGTTCTCCTAGTCAGAAGCAGAGATGCAGGTGAGCCTTGGTCCTGCACAGCTCCCAGCTCAGCCTGACACATTGGGGAGGGTCTCCTTACCCTAGGAAGGAGCAGAGGAGGCTGCACAGGCTGAAACATCCAACCCTACCAAAACTTACCACGGTGAGATGGCTCCTGGCACTCTTCCCTGCTCTCCCAAACAAGTCCCCATGCCCAGGGAAGGGCCAAACACAGCTCCCTGGCTCCACTCCAAGGCTGCCAGCAAAAGAATGAGTAACTCCCAGGCAGCTGGGCTGGACTCATGGCTAGTAAACCAATTAACCAATTTATTTACTCCTCTTACAGTTCTTTTTTTTTTTTTTCACTTTTGAGGTGCAAATGGGAATTTTAACAGGATTTTTCCTGAGCTGTGCATGGAAAACTCTGCCCAGGGTGAGGACAGGGAGCTGAATGCCAGGCACCAAGTTAATGTTGAGAGCAGACTTCTGGAAACATGACAATGAGCAATAGAGCATCTAACCCAGCATGGCCATCCCTAGGGGGGTTGCTGTAATGTTGGCTTAGAAAGCCCCAAATGGACAATTCCAGAATCTATTGCTCTTCCAGGAAGGGTTTTTACAGGCCCTGCTAAAAAGTCTCTCCTTATCCTTCTGGTAGGTCCTTTATGTACTGAAAGGCTGCAGGAAGGTCTCCCTGAAGCCTCCTCTTCTCCAGGCTGAACAACCCCAACTCTCTCAGCCTGAGGGTTCCAGCCCTCAGATCATTTTTGTGGCTTCCTCTGGACCCACTCCAACAAGTCCATGTCTCTGCTGTGCTGAGGACTCCAGAGGTAGCCCCAGCACTGCAGGTGAGGTCTCCCCAGAGCAGAATCCCCTCCCTGTCCTGCTGGCCACGCTGCTGGGGATGCAGCCCAGGAACAAATGCACCTTCTGCTGAAGTTTCTGTGCTTGGAGGACTTACTGTCACAGAAATATCATGACATACCAGCCCTGTTTCCATGCTATGGAGTTGTCCTATCCAGCCACAGCTCCCCCGGAATCCCTGAGCAAGCCTCAGAGCTGTGACTCCAATAGGGCTGTATCTTAAATTTGGGGTTCCCTCTGCAGATGGTGCTCCAGCAGCTCTGAAGAAGGTCCCTGTGGCCCTAGCAAGGAGGGAAGAGAAGGTCTTGGGGGTAGGAGTGGGGACTGCTGGGTGGAATGATGGCTGAGGCCATCACTCACCTTCAAGTTGACCTCAGAAACTGCTCTGGAGACCTGGAAAAGGGCAAGCGTTCAGCCAGCTCAAAGGTATCTCCTGGATCAGCCCAGAGTTTATTAACCTTGTTGGTCACTGTGACATCAGATCACATCTTAAATGAATGCCTCATCCTTCTTGCAAAGCATCTTGACAATGTGACATGTTCTGCCAGCTCCCAGGAACAAACCTGTGGTGACACTGGCTGGCAGGTGCCCCAGGTGGGGGTTAAGAACAATGCAGGTTTTACTACAAGGCTGCAAAAACATCTATTATAAATGTCTCTGCTGGCAGGCAGGTTATTGGAGTCGTGCTTGAAGGCTCAGCCATGCTCAGGCACCCTTTTTTGCAAGCCCTGCCTGAAGATGCTCATGCTGTGAAGGGAACAGAGGAGTATTTTGTTCCCCTGGCAGAAGGGAGCTGAGGCACAGAAGCCTAGGGATTTGGTCACGTTTTCCAGGCACTGTTTGTCAGAGCTGAGCTCCTCAGCTCTCCTGTGAGTTGAGCAGCTGGTGTTGGTAGAGGATTAGAGAGGTCAAGTTCAGCCTGGACACCATGTGCCTGTCCACACAGGTGGTGGATGTGAGTGTATTGCACCTGGGGTGTGCTGGAAGCCAGCCTATGCCTGAGCCAGGGAGGATGGGCTGAGGGCAGCTGCAGCATCCCACAGTAACCCCCAGCCTGTGCCCAGCAGGCTGGGGGACACGGGGGGACAAAGCTCTCCCTCCTTCCGTGGGGCTGGAGGAGACGGCAGCTCCCCTCCTGCAGTCCTGCCCTGGCTCTCCGCGGCAGCGAGGCACCGGCGCGGCAGGAGCAGATGGGCTGGAGCCGTCCGTGTCCCACCACAGCAGGGCCTGCCGGGGGCCAGGTGGCTCCTTCCTCCGGGCTGGGATCTGCTCTCGAAGGACGAAGGGATGAGGAAAGAGTGTGAAGCCTTTCCCACCGAGAATAGGGAAGGGAAGGGAATGGAGCTGCAGGCGAGACGTGGGCTCCTTCATCCAACACTCTACCTGTCATAAACCCCTATTTTCATTCCAAGAATGAGACCCTTGGGCTTCACTGCCTTTTATAAACTCTCCCACGACCTTCCTGCCTATATTCCAGGGTTTTTTCTTTCCATATTGCTGCCTGTGTCTATCATCCACCTTGCTCTGACTCTGAGAGCCCTCTGAGCCCAGGGAGAATTGACCCACAGCTGCTAAGCCTGACAACTAGTGATGACATTGGAGTCTATCTAACAAATAGATACAGACCTTGTGTCCTGGTGGGAGCTAGAACAGTACTCATTTTGTTCACTGATTTTATTTCCAGCTCAGCCTCTTCTCAGTGATGCACTTTCTGCAGTTAACAGCATGTTTACAGCACAGTTAACAGCACAGTGTCTGCTCCTAGCAGTGAGAACATGATGGGTTGAGTTAGCACCAAGGGTTGGGGTGCAGACTAAGGTCACTGCTAAATCTTGTGTCCCATGGTGGGGTGCAGTAAGCCAGAGGTAGCACCTGCAAGGAGGAGGAGACAGGAGAGGTGACCCTAAACTGACCAACAAGAGATTCCATATACATCAGACTTAGTGTAAAGCAGAAGGATCATAAGGGTGAAGCTCTTCTTCCCTGGCCAGTATCCAAGGAGGTCTCTGTCCATTCTGCCTTCCATCCTGGTCTTTGAGTTCCTGAATCCAGGTCCAGAACCCTTGCTATGCACAGACAGAGCTGCCAAGGGATACTGGAAAGCAGAGTGCTTCAGACATCCAGCATGCACCTAAACCATCTGTGGGATGCTGACTGCTAATTTTAAAACACAATGCTGCTGTCTTTTATACTCCAAATAAAAAGGTGCTGGTGCCCAGCAGGCAATGCTGAGCAGTAAACTTTCACCAGTGTGCTTGGACATGGTGGAAGGAAGAAGTATATCCCAGTATGGGATGGCTGAGACACAGCAGAACAGGAAAGCCACACTCTTCTCAGCACCCTGTCCTTACCATCAGACCAGGGCCCTGCACTGCACCCAGGTTGGGCTTCTCACCTGCTGAGATGCAAAATGCATTTCCTCTGAATTTGTGCATATGCAGCTTATGGAGCTGGAAGGAAATGAGAGAAGGTTTTCCTTCTCTCTCCCTGCTCCTGTGAAAACCAGGTACCATTATGTCATGAAATGTATTAAAAAGACTATAAATACCATGACATTATAAAGGTAAAATGCCAGAGACCATTACATTGTTATGGCTTTTTGCTGGACTAAAATCTGTTTCCATTAGAGGTGTGGGTGGCTGTGGTGCCTCTCCACCCTCTCACACTTACTGAGAGCTCTTCCTGTGCTCAGAGCTACAAGTACAGACCAAGATCTCACTTTCATATTTAAAAGAAGTAGTACATTAGGTCAAAACTTTGACCCATCTCCACTAAGTCACAGCACAGTATCAAGCACACTCTGAAGGGCCTTAAAAATCCTAGATGCACAGGGTGATTTTGGTTGGAAGAGATCTTTAAGATCATCAAGTCCAACTGTTAGCCTATCCCTGCCAGGTCACCACTAAACAATGTCCCACAGCACCACATCTACACCTCTTTTAAACCCCTCTAGACCCCACCACTTCCCTGGGCAACCTGTGCCAATGACTGACCCCTCCTTCAGAGGAGGAATGTGGTGCTCCAGGGCAGAGGCAGAGAAAGGATGGTGGAAGCTTGTCTAGCAAGAGGCAGTACTGGTGGCTGGTGGAAAACACAGGTTGTTTTTAGGCTTCTGAGAGGAGATAACAACCAGAGAGTTGGGAAAAATAGTAATAACTGAAACACAGAGAGAGGAGCAGCAAGGTTTTGTTTAAACTGGAGAGGTGTCAAGGCTGTAGAGCTCTCACCAGCAACTCTCACTGAGCAAACCTCCTCTGGCTGAATGAGAAGAAGGCCCTCTTTAACAAGACTTCCTTGAACTATTCCTTTAGAAGTGCTTCTCACAACATACTGCATTCTTTAAAAAGTCTCCCATTTTGCAGCATTCCCCTTAGAAACTCAAACCCCAGTGTGACATCTGGGAGGGAGTTTGTTCTTCTCTGTTGAGGTGTCACAGAGGCTCTGAAAGGCATCTCTTGGTGGATGCTGTCCTAGCCTCACCAGCCCTGTGGAGCCACCTCATCCTCACCACTCCTTCCACCCAGCATCTTGTGGTGCCCCAGCTTGGTAAAGCATTCTCTGGGGTTTATTCTCCATGGGTTTTATTGTCAGCATGTGTTCAGGACCATATGCTGAACTGGTTTGCCAGAGCTAAGAATGGGTCAGAAGCTTCTGAGAGTTTTACATGTCCTTAAGTGATTCCCTGAGCCAAGCCCAAACTGGGTTAGTTCCCATTCTGCTCCACCTAGGAGCAATGCTCAGATCCTGCTGGGATGAAGGGGACAAGAAATCCTGCCAAGTCTGTTCTTCTTCACTCTGCAACTTACCAAATCTTTACACTGAGATTTGCATTTTGACTAAAACTATTGGGGATATAGCAGCTGAACAAACAGAAATAACTGTAAATTCCATGACATGAGCCCTTTTGGGAGGCTGGTGGTGCCCACTGAGGGTGGCAGCACCCTCTCTACTGCAAAACCTCAGGGATTATCCAGTGGTTTGTCTCTGGCCAGGCATGTGTTGCTTATTCTTCAGCCAGAGCTGTGCAGAGCTGGCTGCTGAAGGGAGCTGTGGAGGAAGGAATGGGGCTTTCCCTTCCTGCTGCACACACTGAGGCTTGATCCCAGGCTCAGCAGGGCCTGGACCTGTTCTCCTTTCATGGCATTTTAACCATGCCTCACTCTAATCTTTGGCCTTTTATCCTCCAGATCTTTGGCCAGCAGATGGAAAGCTCCCAATAAGCTTTTAGCTGGGTGTGTAGCCTTGTGCACTAGTAACTGATGGCCCTAAGCCTGCAGCAGGAATGGGAAGCAGGGGAAAAAAAAACCCTCTGGACAAACAGGCTGGGATTTTATTACAGCTCAATGTCACACCAGCAAGCTGAGTCACTGCCAGGTACAGACAGTAGCTGTGAGTCACCAGCATAACCCAGCTCATCAATAGAGTGGGTGCTGCCCAGTGCCCAGGCCAGCTCTGTCCTCAGTGTCTGAAGATGCCCTCACAGCTCCACCACTGCCAGGCTTCAGTGCCTGTCCTTGTCCTTGCAGCTTCCTTCAGCTCACAGCTTCTCCCTCTTGCAAGAGGAGATGCTGGGCGGACACTGCTTGGAGATGGCCTTGCTGGGACAACATCCCCTGAGCTCTACCCTGCCTGCAAATCATCCCTGATAGCCCAGCTGGAGCTCTGCAAATGTGCATGGAGACCTGATGGAAATGGCTAAAACAAAGAGCAGGGGAGGCTGGGAGGCTGGAGGGAGTCGTGGAGGGGACAGGGACACCACAAGAATCTCCCATGGGTCTGGCAGGACAGATGAGGAAGAGCTTTGGGATCTCCAGGTGGGTGGTGGCTGGCCTGGAGCTGGTTTGGTGATCTTGGGCCATTTCCCAGTGACAAGTGAAGCTGAACTGGTGATTAACACTGGTTGTGCCCTGCCAGGGTGCTGATCAGTGAAGGCAGAGAGCTGCCTGCAGACACAGTGTGTGGCCACACTGCTCAGGCTCTGCCTTCCAGTGTAATGGGGACCTTTACCTCTGGCACTGCTTGGTGCCCATACTGGGAATAAATGGATGCTCTTTCTGCAGGGTGTCATGAAAGTTTTACTTGTACAAGAAGTCCTTTTAAGCAGAAACCAGACAAAATGAAACACTAAACCTGTTGAAAAATTAAAGGCAAAGAAAGGTAATTTAACACAGAGTTAATAAAGGTAATGAATAACCTCCCAAGTAGCTGGAGGATAGACATGACAGGAGGCTATCACTTAAAGGCTTTTCATCCTTCAGCTTTCCTAACTCACCTCCTGTGAGCATTACCCCATCTCCTGCTCTCATCCTTCAGTGACCTGACCTCTTTTATATTAAAGGTGCCCAAACACTTCCCATTCTTCTGTATGCAGAAATCACCTCACTCAGTCCCAAAATACATCTGTGAACGTGGGAGGAGTGTGGCAGCATGTGATAATTAACATTACACAACAGCTCAGGACCAGAAGCAAAGGATAAACTTGGTGCTGGATTGAAAATAAGCTGGGCTGTGTAGGATGAACCAGCCAAGCTGGAATTCAGCCCTGAGCTCCTGGGTGTGGAAGTGATCTGACACTGAGGTTTGAACTTCACTGCAGAAAGATGCTGGCTTGGCCTGGCCTGGCAGCACTAGCCAGCACTGGGCTGAGAGCTGGGCTCAATCTTGACTCAACCTCTCTGACAGCATCACCTTCTTAACATCTTTCCTTTTTTCCAGGAAACCTTGGAAGGGCCCCAGCCTGCCAGACAGCTTTTTAGAAATGGGGAAACCAATCAGAGTTGGAGCAAATCACATTAGTGCCTCTCAGCAGCCAGGGTCCATGCACAAGGCGTGAGTCACTCCTAGCAACCCAGAACCTGCTTGCACCGGTGAGCACGACAGGCTGAGGGTTGGGGGAGCTCCAGCTGATGGATTGGTGCTGCAGCACTGAAATGGCTTCATGGCTGGTGCAATAAAGCAGAGATGGCAAAGTTTGCAGTGAGTGCAACCTCTTCCAACCAGCTGTGGAGGGTTACTCCTGGTTGGCAGCTGAAGAGTGGTGCTCGTGGAAGCCCTCTGAGGTGGCTGCTTTGGCTTCTGGGGCTAGGAATTTAGTTGATTTTTGCTCAGTAGGTCAGCTGCTGCTGGGGAAGGGAAGCACAATAGCAGGTGGGACCTAGGAGCCTCACAACAGACTGTGCCAGAACATCAGTGATGACACTGCAGATGACAGGGACCTCAGCTCAGCTGCTGCCTTGTGCTGGGGTGACTCAGGATGGGTCCAGGGTGCAAGAAGCTTGGGGAGGACAAGTACCAGGAGTGGTTTGTTGATGGGAATAGGTTGTCCTTCCCCAGAAGACCTAGCCTGGGCACAGGCAGTATGGACAAGCAGCTAAGCCCTCATGCACCTAGAGATGTCTTCATGAGCAGTATCTGCTGCTGTCTTCCTCCATGGCAAGGATTTCACTGCCAGCAATGCAAACATGCTGCTAACCATGTCATCTAGCATGGAGAAAGCACTTCTGAGCCCAGGAAGGTGTTCACGTGTGCATGAGATTCTACAGAACACAGGGTTGGGAGCAAGGAGGTACCTGCAGCAGCAAGACCCTGAACCCCCTTTTCTCAGCATCCAGCCTCCCTCACAGTGCACAGGGTTTGAGCATACAGAGAGCCCTGCCTGTGACTAACAGCTCTGTGTTCAGCAGCCTCAGCAACACCAGCAATGCTCTTCTGTTCCCCAAAGACTTTTCCTCCTCTTCTTCCACCACTGTCAAAGCTCTTTAGCTAAGGACAGTCCAGGCTGAAGCTGCCTCTCCTGCAGGGAGTGAGGAGGTGCTGGTCATGAAAGCTTTAAGCTCATTAACTGCCACTGGAAGGGGTGATTATGTTCATTTGTGCAGGAAGCACAGTGGGAGCAGTTTTCTTCTCTAGGCACCACCAACAGAGAAGGGAGGACTCCTATCTCCCTTCTGGTGCAGGATTAAGGAAAAGTACTGAAGAAGAGCAAGCATGCTGAACACCAGCTCTGCTGGAGAGATCTCTGGCAGCCTCTGGAGCCCTCTGCAACGTGGGAAGAGACTGGGGAGAAGCACAAAGAACTAGCTCTGAATGGTCTCCAGATCCAGACTGGGAGTGTAAGTGAGGCAGGAGGATGGTGCAGGAGTGGGCCTAGCCTGGGGCAGGCTGGCTTGCACCAGTCCTCCTGCACAGCCTGTCCTGTGTGGAGATTTACCAGGGCTTTGGATCCTAGCTCATAGCTCCATCAGAATAGAAACAAATTCCACTGCAATGCTGCCCAGCAAAGAGCCCCACTCCTGGCATGGGCAGGCAGAGGAGGGGGCTGCAGCATTACTGCCTTCACTGGGGGTCTCATGGGACCTTGACCTTGACCCCTGCTCCTCCAGCTGGCACTAGGCAGCAGGACACTGGTATGGGGTGTCCAGCAGCATGGGCTGCATTGGGGTAGGAATAGGGCAGTCAGTAACTGCTTTCTAAAAGGCATCAAATATTCTCTGAGCCTCCCAGGTAAGGTCAGACCCTGAACCTTATCCTCTGCTTTCCCTGAGCCTCCCAGATGGAATGAGACCCTGAACTCATTCTCTGCTTTCTCCAATACTTCCAAGTGGGACCAGACCCCAAACACCATCCTCTGCTTTCCCTGAGCCTCCCAGGTGGGACCAGACCCTAAAAGACAGTTTTCTGTCCAGGGAAGAACCTATAATCAGCTAAGTTAAAGCTGACTACCACTACCACTCAATGAGAGAGTGGAAATGACACTGCTCTATGGCTTCCCTCCTAACCCTCATAGGATTGTAGGGTTTGGGGCAGATGTGTGTTTCCTGCCCACACCTCCAGCAAAACCTCTCCTGCTCAGGCAAAAATGTCCTGCTACCACTGAGCTGAGTGCAGCAGAAGCAGCATCCCATGGCAGCCTACTGTGCAGGCACCACCTCCTGTGATACTGTCCTCATCCCCATCAGAGGCTCCTGGCACAGGATGTTTTTCTCCCCTGAGCCAGGGGAGAATAATACAAGGCCCTGGGCTGCATGGGGCTGTAGTGGGGCTTTTCTGGAAAGCTGTTAGCAAGGGCTGTGGAGGGAACATGGGGAGGTAATTGGTGAAGATGAGACTAATCTTTTTGTTGTGAAAAGGGTGTGAAGAAGAGAAAAGGAGATGTGCTGGTAAATTACCATCAGGGCTGCTATAGTAACAGGGCTTTAAAGATTGCCTACTTGGCCTCCTTGGGGCTATAGAAAGCTCTTCAGATGGTTCTGTAGTTTTCCACTTTCTCCTGACACTGCCTGGCCAGAGCTGCCTCCTGCTCCCTGACCACACTGTGACCATGATCTTGCCTGGGCACCCACCCCAGTGTCCTCACCCCAGCTGTGCCACAGCTGTCTGCACAGGGAACCAGTGCCCACAGAAAAGGGTCAGCCAAGGAAGGAGATTGAGCCTCAGGGATGTCTGTTAACCTTTTGCTCTTCCAGGCCTCCAGATGCTCTCAGAGAAGTCTCTTTACTCATTTACTTCTTGTTTCTCTCTCGTTTCTGACCTCTACTCATTCTCCTGTAGGACAGCAGCTAAGAAGAGAGGAGCCTCAGAGAAGCCAGCTGCTGAGCCCCAGCCTCCCCAGCACAGCACCAGTCCAATGACAGGCTAGAGGCTAGTCCCAGGTGAGGTGCAGCCAGAGCATCCCACAGCCAGGGCAATGCCTTCAGCTGAGCTCTGTCCAAGCCCCATCTGCCCCAACAGCTCCCAGTGGTCTTATGCACAGACAGGCCCCTGTGGAGGGCTGGAGCTGACACAGAGATGTGTGAGATATGAGGCAGAGGGAAAAGCTTTGCTTGCCACAACTGGTTAAGTATTGACACAGGCTGCCCAGGGCAGTGGTGGAGTCACCATCCCTGGAGGGGTTCAAAAGCTGTGTAGATGTGGCACTTTGCAACATGCTTTAATGGCATGGGGGTGTTGGGTCAAAGGTTGGACTTGATCATCTCAGAAGTCTTTTCCAGCCTTCATGATTACATGAACTGTGTGGTTCCCTGAGAGTTGGCTCCCATCCTTAAAAGGAACAGTGTTCCTCCTCTTTCTAAAGGAAAGCCCCCAGATTCCAAGAAGCAGTACAATGGGCCCAGTCTGAAGTGCTATCAGATGCCTCAGCTGACACAATGGAAAGCATGGGGAAAAAACCCCTTTCTTCCTCCAATCTCACCTCAAGCTGCTTGAACTTGCTTCTTATGTATAGACTGTTCATATTTCTAAGAAGTTCTCCAGCCCTCACTGCTGCCTGCTCAAGAGCAAGGCTGCTTTTCAGCACAGTCTAGCTCCCTGCCAGCACACATGCTGAAGTGTTTTTGCTGGATGAACAGGATTTAACAGGATTTCTGACTCCAGGGACTACTCATGAGCCCCAGTCCTCTCCCAGCACTCCTACATTTCATTCTTCTTCTACAGGAGGTTAATATACCTGGAGGCGTCTCCCTTTGATATCTTCGTCTCTTGGAAGTTTGCTGGGATAGAGAAATGCTAATGTTTCATTTCTGCAGGAGGCAGAATGTGTTAACAACCAAACCCCAGAGAGGAACCCAGGATCATTTAGTAAAAACAAAAGGCTGATGAGAATTCTGCCATGAAAAACTGCAAAGCAGCAGGTGTGCTGGCCTGCAGCTTCAAGGGCTTAAGAGTTTTCAATTATACACTGTAAACCCATGGAAAAAAAACAGTCTTATTCCTTATTAAAACAGCACCTGAGGTGTCATTTTATTTCAGGTGAGATGGATGTTGTCCCTGTCCCAAAGAGCTTAGGGTCTTCTAGAAGTGCTGCAATATATGAAAGCAAGCATGAGTGAAGGTTTGGTTCAGAGCAAAAGAAGCCACATGGTTTCTCAGCAAAGCACCAGCAGCTGTTCTTTCCTGGTCACACAGACACATGTCAGCCCTCAGCAGCTCCCAGCACTCCATATCATCTTCCCAGCATCCCCATGGAGTCATAAGCCCATCCTGCCAGGAGACAGAGCAGGCCCTGGAGAAGGTATGACTTGCCCACAGTCACTTCAGGCACCCAGAGACACAGGGATCAGAAGATACATCTTGCAAGTCTTGCTCCATCTCTTCACTTCTTCTCCCTGGGTCACTGGCTCCATGGGTCTCTTTGGAGCCAGATCCAAATGATTCCTGCCCTGTCTAAAGCCTTAGCTGTAAGGATTTGGTAAGAGTCACCACACAGTGGCTGTTGCTCAGTTTGCTTCCTTCATGCCTTTAGCACAGGAGGAACTCCTGCAGCATCAGTGGGACCACTTATAGGAGTGGGTGTTGAGCCAGTCAGGGTCAATGTCAAACCCTCATTAGCTGAGAGGCTCTTGTAAGCATCAGCAAAGAGGCAAAAGACTCTCTAAAACTGTTCACTTATTGAAAGATCAAGGAAAACACAGAGATGTTGTTTACAAGTGGGTGTGCTGGGGCTAAACACCCAGCTACTGCAGGTCCCTGCTGGCAGCTGTGCCCCAAGTAGGGTCCAGACCTGCTTGGGACACAAGCTCAGGAGAAAAAATAAAGGATCTACTGTGGTTTGAAGCCTGGGAGAGTAAGGAGCCATGAAATCAGAAGGGCAGCTCCATTTGCTCCTCTCCAGAGGCACTGGTGTTAAGGGCTGCAATACACCAGGGGTAGACCTTGCTGAATAAAACTATCAGCTAGTGCTTGTCCAAACCAGATGGCCCAAGCTTGCTCATGCATGGCTTGCCAGGCCTACTGCAGGACCCTGCAGACCACTGAAGGACCACTGGATCTAGTTAACCTTCTCTTCTGGCAGTGTTTCATTAACATCTGCAGCTTTGTTTTATCCACCCACACACTGTGCCATCACCAGGGTGCTTCAGCATCGTCCTGTTTCCAGGGACCAAAGAGCAAGTCCCTTCCATGACTCTGGAAGAGATGAGAAGAGGACAGGGTTTGTTTGTCCCACTGGCTGTGAAACATAACACTGGGGTCCTGCAAGGAGCTAATGTGAGAGGCTGATGACTGGGGTCAGTCACAAGCTGCTCTAGAGTCGATCCTCACGTCCCTGCCTGCAGAGGTGCTTCCAAGAAGGACAACATCAGGTGACTGCTGAAAATTTGCTCCAGCACAGGAACACAACTCCAGAGCCACCACTGTTCTTGGAGCCCAGGACCCTGAGATCTGCTGTTTACTTCTTGATTTATGGAGCTGTGTGGGAGCCCAAGAGCTCCCTGGCAGCCATAGGCCACCTTATGTTTTTCAAATAGCTGATGAAGAAGGAACATCCCCTGGCTTTGACACTGAGTTTGTTTACTCTCTCCTTCAGTTACACATCTCAGATGGAACACATCCATCTTCAGGAGTGAGACTAGTGCCTACAAAGTGGGCAAAGTGGGAGCACAGACCATGAGCATACAGAGCTCATTTCCTAGTCTTAGTGAAAACCACTATTGTTTTCCTTCATGTTTTAATAAAAGGCTGCAGTGCCCAGAAGGTTCCTCTCTTTCTGCTCTGAAATGCTTTGGAGTTCACCAGGACATGGCTATTACTCACTGGCCTGCAGTCTTGTGAGCTGAAGGGAGCACTTTTATTAATGTCTTCTCAGAGGAAGGGACTGGTCCTTGGGCTTTCATGCATATTTACATTCAATGCTAGGCTTGCAGGGATGTTCCTCTTGACATTTCACTTGGTTTCTCTCTAAGAACAGGAATTTTTCTGCCCTCTTGCTTAAGTATTGTGCAGTGTTCCAGCAGAAACCAGATGAAAACCAACCTTTGGCTGAGAGAGAGAGATGTGAGGACCTGAGATGGAAGGTTTGCTCTCTAAGAAGCTAGGCTGCTGTTCCCTAGCAGCTTGGGAAGGCTGCTATTTCTCCATGATCATAAGGAAGTAAATGTAAGAAATGTTCCTGCTGGAGGCAAAAGATGACTTCAAGACAGATGCTTGCCTTCAGAACTGGACATCTGGAACCAGTTCCTGGTTTTGCTCTTGATCTCATGTGTGACTTAGCCAAAGCCTTTGCTTGTCATGCAGTGATCCCCTGCTGCAACCCTGAGCTCTAGGGCAGGGGCTCTGCTGCCTTGTGTCAGAAGATGATGATTTCAGGTATTGAGATGATTCATTTTAAAGGGGAGACATCTCTGCTTGTTAGCTGGCACAACCTCTGTGCTGGCCTTTGAAAAGCATTGTCTTCTGCCTCTCCCAACCTGGGCTCTCCTATGAGACAGGAGTGACACAGGGCAAGCTTTTGTGGCACAACCCTCACTTGTAAATTGTAAAGCTTCTCAATTGGCTGGGAAAGGCTAAAAATAACTCTCTAAAAGCTTTTCACTGCTCCTTTATCACTCTTCCCTATTGTGCTCCTCAGATGGCATAAGGACAGGTCAGCCATCAGTGTTTCTTTCCTGAGTGTGTCCCACTGGATGTGCCAGACTTAGAGAAGTTCAGTAACAGGAGACATCAGGTCCATGGGTCCTGCCTTTAGCTGAAGTCTGTCTGATGGAGTCAGAGAGAGCTTCCTCTGGGAGAGGGGAGGGACAGGGCTGCACCCATGCTACACTGCAGCTTGACTTGCAGCAACTCAGCCCCATACTTCTTGTCCTGGAGGCTCCATTCCTCTGCTAAATTCTATGCTTACATCCAAGTTAAAACACTTCATCTCCAATTCTTCAGGTTGCAGAGACAAAAAGCTTTAAATCTGGGAAGCAGGGTAAATAGATGCATCAGTGACTGACTCCAGGCTGCACATCTGATGTGCTGAAGGGTGTCTGCCTAAGCAGAACAAGTGTTGATGCTGGGATGAGTGAGTGACCAAGGGGCTCTTCTGTTTACTTAAGCTGATCCCAGAATCCCAGAGTGGTGAGGGTTGGAAGAGGCCTCTGGAGATCATCTAGTCCAGCCTCCTTGTTAAAACAGGGTCACCCACTGAAGGTTGCCAGCCTCACCACCAGCTGGGTTTGGGATCTCTCCACAGAAGGAGACTCCACAACCTCTCTGGGCAGCCTGGGCCAGGAGCTCTGGCACTCTCACACCAAAAACTTTTGCCTCATGTTCAGGTGGAACCTCCTGGGTTCCAATTTGTGCCTATTGCCCCTTGTCCTGTCCAGGACTGCAGATGTGACCTGACTAGGGCAGAGTAGAGGGAGAGGGAAACCTCCTTCAACCTGCTGGTCATACTCTTCTTTGTGCACTCCAGGAGGCCATTGGCCATGAGGGCACATTGCTGGCTCATGGGGAACTTATTGTCCACCAGCACTCCCAGGTCCTTCTCCTCAGAGCTGCTTTCCAGCAGGTTAATGCCTAACCTGTCCTGGCCCACGGGGTTATTCCTCCCCAGGTGCAGGACTCCACACTTGCCCTTGTTGAGCTTCATGAGTTTCCTCTCCCCTAACACTCAGCCTGTCCAGGTCTCACTGGATGGCAGCACAGCCTGATGGGGTGTCAGCCACTCTTCTGGTTTGTGCCATCAGCAGACTTACTGAGTGCACACTCCATCCCTTCATCCAGGTCATTGATGAAGATGTGGTTCCTGAAAAGCTGGGCTGGAGAGTGATGCCATCAACCACCTACCAGGGAAAAAAGCACAATGGTAGAGACACAAGCTGCAGTCTCATGGCAGATGCTTCTCAACAAAAACTGCTTTATGCTGTTCTGGTAGTAACCTCAGGCTTGCCAGGCACCATGGCACACATACAGCAATCCCACCTCAACCACAGAACTTACCAAGTTCTTGTGGGAGCTCCCAAGGTCCTGCCCAGGTCACAGAGGTCCAGTTGTCAGTGCTGGATCCAGGATGTCCAGCTGGATGGCTCAGCTGAAGGCTTTTACCCACACTTACCTGAACTAGAGGCTGGCCCTGACAGACCTCAGCCTGAAATAGCACATTTTATCCTAAGATGAGATGGGAGCCTCCCAGAGGGGACCAAGGAAGTGCAGATACTTCCATGCAGTGCTCCCCATTTTGAGTCCAGCTCAGGATGCCTGTACCTCTGCCAGAGATGCCATGTTACCCACAAGGCTGCCTGCTGAGGGAACTGGAAACAGAGGAGCTGCAGCCTCCTTCCAGTCCTGAGGAGTTCCCTTGGTACATTCCCAGGAGGAGAGTGTTAATCCCATTGACCTGGCTGAATTGCAGCCAATGTGGGAAGGCTCTGCCTATGCAGCCTGTTCTGACAGCATTCTGTACTGCAGCAGAGTTCCCTCCTTTCCCCCTGGTTTACATGGTTTGTAGGTGGAGTGTGTCACAGATACCTGCTGCCTTGGCTGTCCCACATGCCCTGTCCCTAGCTGGCTGCAGGGTCCATCCCTAGCTGTGTCCTGCTTTGTTTCTTACCATAACAGAATTTTCCATCTCTCTAATATCTGCATTAAATGCTTCTTATTTTCTCATCAACAAGTTTTTCTCAGCTTTAAGCTCTCTGGCATAAAGAGAGACACTGTCCCCCTCACTATCCTCCACTGTTCTTTTTCCAGTGTGGTTGTCCAGGTCTGTAACTGGCCCTCACTGTGCTTGGATCTGATATCCCATGCTGATGTTTTGCTCAAAAGAGGTGTGACATCATGAGGAACATCTGCCAACAAGAAGGACTTGAGGAAGGAGATAAAAACTGGATTGCAGAAAAGAGAAGCTCCCTCTGCATGAGTCATTGCCAGGAGCTGGTAGTGTGCTACTGGGCTTGCTGCCTTCCAAATTCCACCTCATGGCTGGGGCTGCCACCTGGTCCCAGCCTCTCTGGTTAGGCTTTTCTGTCTCTACACCCTAGATTCCAGAGCTCTCTTAAGTCAAACTATGTACCTAGCTTCTGGCAATAAACCCTGGAAGGTAAATCTGTTCCTCTCACCCCAGCACTGTCCATGCCTTTGCTGTTCTCCTCCACACAGGTCCTGCTCTTTTCCAACCTGCTACTTGGCACTGTCCCTGCCTCTGCCCTACTTCAGAGGCATCAAATGATCCTTCCTATCAGATGTGAGCTCTGGAAATGCAGTAGTTTGCTCCAGCAATCGAAGAAGGTATCCTCAGGGACTGGTATGATCTGATTAAAGGAAGCACTGAAGTGCAAGACAGCAGCAACATTAATGAGCCTGTCTGAGAAAAGATGAAGCAGAAGAAAAAGAGCCTGTCTGCTGGCTTCTGAAAATGAAGCTGTGCTGTGGCTATAAAGACACAGAGTGTTACAGGGACCAAAATATGACAGCTCTCCTCATGGAAACACCCCCCACCACCTCGTGCTCTTCTGCAGGGAAGAGTGGTAGGGACCTGAGGAGCCATGGCTCATCCAAAACATGCCCCTGAGAAAGAGAGAATGAAAACAGTTCTCCACAAATGCAGGAGCAAGCAACCTTCTTGAGAGTGAATAAAAATTACTAATCAAAAGAATTGTAATTAAAGTAATTACTATGTTCTCTGCATGCACACACCCTGCATGGTTCATAAAGTCTAATAGAGTGCAGTGCTGGGCCTTGATGGGTAGGAAATTGCTGCTTAATCACTAGGGAATGGATAACTTCCTCACCCAATCTTCAGCTAATAACTCTAATACACTCTTCTGAACACAGTTGGTACTGGTTGTGATTATGGGAGAGAGCATTCAGGGAAGCAAATCTGGTTAATAAAGTTATAGCTCCCTGTGTGTTTCAAAACAAGACTCTGAAGCACTTCACATGAGGTCCAAGCCACTGAAGCCTAGGTGTCTGAGTACTGCATCATCCAGAAGTGAAGGCTGGTAGCTGACTCCCCAGGCAATGCCACCCAGAGGGGGGCTACATGTCACTCCACATATCTAGCAGGGTTTGGGACCTCCTTTAGCAGTCATTCCTTGGTCAGTTCTTGTCAGTCCATGGTCAGGTCAGCAGGTCTCCAAGGTTCTATCACTACAAGTGAAAGGAGTGTCAGGCTTTTTAGTAACCTTCTCTGAGATCACTTGGATTCCTGGCAACTTTGCTCTTATCTCAGTTTGGGGAAGTCCAAGTCAGGCTGACTAACAGTCATCTTAGACAAAGGGCAGAAAATAAACCCATCCATCAGCTGCAAAGTGCAGAGACCAGCATGAAAAAGCACATCAGCAGCAAAGTGGAGCTGTCAGAAACTCAGCCTGAGCTGTCTCTTTGGGAGGAGAAGTTCCCATGCTTTAACATTGCCTCCTTAGAGATAACTCAGTGCCATTTTCTATGGGTGCCTCATAAAACAATTAAAATAAATGTCTTCAGACTACAGTTTTCTTCCTTCTCTGGGCATGTTTCCAGCTCACTAAGTTACCACATTATCACAAGGAAAATAAGATTTTAGAATTATTGAAGAGGTAATACGCTTTAACCATGGAGCTGCTGGTAGCACTGGGGCAATGGCATGGAAGGCACAGTCAGAGATTTTGGGCTTACTCTTCATTCTCCTGGTGCCATCAGGGTCCAGGGTCTGGGAAGAAATTTGGATCATCCCCTGGAAGTGCTCAGGAGTGCAGAGAGGTGCTGCTCCAGCCCTGCTGGCTGGAAGTAGCAGTGCAGAGCTCTCTGCCTTTACCTGCTCTCCCAGGCCTGGATCAGGAGGGACTGTTGTGTGCCACAAACACAGAGAAGGGTGAACAACTTGTAGGGCTTGGCACAGTGGCCACATGCTTTGGTGAACATGCAGTATCACAGCAGCAGGACAACAGGACTTTTACAGTAAGCAGTTACTTAAACTCATGTTTGAATCCAGAATGAACTTAATTTCTCTCTCCTTCCCACTATCCATTCCTGTCTCCTTTTTCTTCTGCTGTCCTTCAGCTGCCCCTTCTCCACCCTGTCCCCTGTTGGTCAGCCACTCACTATGTTCCAAAGCCCTCCATCAACCTTTTTGCTTACTCAACTGTGTTTATAGCTCTTCTCTTCCTTCCTGTTGCAGACACACTCCCCTTCCTCCCGGGTGATGTCCTGGCTTCGAGTTTGCCCGGTGTTAGGTTGCAGATTCCTTGGAGAGCTCCTGGACCTTGGTGTCTTCCAGCCCAGCTGCCAGTGACATGTTATGCAGGCTGAGCTCTTTGAATGCATTCCCATGCTTGTCTCCTTGGCTCTGCTTGTCCAAGCTTCTTCTGTTACACCCTCAGCCCACTTACAGAAATCACTTCTAATTTTGTAGTTCAGAAAGGCAGAAATGTAACTGCAAGCACATCAGCCACTTCCTTTTCTCAAGCCAGAACTCCCTTGGAAATGTTTTACTGCAGAGGGTGTTACAAAAATGGCAGAAACTGGAAGACATGGTCTCCAGCCCTGGTGTATATGAGCACCTAGCTTTCCTGGGTAGGACATGATTTTCCTGCCTTTGACCAAAGCTTTTTGCCATTGCCATGCAGTGCCAGGTGAGCACACACATGGGGTAGGAGCCACTCTGCAGTGCTTGTGCAGAGCCTGAAACAGCAGGTCCTCATCTGCACCTGGGGCTGTGAAGTGACACTGTAACACCACCAACAGTGGCATTTTGCATGGAGAGCCTTTTAATTTCACCTACACTGGAGTGAGAGGAGAGCTAGCTCAGCAGCTGAGACACCAGCCTGCGGCTTGCATGCTGCAGATTTCATTTCCAACATCAAGGGCAAGGGGTGATGGGTTTAAACTGAACAATGGAGATCTAGACTAGAGAGAAGGGAGACATTTTTTCCACTGAGGGTGGTGAGACCCTGGCCCAGCTTGCCCAGAGAGGTGGGAGATGTCCCGTCCCTGGAACCATTCCAGCTCAGGTTGTTTGGGGCTCTACAGCAACAATGAGATTTGGAGAGATTCCAAAGTCACCTGGAGGTGAACCTGGGCAACCTGTTCTGCTTTAGCAGGGGGGTTGGACTAGGTGATCTGCAGAGGTCCTTTCCTACCTTCACCATGCTGGGATTCTGTGAGCCCACAGCTGAGTTGCTCAGGTGCTGCACTAGCAGAACCATGAGCTACTCCTGTGACCAAGAATGGGCTGGAAAACCCAAAGCTGGTTTGAATGGCTGAGCAGCATCACTCAGATCCCCTCACTGTGGTTTCCTTTGCAGAGGAGTGTTCATCTGCTCCTAAAGATCATAGCTGTGAAAAGAATTGCTGAGAAGTCTTTCCCCTTCAGAGCTCTGCCAGTCCTTCCCATCTCTACCCAGCTCTCCAGGGAGCATCACTGGAGGCCAGAGCTCAAACAAATTCACACAAGCCACTAACATCACCAGCATCTGCTTGAGGATTAGTCATGTTCCAGAGGGAGAGGCTGATGACCATACCAGGCAGAAACTTCCGTGTGCTCTCTGCTTCTGGTCATGGTTTGCTCTGCTATGTTCATTCAGGCAGGACAAACCCACAGCTTCCTCTGTGAATGTGCAGACACCAAACAGATGGAACATAAGAGATGTCATCACAGCATGCAGGTCAGCAGTTTAAATGCTAAAAAGCCTAAAAGGCATAAGAATATAGGGTTACTGCTGCACCTCTTGGCACTGGGGAGATGAAGAAGCCAGACAAGGATGGCAGTAGACAGAGAAATCATCACCTTGCACCCTTCTCCTCACCTGATGGAGTTCATCATCCTTACCAAAGGCTGGAGAAATGTTTATTAGCCTGCCCAGGTAGGCATAAGAGCTTGTGAGGCAGGTATCTCATGGAGTAAAGCTCCACACTGATCCATTGCAGAAGACGAAGATCTATGAACTGGTTAAGGAACCAGTTCTTTATCTCCAAAGTAGACTCCAGCTGCTGCCTCGAGCTGCAGGAGGTGGACATTTCATTCAAGCTTACTCAGCAAGGCAGTTTCTGGGAAGCAGGCTGAAACAAAGGCAATTGGGATGGCAAGAGAAATGGAGTCACTTTTTTATGTTGCAATTAACTAAAAGCACAGAAATTGACTGTGTCCTGCAGTGGCACAGACTCCCTCCTCTGCCTCCTGGACTCCAAGAGGAGAAGCAGTTTCTCCCCCTACCTCCAGTGTGCCTGAAAATTGTGATATTAAAAAACCTAACAAACCAAGGGATTTGTCTCAAACTGACCAAAAAAAAGCCAAACCACTGAGCAATCAAAAATAATTTTGTTATAAATGGCCCAATTGGATTGTGCTTTGCAATCACCAACTTTCCATTGCAAAACAGTTCTTATGGGAGATTTTTACCAGCCTAATTCTTACCTTTGCCCTTCTAATTAATAAGATGGTGGCCTTACAGCTTGGCTCTGTTTTCTGTTCTAGTTAAACTGTTTAGAAATGATTCATTCTCCTTGCAATTAGATGCAGCAGTCAGACTCTTTCCTACCCTTCTGCAAAGTTGGCTGTGAAGAGTGGCAATGCCAGCATGGAAGGGAGAAACAAGGCAGAGATCCATAAAGAAAATCAATGCAGTTAGTTGGCTAAATGCATCTGGGGATCTGGAGCTGTATTTAATGCATGTTGTTATCTACTTGCAGAAGACAGAAGACACAAGGGAAAGCAGTTTCCTTCTGTCTGTGGAGAGCTCAAAAGGTTTTCTTCAGCATTTCATATTCCATTTCTTTCTTGTGTGTGTGTATTAAAATCCAGCTCTCTAAGGATCTACCTGTCCTAACTGCCTCTGAAACATCATAGGAGACACCACAAAATCCTGACACCACAAAATCCTGGCACCACAGAATGCAGGAAAATGGATTTCCATTGCTGGGAATAATTTTGTTCTTTGCTGAAGTTGAGCCTGAAAAGTGATTGAGGTTTGCATGCCTTCTGCTTACAGGGCTTTGGGGCTTGTATATCACAAGAGGTGCAGATGCACCACTGTTAGCTCCTTGAAAGCTGCTGTTTTTACAAGGCTCAGGTGGGCTGGGCTGTGTTTAATCCAAGTCAAGCCACAAAAGATTGAGTTTCAGTCTTCTAATCACTGTCCAAACTATATTTTGATCTATGCTACTGTAGAAAAAACATTGCCTGTTTGGGAAGGAAAGGCAAAACATCTCTTAATGCAGCAGGACTTTGTCTGAGGTCAAGTCAAGAAGTCAAGTCAGGGTCTGAACCAGACAGGGACATGTTCAAGCATGGCTGTTGCTGCAAAGTAGCTCATGCAGTGGCCCCAAGGGCAGGAGCCTGAGCTTAAAGGCAGATCTGGAGACCCCACAAGGCTACTCACTGCTCTGTCCTGCACAGCACTGTGGTCCTGGGTCTGGGATGTGTTCATCCATACCACAGCTGGCCTCGATGATATAACTTGATGGTATGAAAGGTCTCTTCCAGCCCAAATGATTCTATGATTCTGTGTCCACCCAGAAAGGGTTCTTCTGTCACCTATTTGTTGCCTGTCCTTCAACAAGCACTGTCTGGTGATAGCCAGCAGGCACTGCCAGGGAGCACCCCAAGAATATTTGCACTAATGGATCTAAGGCTGGCAGAGATGAGTTTGCTGTAACAAGAGAAATGCTGCTCCTGCTGGCTGTGCTGACCTCCCCTGGAATCCAGGCAAGAAGAGAAACCTCTGTTGTAAGATTGGCCACGGGCAGGTTTTACAAGGATTATGTTTGTTTCAGGAAGAAGATTTGATTTTGCTGGAGTTAGAGGAAGCAACCAGCATTCCCACATCATTTCTGACAGAGACCTGGGTTCAGGCTGACGGGAGAGAAACTCACTCAGACATCATGGCACTGAGTCACAGTCTGGAGAGTCTGCATCTCTAATGTCTAAACAGCTCCTTCTCTTCTGCTGTTTTCAAATAGCTGCTTAGTGTCTGTAGCAGATCATAGATTGCCAGAGGGAACACTGACAAAGCTGCCAAGTATTTTTACTGTGCTACAGTTTACCTTGTGTCCTTCTTGTGATGAATGCACATGGCTCAAAGGTTTGCTCCTTCCATGCAATGCCTTGCACATTTTGAGGCTTCCAAAGTGACAATACCTTTGCCAAGTGTCTATATCTCTATCTTCTCTATGTGACTGGTAGGGTAAGGGATAACACTGCCCAGGCATGTGCCAGTGCTCCTCAGAGAGGAGAGCAAACATCAGCCCATGTGCTGGCCTGTGCTGGTGTCTAAGCTCCACTCCAGCCTCCCTCAGGACTGCTTCTCTCCTGCCATGCGCTTGCAGCCTCCTTCCCTGTGGCCATCCAAGGTCACTCAAGCCCCAGCACCTCTTGTCCAGCTTGTGCACAGACATGATCTCATGATGTTCAGCCCCAGCTAAAGGCTTTTTAATTGCAGACTAAGGACTTCACTAGCAGGGACTCCACCTGTGCCTCCCCATCTCGTGCCTCCTTTCGCTCCTCCAGCCCTTGCCATGCCTCTGGCTTCAGCAAGTCTGGAAAACCTCTGGTTACAGCTTTCTTCACTATTGGCTCTAGCCCTCCAGAATTGCTGTCATTTATCTCTCTGCATCATCAACTCTCCACCCATTTCAAATTCAATTGGAAGCACATTTTCTCCCTTGCCTGTGGTTCCTAAATTATACACTCAGCTCATTTCAAAATATCAATTCAGAAACTTGGCGAGGTGATTATTAATAACAGCTCTGTTCTTCTCTGGAGGAGAAATAATACTAGAAATATGTGAAATGTGTACACAGTTGTCATTCCCACTCTCCTCTTGTGCCAAACACTCTGCTTTTTACAGGAAATCAAAACAACCCTACACCCAGTATTAAGTGGCTGGGGCTGTGTAATCAGCACGGCACCACAGTGACCCAGGGCAGGATTCCTCCACACCTTCTGAAGCTGGTTCAGATGAATGCAATGGATTAGTGCTTGGCTGTAGGGAGATCAGCAGCAAGCAGAGCCAAGCTTGATGAGCTGTATACAGAGCAGTCTGGAGCCCAGCTGGACCCATGTGGTTTCTTCATTCACTTGTGAGAAGCAGCAAAATACATGATAGATATAAATATGAGTAGCTATTCATGGCAAATTGTGCTTCAGCTAGAATGAAGCTATTCAATATTTTATTCAAAGACTCCACAGGAAAGTTGGACCAGGACTTCCCAGGGACCCAGAGCTGCTGGGAAGAACTGAGTTGCAGTCTGGCTTGCAAGCATTGGCCTGGCAACAGCTTAAGTACATCTGTTTTCCTTTCTTCTTCATTTTTTTTTCTACCTGTACTTACAAAACATGTAGTAGAGCACTGAATGCTTTTTGATGGCCCACAGTGCCCCAGGATGTGCAGTGAGGAAGCTCTGGGGCACTCTCTCTCCCAAAGCAAACCCATAGTAGAGGTGCTGTGTACATGGGGAGCTGAGCTCAGCAATCCCAGCATCCTTCCTCATCCCGTGTTCCCATGTCATCCCAGCAGGAACCAGGGTTGTGCTTCCTTGGTGCATACCAGGGAAAGAAGGCAGCCTTCCCAAGTCCTTTGGAGGAGGAGGGAGGAATAGAAAGAGAGGGTACCTCTAACTCCAGTGGTGAAGGGATAACAATGAGAGTGTCTTAAGGAAGGGAGGGAGAGATGAATCCTCCAGGGGTGGATTCATGCACAGAAAGGAATCTGTATTTTTAGCCCTGCAAGATAAGGAAAACCCAGCCAGCAATCACTCTGAGAGGAAGACAAAGTGTAAAAGAAGTTATAGATGTATCCAGGGGCTTTTAACTCTGAAGATTTGCCCTTGGAGTCCTAAGGCCCAGACCTCTTCAGTGGCATTTAAGGGCTTGTAGGGAAAGAAGTGCTCACACAGACAAGAGCCAGGTTGCTGCTCACCTTACCCAGTATTGCTAGTGGCTTCAGCTGCCATGGGCCCTGGGTAACAGCCTCTGCCAGGCACCTTAGCCTTGGGAGTCCTGAGGATAGATACTTTAGTATCTTGCAGACATAAATAAAAAGATAGAAGTTGAATGTCTCATGTCACTAAAAGCCTCTGAAGGAGGAATTCTGGTCACAGCAAGGGCCTTTGGCTTGATGTTATGACACCAGTGCTCTGGCAGATAAAGCCTTGCTCTGTCTGCCTGTGTTGGGCAATCCTTTCTCCCAACTATGGCTCATTGGCTCCACTCCAGGCATCTTCCTCCCACACAAGTGTGTTTTTGTAAGAAGTGATACTCTTCTAGTGTTTAAAATGCAAGAGTTTAAAGGACATCAGTGATTGTTTGGAAGAGGTTGGCCAAGTTCCCTGGTTTTTGCCAGGCATGTAATCAGGTTCCACTTGAATGGTGTGGGGGCAAAAGGTGCCCCACTGAGAGTCCTCAAAGAAAAGCTCTGCAACCACCCAGGAGACAAGAAAGGCATAGGATGACAGTGAGCCTGTCCCAGGAACCTCCAGAGACCATCCACTGCTCTGTGGCATTTCCTGGGGCTGACCACCATGGGAGGTGGTTGGCAACTGGACCCTGGGTGAGCCAGTGCACTTGTTCCACACACACCACCAGGGCACCCAAAACTGCAAGGTCCATAAGACACAAGCATCACTCCTCATGATCCAGTCCTTGGATCACCTTGCTGGTCCTTCTCTGGAGCCTCTCCAGCCTCTCCACATCTTTTTTTGTACCATGGGACCAAAACTGAACACAGCATTCCAGGTGTGACCTAACCAGTGCTGAGCAGAGTGGGATAATGACCCTTTATCTCTGCTGGTGATGTCCTTAGTCATGCAACCCAGTAACCCGCTGGCTTTCTTTGCCACTGTGGCACACTCTTCATTCCTGTTGAACTTGTTGTCCACCAGCATTCCCAGATCCCTTTCCACAGAGCTGCTCTCCACCCAGGTGGATTCCAGCCTGTGCTACACTCCTGGATTATGTTTTCCCAGGTGCAAGATCCTTGTCCTTGTTGAACTCCATGAGGTTCTTGTTAGCCCACTCTTTCCAATGAAACTCATTGCAGACCTCTTTTGCCAAGTCATTTATTGCTAAAAGATATTCACTCTTCCTCTGCCTTGGTGGGAACAGACTTGGATTTTGGGAAGCATCATGTTAACCTGCTTCATGCAGGTAGCCTGATTTGTGTTCATTTACTACCACAGAGTAGTACTAGTGGTGGAAAGCAGTGAAATTGCAGACAGCTGCACTATGCATGAAGAAGATTTGTAAATGCAGAGCTTCTGCTTCTAAAATATCAGTGCACTCATTTTGGGGTTAGGACTCCTGCCCTGAAAAGCCCTCGGAACTGGAAGAAAAAACCCCAAGAGCTGAAGGTTTGATGCCCTATGACATGGGTTTGATGCCATCTCGTGGTAGTTTCCTGTCCTGATTTGCAAGAGGAGGTTTTCACTCTCGAGATGTTTCCCAGACACGTTCCTTGTGAAAGAGAAATACAGTTTAGAGAAAGGAAAAAACTGTTACAGCCAGCATGAACTCAAAACATAAATGATACTCAGGGAAATACTGACACAGCTGAGATGTGCTGAGCTGTCCTCACATAAGATTTTAGCCATGGTTGCCTCTTCCTCTAAAGACCTTGGACAAACACTTCCACCCAATCTGCAGCTAGATTTGCAGGTTTGGAGAAGCTCTTTCCTCCTCTGGAGAGCATCTTTCTTCTCCAGCTCAGTAGTTGCTATGTTGTGCTAAGAGCTGGGTTTAAAAGTGAGACAGGAGAAGCTCCTGGTAGCACTCTTCCAGTTGAGGATTGGCTCTTTCAAGAGAAAATGTGCTCCCCTGCCCTCTCAGTAATTGAGCCTTATGACAGCAGAGGATGGTTTGCCAGGAAAATTCATAGACCATCTCAACCTTTCATCCAGTAAATGTCTTAGATTGCTTTTGGTTGCCCTTTGAACTGTGGAATAGATACCATCTTACAACTGACCAAACACATTCCTCTGCTGTTACAAGATAAAAGTATCATGTTTATGGATTGAATAATCACAGACTGTGTGAAAATTGGAGCAAAGTGACTCCCTGTTGCACATTTTTATCCTAGCTTCAGGCATCCTCCTATCCATAATGGCATGGCATCAGGCCCTGTAGATATGCTGCATCCTGAAGGCACCATAGTTAGGATGTTGCTGCAGCTGAGCTAATTACTCCTGGGTTTCAGCTTGGCTAATTAACTTCCATGTCACCCTATAATATCACAGTCATTTGGAATTCTCTTGGACAGTGCTAGTCTGGGAGGAAAGAACCTCTGCAAACCAGGCAGCTCTGCAGTGCAATGCAGACATATGTCATTTTACTGTATACCTAAAGGAAATTACTCTTGCACCAGTATGAAATGCAGCCTTTGGAGTTTAGGTGCTTGTCTGCAGCTTGTTCACCAGGCTGGACACATTCAGAATGTCTATGTTGAGCTGTTTGGTAAGCTGTTCACTAGCTGGGACACCATGGTCATATTTGTTTATGTCACTTTCTGTTAAGCTCTATTTGAAATCTTTCATCTTTCTTTAAAATCTGCAGATTTGAATCTGTTCACAATCCATCTACAAATTAGGGTGGAAAAACAGACTAGCTCTAAAAAGTCTTTCACAAATGCCTATCTGAAAAGGCTTAAAAGGCTGAAGTTGCTGAGAAACAGGACACCAGTGAGTGCTAATCTGTGTAGCAATTAATCCTCTTTCTCTCCCAAATGGACTTGGAAAAGTGCAAGCTGATATGTGCCTGATTAAAAGCTATTTTCTGTACATTTTCAGGTTTGCTAGGGGAATGTTGCTGCTGACTGTGGACATATTGTTTAGATGCCCTGATCTCAGGTTCTTGAATCTTTTCATAGGGGTTGAACAGTCAACACCCTGACTGACACTTGAGCTAGTGTAGCAACACCTCTTGCCTCGGAGGAGTCACAGGCTTGGTGAGTTAGCACGACATCTGGGTCGAGTTTAGCTTAAATCACAGCAATCAAGGTAAACAAAAGACCTTTGTTGTATTTACCCTCACTTCCACAGCCAACAGCTGTGAAGGGAGTGAAGAGGCATGATTTAGGAGAAACACAACTTTCTGCTTGCTCCTCAGTGCAAGAAAGAGGCATGACAAAAGAGGGAAATCCAAACCAGTGATTAAAACATACACTAATCAGCTTTTCAGTCCCTGTAATGCCTTTCTGAGTAGGTGCAGAAGTGTTTAGGACCAATCTGGCAGCCAGCTGCCTGTTGGAGAGAGTGCAGGTCCCACTCCTATCCCAGCTCTAAGCAGGGGCTGCAGATACCACAGACTTTTGAAGACCTTGCCAGGTGGCTGTGTTCAGGCAACATGAATCCCACTGCACACCTTCCAGGGACTGATCTGATTTATCTGGCAGTGAATAAAACCATTTGGATGTTCTGCCATCTGACTCCACAGAGGACAAAAGAGGCCAAAGTTTACTGCTTCTGAAAATCTCAACTCCCAAATCCCTATGCTTACATGGATTTTGGTGATAACCTGTTCCCCAGATACAACCTTCCCCATGCTCTGCCTTCCTCTGCTGCTGAAGTGTCTGGAAAGAATAGGATCCACCTGAGGGGACTTTGCACAGCAGATCACCCATGTCTCAAGGAGTATCTCCTGCTCATATTTTAGCTCTCCCTAGGGAGCTGATTACTTGTGGGGGTTTTTCTTCTGGTTCAACTTATTTTTGGTTGACAGAAACAGCTGCGAGGGGGAGAAGAAATAAGGAACAAAAGCTGGCAGCATGATTAACTTTTTAACTCTAAACCCTTCTCTATTAAGAGGAGCTAAATGTTCCATGTGCTCCTAGTACTGCTTTTCCACATCAGCAGCTGCTGTGCCTCCCAGGAGCATGACACAGTTTTCTGGATGAAGGCAGTGGTGGATCTGCATGGGAGAAAGCCTGTCCACAGCAGCTCATCCCTCATGGTCCTGGCACAGGACTGTGGGTGAGGCAGCGGAGCTTACCAGTCCCAGCATGGCCAGCGTTGTGATGTGAGCTCAGAGAAGCCATCTAGGGCCTGAACTCAGCCTCCCCAACCAAAAAAAATGAAACCACTGATGAGATTTCAAAGCTATTCCAAGCCCTTGCAAGGGTTTATGTGCAGAGAAGCATCCAGAAATTCATGTTCTGCTGATGTAAAGTGCTTGTGAACTTTGGGATAGTCCTTAAATAAAACTCACACCAGGAAGAAACCTCAACTTGCACTGTCATTGACAATGTTTATTCAAGCTACACAACACTGGGAAAGTTTTCAGCAACCAGAAACAGTGACACAGGCATTTTATGTCCCATAAAATTAGAGCTTCTCTTCTTGCTGCTCTTTTCTAAAAGACTCACAAAAGTCTCCAGGTGAGCTAAAGCAATACCTATTTTCCCTACCTTGCTTTGTTTGTTTGCCACCCCTTTTGGTACACCTCCTTATCACCCTTGGCCGCCTGAGTATCAGGGCTATTCTCTGAATCCTTGACTCAGGTTTGAACTTTGACTCCTAACTGATTTCCTAATTCCCCCACACACATGAAGGGGCAGGAGTAGGGCTGTGTGCTCTGGAGGGACAGGACAGTGCTGCAGTTCAGGACAACAGAAATGGACTCTGTCTGGGCAGCCCTGCTCTTCCTTCATCAGGCATGTCCTCCCTGCTGCTCTTGCTCCAGCACTGATACACTTAGGGCCTGGAAACCCAGGATGGAAAAGAATTAGGTGCAAATTAGTTTCCCTATGGGGAAAGGCTGGGAGAGTTGGGGTTGTTCAGCGTGGAGAAGGCTCCAGAGAGACCTGCTTGTAGCCTTTCAGTATTGAAAGGGCTTAGCAGAAAGATGAGAGACTTTTCAGCAGGGCTTGTTATGACAGGACAAGGGGTGATGGTTTTAAACTAGATGAGGGAAATTCAGATTGGATAGAAGAAATGTTTCACACTGAGGGCAGTGAGGCAGTGGCCCAGGTTGCCCAGGGGGGTGGTAGATGTCCCATTCCTGGAACCGTTCCAGGTCAGTTTGTTGCAGGTGTCCCTGCTGACTGCAGGGGAGTTGGACTAGGTGAGCATTAAAGGTCCTTTCCAAGCCAAACCAGTCTGTGATCTAGGATTAAATAAGACACAAGCCTTCTGCCAGCACAGGCAGCTGTAGGTTTACGGCACCACAGAGACAGAGCAGGCTGCTACCGGCTACAGCCTAGTGCCGAGAAGGCAATCACAGCCCACAGGAGAGCCCATTTCTACAGCTGGCCCCCACCTCCACGCTGGCCACTGCTAGCTGGCCACTGCTGACTGCCCACGGCGGGAATACGGCAGCGACCCTGAAGGGTCCGGCCGTCATGGCAACACCCCCAGCGTGGCCGTGGCCTTGCGCTTGCGCTTGCGCTTGCGCCTGCGCCTGCGCCTGCGCCTGCGCCTGCGCCTGCGCCTGCGCCTGCGCCGTGCCTCCGCCACGCTCCAACCGCCAACTGTCCCAATTCGAATTCGCATCCTCGCTGTCCAATCAGGGCCCGCAGGGGCGGGGCGGGTACCGCCTCTCCTCGGCCTTCCGACCAATCGCCGAGCCTGCTGTGTTTAAAAAAAAAGTGCGCGCGGCCGGTAGGCGTCGCTCAGGAGAGCAGGGCCAGTAAAGCGCGGGGGGCGGGCAGGCGGCTTCGGGGACACGCCTTGGGGGAGAGGCCTGGGTGGAGAGCGCCTCCTGCTCCTTCCCTGACCCTAGCCGAGAGGCGAAGGGGCGTGGCTGCTTGGGAGGGGGGGCCGGAAGCCTCGCCCCCAGCACGGGCCGGTTCGGCCCCGTTCCCTCACTCGGCCTTCAGTGGAACCGGTGTGGGCGCGGTGAGCGTCGGTGTCCGGTGCTTCCCTGGGGACGTGCTGCGATGAAGGCGTGTGGTGAGTGCGGGTTCCGCAGCCGCAGCCTTCCTCCCCGTCTCTGCATTCCTCCCTCCTTCCCACGCAGCTCCCAGAGGCTCCGGCGGCTCCGCGCCGGCTTCTCTCCCCATCCTCGCACCGGACCCCTCTGAGGAGGCTCCGAGGGGACTCCTGAGGAGGCTTTGAGGGGGCTCTGGAGGCGGATCTGGTGGGGGCTCTGAGGGGACTCCTGAGGAGGCTTTGAGGGGGCTCTGGAGGCGGATCTGGAAAGGGCTCTGAGGGGACTCTTGAGGAGGCTTTGCGGGGGCTCTGGAGGCGGATCTGGAGAGGGCTCTGAGGAGAACTCTAGGAATCTCTGAGAGTGTTATGAAGGGGCGACTGGTGGCGTTCAGAGGCGGCTCTGAGGGGACTCCGAGGGCGGGAGAGCCGCGGCCCGGGACGCAGGCTCTGGCTGGGTCGGCAGCTCGGGGACAGAACGGCTGAGGAGGCTCTGGCCGTTTATGGGCCGTTTGATGACCGTTCAGTGGCGGTTCAGCGGAGGCTCGGTGGCCGTTGAGGGGCAGTTCAGTGGAGGCTTGGCGGGGCCCTGGCGGCTGCCCGCCGAAATTCAAACGGTAAAGGCGCGGGGCAGTGGGGCCGCGGCCCGCGGTGGGGTCGGGGCTGTGGTGCGGGCAGGACGGCAGCTTCCCGGGGGCCTCCCGCTTCTAACCGGCCAGCGCAACGCTTGGCCGGGGGCCGGTGCTACTGGGCCCTGCCTGAGGCCAAGCTTTTCCCTAGAGGATCCGTTGCTGTAGCTGCTGAGCAGTCCCGCGCCTTTAACCGCGAAGCCAGAAAATGTACATTGGGTGAGCAATAACGTATAAGAGTCCTTGAATTTCTAGGACACAAATTGATATGTGGGAGACCCTATTCAAACTTGAGGAGAATGTGGTTTTGGCTCTAGGAGTGACTGTGGATGATGGCACAAGTTGCTCAGAGCAGTTGTGGACTCTCCATCCTCAGAGACTGAAACCCACTGGACGTGGTCTGTAGCTGACCTCACTAGGACTGGGCAANCAAACCCACTGGACGTGGTCTGTAGCTGACGGACGTGGTCTGTAGCTGACCTCACTAGGACTGGGCAAAAAATGGGGACATGGTTTAGTGGTGAGCATGGTAATGTTAGGTTAACAGTTGGACTCGCTGATCTCAGAGGTCTTTTCCAATCATATCCATTCTATGACTGGATGATCTTAAGGTCTTCCCAGTCTTCTTTGCATTTGGGACACAACAACCCCATGAATGCTCTAGGCCTGGGGAAGAGTGGCTGGAAAGCTGCCTGGTGAACATGGATGTGGGGGTGCTGGTCAACAGTGGCTGAAGATGAGCCAGCAGTGTGCCCAGGTGGCCAAGAAAGACAACAGCATCCTGCCTTGTGTAGCCAGCAGGAATAGGGCAGTGATCATCTTCCTGTACTTGGCACTGGTGAGGCTGCACCTTGAATACTGGATTCAGTCTGGGGCTTTGGGAGACAAATGAAGTTGCGTTAGAGTTTAACTGAACACCATCAATCTCAGCATGAAGGGATTCTCCTCAATGAAGAGCCATCCCTTCTGAGCTTCTTAGCTTAACTGGCCAAATCGTATGAGCAAGTTACTACTTGATGGATTATTCTTATGGCATTATGTGACACATGCTGAATTTCTCTGTGATTAATGTGTTTGAATCAATGTCCTGTGCTGCAGTAAGTAGGTAGTCAAGTAAGCAAACCTTTATGTGTGTGTACTCTGTAGTGCCTTTTTCCTCCTACTGTGCCATCACTATCTGAAGTGTCCTGTGGTTTTGTTTTCCAGTGATTCACTGTAGATGTTCCAGATGCTTTTCTTTCCCTTCAAAGCGGAGGATAAGAAAACGACCTCGAGTCCTGACACTGTTAAATCTGCCTGAAGATGTTCTGTTTCATATTCTGAAAGGCCTTCCTGCTGAGGACCTCCTCTGTGTCAGAGCTGTGAGTCTGCTACTACCTCCCCTCTCTCATGCACCTTAGTTTATCTCTGCTTTTAGGAGCCAGGACTGCCCACAGAAAAGGCTGAGTCCTTGTGTCAGGGTGAACCTGAAGGAAAGCAAAGAATACAGACAGAAACTAGATTTTTGTGTATCCCAGTAGCAGCTTTATTTCTAAGTACTCAAGCTTAAGATCAGCAGCAGTATTTGAGTGCTCTCTGTAAATTTTCTGTGGGAATTGTCCTGCTAGGTCACTGTGGCTGAGAAAATCAGTTTGCTTTAACAGTGATTAGGCAGGTAATGAGTCTTGACTAGCTTGTGATTGTTACCTATCTAAAATTGGGTTGCAAAGAACTATTTTTCCATTGGTTCTTTTATTTTAGTAATGATTTATGCTCCACCTCTTGCAGGTGCACTCGTATCTTAAATTCCTTGTGGATAATCATGCCAGTGTTTGGGCATGTGCAAGTTTCCAGGAAATATGGCCTTCTCCAAACAACCTGAGGATGTTTGAAAGGTAAGCTGGAAGGATAAATTTGTCTGATGTTGTCAAAAAGGATGTTTAAAGGTAGATACACAATTGTAATCAGTCCTCAGTGGAGGATTTGACACTCCCTTTTGGAGAAGTCTTTGCTTAGGGTGGTGAAGAATTGTTAGTTTCATGTCTAAGCTACAGCTTTTAACTGCTGTCTCTTTAAATGGAGCAGGGCCCATTGCATAGCCCAATATTATTTTTCTAAGGGAATTAATATTCCACAGTGGAACATAGCACAGTAACTAAAATATGTTCCTGGTCTTTCCATATGAATCCACAAGTGAGATTAGAGGCTCAAGAACATAGCCATGTTTCTGAGTTGGCTTGGTGTCTTCTTATGCAAATCAGTGTACTGAAAAATAGTTACTAGAACAGGTGAAGTTTGCAAGGGTAATGATAAATCTGCTCAGAAAGGATGGAGAACATCTCTTTATCCATTCAATTTAAAGGGGATCCATCAGTTTAAATGTCATGAGAATTGTTTTGCTTCCGAGTATAGCTTCTTTGATGGCTGTGCTATGCTCTTTCTGAAGAAGACTACTCTGCCTGTGGGCCAGGAAGCACCTCCTGATTTCACCCTCAGTATCTTCTCTGTTTCTCCCTCAGGGCTGCTGAAAAGGGTAACTTTGAAGCTGCTGTGAAGCTGGGGATAGCCTACTTGTACAATGAAGGCTGTAAGTGGGGACACTTACCCATGGGTCTGGGAGGAAGATGGCATGGCTGAAGGAAACAAACCTCAGCTAAAGGCTTATTGCTAAATACAGAGCAGACTAATTGTCTTATCAGGAGGTTGGGAGTAAACTCAATGATTTCTGGCTCTTTTGGTTCAGTGTCTGCCTCCAATGAGGGTCGTGCAGAAGTGAATGGATTAAAGGCATCCTACTTCTTCAGCCTGGCAGAGCGCTTGAACGTGTGTGCAGCCCCCTTCATCTGGCTTTTTATCCGGCCTCCCTGGTCCCTGACTGAAAGCTGTTGTAAAGCTGTGGTCTTTAAGAGTCTCAAAGCAGAGTGTCAGCTGGAGAAGGTAAGATTTCTTTCTCCCCTTGACTTTTAACACAGCCTAGTAGCTGTATCTAGTTATTTTGGGGAAAAAAATAATACTTGTGTTTCCCCAAGGGGCTCCTAGGCTCTTGTTGCTTCAAGGACTGTGGATCAATCATTTTAATGAATTTATTGCTAAACTACACTTGGTGTATCATGAGTGCTGGAGGCCTGTACTGTCTCTTCAGAGAGATTCAGTACTGAAAGATAACAAAACACTGAGCAAAGTGAGGGGGAGGAATGATTGAAAGGCAAATAAAATTGTAGTCTGGAATGAAGAGCAAAAATTACTGTTGTTCTTGGTTTATCTTTAACTATCTTCATGGTTTCTTCAGGCTCAAAAAGGATCTATTCTCAACTGCCTGGCTAAGATCTTGAGTCTTTTTGAGGTGAGCAGTGTTTTCATTTTGATGTGTTTGGGTACTTGCTGGGTACTTGTTTTGGAGATGCTAATGCTGTTTACCTTGATTTAATAAAAAAACCCCAACAAATAAATCAGCCAAATGCTCTTAAATTTCTAAGCCACTTGAGGAATATCTGTTCTCATGAGTTTAATTTGCTGGTTGTTGAAAAAAAAACATTATCAACTTACTTTATTCAATTTTACAGTCAGTGAAATTAATTTTGGCTTGATCAGGGGCTTGGAGTGTGTTCAAGTCTCAAAGGAAGCCTTCCACTCATAATGTATATATTAAAAAAAATAATAATAACAAAAACCCCCAGTGTCAAGCAAGCCAAAAAGCTTTTGTCTAGCTGAGGAGAACTATGAACTGTTTCTGGAGCATGCATCTTCACAGGGCAGCACTGAGTGGATTTGGGAGCACCCCTGATAGTCTGTAGGGGACTCGCAGCTTGATTGACTGTGTTCTGTAGCTGTCAGTACAGAGCTGTTCTGTGGCTTCTGAAGTGTGGGCATCTGCCATCCAGTTAGCTGGGGAGCAAAAATACATCATGTTTTTTCTTCATAGGATGAAGCAGCAAGAAAAGAATCCCTTGAAATGCTTGAAGAGTCTTCAAAGCAGGGTTGTTTAAACAGCTCCTACCTCCTTTGGGAAAGCAACAGAAAGGCTGCTGTAAGTAGTTTATTGTGTCAAAACTTTTTCACTGTAACTTCTGGACCTCTGTTATGTGCAGTGAACATACACAGAAAGAAATCACTGTTCCTCAGAGCTTACCCCCTTCATAAAGAAGGAGAGTGTGAAGAAGTCTCTCCAATGAGCTTTGGTGTCTGCCTTGGTGTTGAGCCTCTGAGCAGTTGTAGCCCAGGTGCAAGCAGGAGTTCCGTTATGCTAACTCTGCTGAGGGCAAAGGCAGTGATTGGAGGTGACAGTGATTGGAGGGGAACAGGAGGGGGGAGGCTACTTGCATTGTCGTTAATACACCTGCCAAAGGTCCCAAGGGACCCTTCTCACTTCCTGTGAGACCTTGGGCAAGAACTGAAGAAAGCTGCTTAAAACCAGCATTGTTGTCACGATGAGGACCAGGCTAGTTGCTGAAATAATAGATGTGCCCACAGGCAGTGTGTTTTCTCTCGATATTGGTGCTGCAATCCTCCCTGGAGTGGAAAAGTAATGGGTTTTGAAATCTGTTTGCATTCCTCTCTGTAGTTGTCAGATCCTGGCAGATACCTCCAAAGTCTCAGGAAGCTACGAGACTATGCAGCAAAGGGCTGCTGGGAAGCACAGGTAAGACTGACTGTTCCCAGGAAAACTGCCCTTATTTGATCTTTCCTACACTACCATTGTAGGTTTAGACTCCTCCCTTCAGAAGAAGGGCCAAAACTGCAGAATAATATCTACATATGCATGTGTGTGTTATTCTGCAGGTCCCTCTCTTCTGGAAAATACTGCACATTTGTGGTACAATCACCTGCTCTGGGTGACCCTGCTTTAGCAGGGGATTGGGCTATGGATGATTTCCAGAGGTCCCTTCCAACCCCAACCACATCTCTTGATGGACTTAAAACCCTGTCCCCAAACCAAGTGTGTGTTCAACATTTAAGCCAAACTAAGAATTACTGATTCAAGAAGTTTGTCATCCTCACTTTGTTTCCAGCAGGAAAATTCCAGGACCATCCTGTGGTGCCTTAGTTTGCATTTGGTAACACCAGTCCTTTCTTCTGTCTTCTCTCTGCTACAGATAGCTTTAGCCAAAGCTTGTGGAAATGGAAAGCAACTAGGATTAGCAGCAGAATCTTCCAGACGAATGGTGTCTCAAATCTTTCAAGCTTCCCTTCCTATCAGCAAGAAAAGTATCTTCACTGTGCAGAAAGGAATGAATGAAACAATGAGGTAAAAACTCAGATCCAGGAGTCAGGCCACACAGCAGAAGCCAATTCCTTAAGCCCTCTACATCTACAGAGGGAAACAAATCTAGAATGAGGTCTGTTGGAAGGTGGCATTCTTTGCTTTACTCTTCTGTGATGTGTTATGGACAATCAGAGAAACACATGACATTTTGCAGAGGAGGTATCAAGAGTCCTTATTCCTAGCCCTGATAAGACTTGAAATAAGGTGTGTGAGGTGTTTTTCTGGACTCTAAGTTCTGATATTTGTCAAGACTAGCAAGTTCTTCAAGAACTGGAGGCCCTGTTTGACTCATGGGAGCTATAGGTACCCTGTAATTATTTTAGGTGGCTGTTGGGCTCCTAATTGAAATGGTCTAACCCTTTCCTTGTGCAAGTGTCTGTAGGATAATTTCTGAATCCATGTCAGAGACAGTTTCAGGAGACTATTGACCTTGCAGAGAACACCAGGGCCCTGGGTGCAAACCTTTACCTCTGAAAATTCTTTGGGTGAAACTTCTTAGCTTGTAACTCCTGAGTGCAGAAGGGACTCAGTAACTAGGTGTGAGGTGAGTGTTCAGCACAGGTTTGAAGGACTCCTAACTGCACAGATGATCTCTTTCCTGTCCAGATACATCCTGATTGATTGGCTGGTGGAAGTGGCTACCACAAAAGACTTCTCTAGCCTGTGCCTTCACTTGACAGTGGAATGTGTGGATCGTTATTTGAAGCTGAGACCTGTACCTCGGGCTCGACTCCAGCTGTTGGGAATAGCCTGCATGGTCATTTGCACACGGTAGGGGCTCTCACTGCTGGCTGCTGTCATTCTTCAAATTCACCTCTACAGCTCAAGTTGTTTTTTCCCTCTTCCTTGCTAATAATGATACTGGAAAGAATCTTTGTCTTCCCTCTTCTGGCTGCTGCTTGAATTGTGTTCACGTACAAACACAGTCTGAAATGAGACACAAATGGAATTCCTTGACAAATGTTTTTCAATATGAAAAAAACTCCATGGTGGTTGTTTGGTCTAAATGCATTCCATCAGCAACAGAAGTCTTTCTTGCAATATTAGCATGAGTAACCCTGTAAGGAACAACTGCAGTGGTGCCAGGATCTCTTATGCTGAGATGAACTACATGCTGTGCTGGAAAATCATTCTTTTGTGTTAGTTTCCTGATTATCTTGCATCTTAACCTAGAAGAGGCTTCATAAATGAACATTCTAGTAGGTGGTTCCAGCTTAAAGGTGAAATAAATGAAGAGCTGCTGTTCTTTCTTTCCTATCTGTACCTGGGAAAGTACCTTATAAAGTTGTTTAATTCTTTGGTTATCTTGGGTGCATTTATCTGCCACAGAAACCTTAGTGCCCAGGTGCACAAATCCCCTTTCTTCTGGGGCTAACTGTTAGTATTATTTAATATTGCAGTTTCATCAGCAAAGACATCTTGACAATCAGGGAAGCTGTGTGGCTGACAGACAACACATACAAGTATGAAGACTTGGTCAGAATGATGGGGGAGATCATTTCTGCCCTAGAAGGGAAGATAAGGGTGAGTTTGGAAAGTGGATGGAATATTTAACCCCTTGGGCTGCTACTGGAGTCAGGCTGTTGTCATGAGCACTTCTTATCAAAGATGCTGAGGTTCTGTGAGTTCTCCATCAGCTGTGGAGACCATGCATATTTCAGAGCATGCAGATCCAAACCCCTCACCTTGTCTATAGAGATTAAAACTTCAGTTTTAAGAGGCCATTTATTCTTTGACTGGAGAATTTTTCAGTGCTGAAAACAACATCTCCTGGAAACAACTATAACTCTGTTCTTGTTTCTACACTAGATACCTACCATTTTGGACTACAAAGAAGTACTGACAAATATAGTCTCACTGGAGAGAAGAACTGTTCACCTCTATAGCTTCATTTGTGAGCTGTCACTCTTAAACACAAGCCTTTCTGTGTATTCCCCAGCTCAGCTGGCAGCTGCAGCACTGCTACTGGCTAAGATCCTACATAGGCAAGGTGAGCAATTTGCCCTTAAGTGGAGTTGCAGCATGGTGTGTCAGGCTACCCTGTACTTTTTAGGGAGCCTTTGGGGGTTTTTTTGATGTTACTTTTTGTCTTTAGGCAAGATGTCCCAGTCCTTGTCAGGGGGTGCAGGGAGGGGGAGAAGAGGAGGACAGGTATAAGACTTGAGAATGAAGAGTCAAGTACTGTCTAGTTTACCTCTTAATAGTGATGACAAACAAGAGCATCCCAGCATGGTAGGGTTTGGAAGGGACCTCTGGAGATCATCCAGTCCAACCCTTCTGCTAAAGCAGAGTCACCCAGATCAGGTTGCCCAGGATCACCTCCAGCTGAGTTTGGAATCTCTCCACAGAAGGAGACTCCACAACCTCTCTGGGCCAGGGCTCTGGCACCCTCACAGCAAACAAGTTTTTCCTCACGTTTAGATGGAACCTCCTGGGTTCCTGTTTGTGCCCATTGCCCCTTGGCCTGTCACTGGGCACCACTGAGAAGAGTCTGGCCCCAGCCTCTTGCCCCCACCCTTTAGATACTGAGAAGCTTTGAGAAGATCTCTCAGTCTGATTAGCAGCCAACTATGCAAGCTTTGTGTTTAGATGAGACAGGAGCTTTCTATCCTTAGCTATAAGTTCAGTTTGGCAGATAAACCTATCCTTGAAGCTAACTGTGAACTTGAACAGAGTATGTACAGGTATAAGCTTGGAAAGATGATGATCTTCATCCCATAAAAAACTCAAAATCTGTCTGATAACACCATGACCTGGCAATATGTGTTCTCTTCTCCAGAACAACCCTGGACCAGCCACCTCTCTGAGTGCACTGGATTCTCTCTTCTAGACCTGTTGCCCTGTATGCTACATCTCTACCAAAAGTGGTAAGAGTTTTGGAACTCTCTTGGGAGGGCACACAAGTTACTTGGATTCCAGGTCTTGCAGACATGTTGCATCTATAACAGTCAGCCCTTCCCAGTAAAGGAGGTGGTTCTGGGAGACTGCTTTGCTCCCCTGCTTTGTTCCCCTCACCACAAGCACTAAGGCCTGGGGGGCCAGTTCAGGAACAGCTATGATCTTTCTCCTAGATGGTGGTGGTCCTGGGTTCCAGAAAATGTGATGCTCCCTCAAGGCTCAGCAGGTTTCAGCTTGCCAAACAGCACTAATTTGAGAAGACTCTCAGTGGCTTACTGGTGAGCTTCAGGAAGAGTTCCAGTAGCAGAAGTAGCTTATGTTTTGAAGAGTACAATGCAAACTTCCTGCTTACCTCAAGGAACAGAAAAGGAATTTGATGCTCTTATAGTTAGAAACTAAATGTCCTGGGTAGCTGCTTAGCAGCTCTGCTGAGACATCAACTTAGCAGGGAGCTGAGCTGGACAAAGGGAAAGTACTTAAAACTGGCAACTTTTGTTACCATTGTTTCACACAGTCCCTTCTAAGCTAGAGGATTCACTCTTGCTTTCCAGTTTCCACGACAACATCCCAAAGGATTACAGACAGGTTGCCTTAACTGCAGTGAAACAACGATTTGAAGATAAGCGTTACGAAGAAATAAGCAAAGAAAAGGTGGGTGAGCTCTTTGTCTTCATTTGCTGATGTAGTGAACTTCAGCTAGTGGGAAGTGGGTTCTGACTTCAGGCTTTGGGAGCAGAGAATGTCTAAATAAAGTGGTAGCTTTAACCTTGGTGTGCAGGGAGTGTGACTTCCATGTGGGAAGAACTCACTGGGGTAGAAAATAAAGGTAAATAGCCTGCTGGGAATCTCATGGTCTGATTCTTACTTGCTCTTTTGATTGTTTCTTTCTTTTTTAGATGATGAGTTACAGCCAGTTCTGTTCATTGTTGGGTGTGAAACAGAAGGATCCAGAGCCCAGACCCTTGCACACAAACGTGGAAATTCAGACTTTCCTTAGCTCTCCCTGTGGAAACAGAACAAAAAGGTCAGCATGTAACTCATCACTGAAGATTAACCTGAGTCTGTCTTCCTCTCTGCTATCCTGAGGTTTCATTCTTAGATATGAGCCTTTTGTCTAGAAATATCATCCTGAAAGATGCCAGAAAAGAAAACCTTTAATGGGTGACTTTTGAATTTAATGGGTGACTTCTGAATTCTCTTGCTGCAGGAGTAGAGAGGACAGCATTCAGGATGACAGAGGCAGCTTTGTGACTACACCCACAGCTGAGCTCTCCACCCAGGAAGAAAGTCTCCTAGACTGGAGTTTAGATTACTGCTCTGGTTATGAAGGTGATCAGGAAAGTGAAGGCGAGAGAGATGGAGATGGTGAGGCTTTTGTTCTCCTTACAGAATGGTGGTCAGGCTTTCAGTCTCCTTATAAAATCAAACAGGAGAACTAAAACTGACATTTCATCTTTACCTAAAGCTGCTTCAGCTGAAGACCAGTTGGAAAAACTCTCCCCCTCCCCCAGCGTTAAACTATTGAGGGGAGGCTGTGTGTGTGTGTATGTGTATATATAATGTTCTCTTTCTGTGCTGCTTCAGAACATGACAAAGGGTTTTGTGGCTGCTTAGTGTTTCAGAGTGACACTGTTTTCAGATACTGCTGACAGTGAACCAACCCTTGACAAGTGGCTGTTAGGAACATGTCTTGTCTCTTTGGTTTGCTGACTGGGACTGGCTGTTTGTTTCCTGAACGGCTCTCAGTACTGACCCAAACAGTCTTGGGGGGCATGGGGGGGGAAGTTACTCTCTTAAAAGAAGGTGAGAACTTAGCTTTCTTCCATCCCCTCCACCTGAAAGTAGACATACGGTTTATGCTCTTGCTTGGTGTTTTTCCTGCTTGATTCTATGCTGAATACCTGCCTGGTGTTGCCCAAACTAACCTTTTTCCTCTTATCACCCCACAGTGACAAGTCCCAGTGGGATCCTGGACATGGCTGTGGTCTATATGGATCCTGCAGAGCACTGCTGCCAGGACTCCAGTGATGAGGACAGCCTGGCTGGAGAGTGGCCTGGGCACGCTGCGCCGCTGAGGGAGGCTAAGCTGCCTGATGCCACTCGCAGCCTTTCAGCATACCTTGCCCCCAAAAATTCTAACCTGGAAGGGACCTCAGGCTATTCTTCTGTCAACACTGCCAGTCCTGCAGCTTCTGTAAAAGGCAGCCTCAGAGTACCTCGTAAACAACCTACCTCAGCAGCAGCTCGGGGCAGTGCCCTGAGCAGGGAGCCGTGCCTGCCCCAGTACCTGCACTCATGTCTACAGGCAGCCTGTGCTAGGCCCAGCACTGGCATGGGTGACAGGAGGCAAGGCAAGAGAAAAAATGCAGTAGGACACAGTTTAAAAAGGGTGAAGTTGAGCTGCTTAAGACTCTGATGGGTTTTTTTTCCTGCTCTTTCCTTTTCTAGGGTTCCTGGAAACAGTATTTCTGTTGTAGTCATACAGGGATGATAGTGAATAATTGTCAATACCTCCAAAAAAAAAAGGCTTTCCCCTCAACTTTGCCTATGTCTGTCTTGAAATCCTGTAGCTCACTTCTGGGCCCTTTCCTTCCTTCATAGCTGCCTTTTTAAAAGTATTACCTGTTGTCTCATCCTCTGCAAATTAATTCTTCTCTACTTAGGAAACTTTATAGCTCTTTTTTGTCATACCTCACCAGCCAGTCCTTAGAGATAGAAAAGAACTTGTCGTGTCCCTTGCTTTGCTGCAAGGCCTGGTACTGTAAAAGAAAGAAATTGACTTTGGTTCTCAAGTTACTGGATGTAACACTATGCTTGAATTCTTCCACTTGAAAGACCTTTTTGAGGTTGTGCTGCCTTTTCCTTCTGGCCAGGCACTGACTCAGCTGGTGCTTGTCTATGTATATACTATTTGCTGCACTGATAAAAGGTTTTTATGTGTACAGTCATGAGGTAAATGAAGGCTCGCTGCAGGTCTGAGCATCTTTCTTACCTACCTCTCAGATGGTTCTAAAGCCCATTTGCCTCTGGTTCTAGCTGCCACGTTTTCCTTGCCTGAAAAATTCTCCTCCTGTGCCTTAATGCTTCACTGCCCAGTACTACAGGAAGGTGATCTGTGAACTGTTGGTCTCTGCTGGAACAGGATGGTGACCTGTAACCACCAGCCTGTGGCTCCATTTCATTTCCTGTCTCACAGTCTTCCTTGCTATTTCCACTGATGCCCTCAAGGAAAGCACAAATCACTTGAACACTAGAAACAGGCACCGAGGCAGCCAGTTTGTTTTACTGCAAGTTCTAATTTAAGCCTTGCTCCTGGCTCCAATCTGCTTTATCCAAAAGGAAACCTGTGCTGCTTCAATAACAGTTTGAAGAACTCACCTACACTGACCTCAGCCTAGCAAGCCTGGGCTCAAGTTGCTCCAGCCTGTGACTGTTAGAGCAGCCTTCTCTTCACAGACAGGCAGTGAGTGTTGAAATACCAAGGTACAAGACTTCCATGAGACGTCGCTGAATTTAACACTGGAACTGGACTCCACAACTCCTTTGGTTAGAAGTTACTGTGGCAGATGGCAGCAGTTCAGATACACACAGTGTAGTGACTTTTTATAAGATAAAACATGTTTTTGTAATAGAGCTGTCTCCCTGTCTTAATTCAAGGGCTTCCTTTAATCCCCCCTGGGCTGGGAGGATGTTTGGGGATGAAGTCAATCTAGCTCTGAGCCAAGTTCTTATGATGAAGCTGTAGCTGGGCCTGTAGGGGTTACCAACCCCGTGTATGAGTATAGGTTGGGGGCTGAGCTGTTGGAGAGCAGTGAAGGGGAAAGGGATCTGGAAGTCCTGGTAGATAGAAGGATGACCATGAGCCAGCAGTGTGCTCTTGTGGCCAGGAGGCCAATGGGATTCTGGGCTGTGTGGTCAGTAGGTCAAGAGAGGTTCTTCTCCTTTACTCTACCCTGGTGAGGCCACATCTGGAATATTGTGTCCAATTCTCAGCCCCTCAGTTTAAGAAGGAGAAGAGGAGACTAAGGGGTGACCTCATCTATGCTTTTAAGCATGTGAAGGGTGGGTGTCAGGAGGATGGGGTCAGGCTCTTCTCAGTGAGGCCCAGTGACAAGAAGGAGGTTCTGTGTGAACACACATAGAAATGTTTTCCAGTTGAGGTGCCAGAGCCCTGGCCCAGACTGCCCAGAGAGGCTGGGGAGTCTCCTTCTCTGGAGGTATTCAAAACCCATCTGGACACACTTCTGTGTGACCTGGTCTAGGGAATCCTGCTGTGGCAGGAGGGTTGGACTAGATGATCTTTCCAGGTCCCTTCCAACTCCTCTAACATTCTGTGATTCTGTGACAAGCAGCATGGGACTCACACCACCATCACAACTCTATGGCAACCTACAGAAAAGCCTTAAACATGCCAAAAGACCAACAGCAAGCAGCCTTGGGTGCCTGCCCACAAAGTTTATTACAAAACTGTAATGCCAACTGTAGCTAAAAAAAAAAAAACAAACCAAAAACAACCCCAGAAAAGTCCCTGATTTTTTTTTCTGTGCCAGGCTTCAATCCTTCTCCTCATGGCTGCATTGCAGGTCTACAGCTACTACTTCCAATGACTTGCCATGCAGGAGTGTCTTCACATAACTTGTTAGAGCAGCAGCTCAAAATTCAACATTGGGTCACATTAAAATGGGAAGAATGCACTTGCTAAAAACCCTCTCTCTGCTCTAAAACATGTAGGTAAAAGTTAAGTATCTGCAGGCAAAGCCTCACACTGCAGAAAGCATTGAACTCTTTTCCCTCTGTGAGTTTTCTTGACCTGAAAGAAAAGGCACAAAGTGAAAACATTCATCAGTTTAATTCCTACCCAGGAAGAGTAAATCAGGTGCATTTTGTTAACACCACCAGACCCCTGTGGACTCTTCAGCCTTTGCTTTATTAACCCTTGTTGCAATTCCTCCAAGCCCAAGTATGTCCAGGAAATACTGAGCTTTAAGACAGCCCAAGCCTGGCCTTGCACAGTACTGGACTGGTTCCTTCCCTGGGAATGCTACAGTGTCACTGCTCCCTCCACCAGTCAGGAGGATCCTCTATGTCTCACCAGGAAAGACTTCACAGGTGAGCCTGCCCTGTTCTCACCTCCTGCCTGCAGCAGTCCAGGGGCCAAGGGCTTTGTGCTGCTGCAATCCCAACTACTGGCACTTACCTAGGGCACTATTTTGATATCCACAGAGTCATAAGCTGAAGCCTTCATCTTTTCCAGTGGTTTCTTGAAGAGCTGCCTCAAGGCCTCATAGGCAGGCTTCTCCTCATACTCCAGTGCCATGACTTGCTCCAGGTAGCTCTGCAGGGCACCTGCAAAGGAAGGAACATCACTACATGGAGCAGTACAGCAACCCCAGCTGTCCTTACAAAGCTGCCAAAAGGCCTTGTTGGGCTCCTCTCCCTGCAGACAGTTCACACACCTGCCTGGGGAAGCTGCATAGAGGGGAAACAAAACCAGACAGCTCAAAGACAGGATGGGGAAAAAAAAGACCTCTAGCCCCAAACACTGCATTTTTAAAGCCACCACAACACTTCCCTCTTCATGAGCCTTCTGCAAGGCTCACAAATACAGACAAGGGGTGGCAGCACCTCCTCCTTTTGCTGTGAAGAAACCAAGGGAGCTGTTCACAGGAGAAGCACATCACACAGACCATCCAATGCTTGGTCACTGTCACTAGTGGAAGCTATCCTGGACTGGCACCCAGTACAGAGAAAGTTCTAGCTTCAGGTGCAGTCAATCCTCCTTCCCCATGTCCCACTGTCACAGAGAGCAAGGCCATACCTGGAATGGATCTCTGCCTGAAGCACAGTTGGAGAAGGCAGATCACATCCTTTCTGTACCTGGAATAATCAGTGCAGAGTGCTGTCAGATGAGAAGCAATGGAGCAGGCACCTGAGAAGCCTGTCTCTGGCAACAGGGACAAAATCTAGATGGCCACATTCTGAGTGGAGCAGAAACTGGGGTTCATCAAACACCCTTTGGCCAGGCTCAGCCTGTACAGTGGGATTTACCCACACCCCAAGGGTCCTACGACAGTGATTTCAGTCACAAAACCTCCTTCACTGCTTTCTGCTGAGCATTTCCCAAAAGAGTAGATGATTTCTCCTACTTTTCCTTCTTCTCCACCACAGTTTCTACTTTGTCCAGCTCATCAGACCAAGGCAAGAAGCCACAGAGCCATTTCAGGAGACAGTAGCCCAGGGATTCCAAGTCACTCCGGCGAGATGGTCCTGAGGGGAAGGAAGAGATATTCACATGACAGCCATGCAAGAAGAGCCCCAGGTGTGCAGCACCTCTCCTCTAAAGGTGAGAAAGGACTCCTGCACTTGCTGCACAACCTTGGAAGTCTCTCTTTGAGATGCCCTCATGTAAAACAGGCAGCCTCCTGAAGGGGCAGAAGCCTGAAGAGCAGAAGTAAAGAAATGCAAGAGCTTCCTTAAGATGTGCTCCAGCATATCAATACTTCTGCTAACTCACACAGCTGAGGAATCATCTCCCAGCCTCTGGAGGAAGATTTGCCCAGTCTGAACAGTGGGGGAGAACAGTCACATCCCAAGTAGGAGAGGAACTGGCTAATTTAAATGCTCTCACTGCTTCAAGGTCAGAGCAGAGCCTGATGCAGATCTGTCTTGGGCAGAGATCCAGTCTGCCAAGCCAGCATGAAGCAGTCCTGTTTTCTATTCCTCACATGCCTACAGCAGCCAAGGCTCCAGATGGAGCAGGAACATCCCTGCACCTCTTGCTACAGTTGCTGAGTGACCTGGCAAGCCTCTAAAAAGCAGCCCAAATAGGAACTTGGTTCCAGTGCACCTCAACAACAGGAAGCAGCAACAACAGAAATGCCAGCAGGGAACCCGAGCTCCAGAGAGCACTGCCATATAACAGCTCTAGCTGAGCTTTGCTCCTTGTGTCAGAAAGCAAGACTCACCTGCTCCCTTGTGGCTGTCCAGACTGATAAACTCTACTGAGCCCTCATGAGGAGTCCTGCTGCCCTCCCTTTGAGCCACGTGCTTCCCCCCGGGGCAGTAACGGAATGCATAGCAATAGCCTGCCAGGGTCACCTAGAAGACATCAGGAAGGACACCTCTGAGCATGGGGGGGTGTGTGTGGTGTGAACTCTGCTTCCACTGTAACCAGTCCTGCACCACAGCATGGCCTGCACTGCTCCCCCCTGCCCAGCAGGAAACTGCATGTTGCTCCCCTCCTTCACTGCCATTTCCCCACAGCACTGCTCCCACTGCCTACCTGGGTGAGGTCTGCTGGGTTCAGGTAGATGTTCTCAGCAGTGATGTCCCCATGCACATACTCATTTTCATGAATGTACTCCAGACAGTCTAGCTAGGAGTAAGCAGCAGAGCCAAGCATATCAGAACCACACAGACTCCTTCATCACCCTGGCTATCACTCAGCTGGACCCTCCCCAGCTCCCCACAGCTGTGGGGAGGAGCAAAAAAAGCACATCTGACAGCCTCTCATTTTCAAATGTCAGGTTTCTCTCCTCCTCTTTACACCAAATTCCTTCAAGGTGACACACTGCTCCAAAGATGCTACTCAAGTTTACAAAAGGCTGGAGAAGTGCTACTTGGGAGACCCCAGCCAACCCCCTGGATCAGCTTTAAACACTTTGGAAAGACCCAGAAGAAAGTTAGAGGTCTTTTCTGGAGAAGTCCCCTGAGAAGGTGTTGGTTGTGTACATACCAGCCTCACTACAATCTGAAAAGCTGCCTTCTCCTTCAGTAGGTGTAGGCCATCATTCAGCACGGACTGAAGAGTTCTCCCTAAGTCAGAGAACACCAGAAACCTACAAGAGACAAGGGCTTAGCATGTAGCAGTACCTACCCCATTTGGAAACCCTGCAAGAGTCACTCATCAAGGGATCCACCTGGGTTAGAGCCTCCTTCAACTCTAAGTTGATTTTAGAAAGCTTCCTCAGCTTCTGAGAACAGAAAACTTCTTGGAGAGGAGAGAGATGCTGACCATGTGCTGCAGATATACAGCCTGAGTCTCCCCTTAGAGCTTAAAAGGCAAGAGTAGGGTGTCCCCTGGCCTGAGGGGCAGAACCAGCAAAAGCAGTGACTTCAGCAGCAACACAAGGACAGAAGGAAACAGGACAATGAGAGAGGCAAAGCATTTGTTATTCAATCCAGAGCAGTGCCTAAGGTTAGGAGCCCAGAGGACAATGAGAAAAGGCATGGCAGACAGCAAGGAGAGGAGGAAAAGCTCAACAAGGTGGCAACTGTGGACAAAAGAACTCAGCTGTGCCCTGGCTTTGCAGCGTGACCTCACCTGTAGCTATCTGCATGCAGTCCAAAGCCAACGCAATGGGGGATTCCCAGCAACGGCACAGAGTGCCACTTCTTCCACTTCTCCACTAGAAGGGGAGAGAAGAGGACAGAGTGCAGCAGATGCTGCTAAAGGAGCTCAGGCAGGGATTCCCCTTCTCCAAAGGCCTGCTCTGCCCTGAGCAACTGACAGCAGGAAGCCTCCCTCACAGTGATTGTGACCCAGAAACACCAGGCTGATGTGCTGGGGCACTGGCACGTCACTGCACAAAAGACCTCAGAGCAAGACTAAGGCAGAAGGATGCTGGGAACAGAGCCCAGGGCAAGGCAGGTAGCTGCTACAGGGCTCAGGAAAACATGAAGAGGGGAGAGATGGAGGGATGGAAAAGTAGGTATTTACAGTCCTCCCAAAAGTGCAGGCTTGACATCAATTTCTCCATCACCTCTGCCCATCTTCTCTACTCAGCTTTGCTCTTGCTCAAGTTTTTGAGGCAATGGAGTAAACCCAGACAGCAGCCAACAGAAACGACCAGAGAAGGGGCACAGGAAGAGAGAGGGAGCCAAGGCAGGCCAGGCTGCTGGGCTGAACAGCCACCAGTGAGATCAAGACAAAGCATGGGTAGAGCAAGAAAGCTTCAAAATGCCAATACTGAGGTGTCCTACGGTACACAGACCTGGGACAGAAGGCTCTTGGCCAAACTTGTCAGCACTCTGGCATCAACCAAGCAGTGAATTAGTTTATTCTAGGCTGGCCTTGTGAGAGGCTCATGTTAACAGATGAGAGAGGGATGCCAGTTTTCCTAACAAGCAGCCTAGCCCCTGCCCTTCCAAGAAGCACCAACCTGTGCCTGCTTTTGCAGCTCGCTGGAAGAAGTTCTGTTCATTGTAGATTCTGCCATCTTTGACATCCTAGAGGGAACAGGAGGGAGGAGTGTTACTTCAGCCACACACACCCTGCTAGAAAGAGAAGCTTGGGCAAGGCTTCTACAAGACCTTCACTCCTCATTTTAAAGACAGCAAACCCCCCCAGAAAAAGCAAATAACAGAGCTGAGAACTGAGTTCAGGCCTTTGGGTTCACTATTTAAAGCTACTTAATAACCACACACAAACTCAGCACAGAAGTTGGACATTTCAAGCACTACCATTTACAACTGCCTAGTTTAAAAGCAAGTAGACAATGCAGACCATTTGGCAACCTGGAGTGAGCTCTAGTCCAGAGCTGTTATGTTAAATAAGGAGCCAGAGGTGAGCTGCTTATCCACAGCACAGAGGAGGTTATTTCTATCAACAGGCAAGTCCCAACAAAGAGCTGTAATATTTTCATCTAGCTGTCAGAAGGTGAGACAAGACAGTCTGTGTTTCTGACACTGAAGTGTCTGGGTAGGCTGCTGACATCATATAATCCATTTTTTTGCACCAGTGAGCATTACTGTGCTTTTACTACTGCTGTTATCAAGTGCTCTGAAGTGCCTATCACTCGGTCAGTGTGTGTATGTCTTTGCCTACACACATCACACACTCAGCATACTGCAGGCTAACACAGGACAGATGCTACTACACATGGGAGGAGCAGCAGTTTTACATTCTAGCTGGTTTGACACCAAAGGCCCTACCCACAACTGGCCAAGGTAGCTGGAGGTTCAGCAGGCTCCAGACAACACAATGACCATGTGCCAGATGGTATTTAGAATCATAGAATCACAGAATCCTCAGACTTGGAATCATAGAATCCTCAGACTTGGAATCATAGAATCCTCAGACCTGGAATCATAGAATCCTCAGAGTTGGAAGGGACCTCAAAGATCATCTAGTTCCAACACCCCTGCCTGGCAGGGACACCATCCACTAGATCAGCTTGCCCAGGGCCCCATCAAGCCTTGTCTTAAAAGCTTCCAGGGATGAGGCTTCCACAACCTCTCTGGGCAACCTGTTCCACTATCTAACCACCCTCCTAATATCCAACCTAAATCTACCCTCCTCTAGCTTACACCCATTTCCCCTGGTTCTATCACTGTCTGACCTCCTAAAAAGTCCCTCCCCAGCTTTCTTGTTGCCTGGTCAGCCCAGCTGAGGCATCAAACCCCAGAGCCAGAACACTCTCCTGTGCTGGATCATACTCTACAGTCTTCTGCCACCACAAGGACTGGGCTGCACCAAGAGACTACCAAGAAAAATGCCAAAGGTGCAAAACAGAGGAGCTGGGAGTGTTGCACACAGAAGTGACGACTGTTTCTCACCAACTGGTTCTGCTTTTATAGTACTTAGCTGTATTTTCACATGAACTCTACTTTTTCTCCATCCTCTTAAATGTCTCTTCTGACAAAAGGGAGAAGGATTTGACAAGTGCCTCCAGGGGCAGCCACCCCCAAAACCATTAGTTAGCACTGGTCTTCCCACAGACAAGCAACCCCCAAGAGTCACAGCAGACAAAAGTCTTTCTGCTCTGGTTTGCAAGTTACTGAAAATCACTAAACCAACCTTCCATTGCAGAACAGCTGTTACTGGAAGCAGGATGTTTCTGGAGAACCCAAGTTATGGCAGCTGCCTAGAAAGCTGGCTCAGAGCTCCCACTGTAATTCCTCTTTGATTTAAAAACATGCTCTGGCCTCAGAGGGTCTCTCAGTGTTGGTTCATCACCACCACCTCAGCACAGCCACCAACTTCTAAGCTCTCCTGTTTCCCCAGACCTCAGCAGGGGATATACACACTTGCCACATAAGAGGAAAAAACCTGCTCTCACAGTAACAAATCCAGATCTCCACCTTACAGCACCAGATCCAGTTTTGGAAGTTAATGAACTTGGTAGATTGATGAGGCAACCTTCTGGGGTGAAGGCTTTTCCTTTTTTTGATCCAGGCCAAACAGCTTGGGACCTGGACACAGCACACTACATACTATTCCTTACCCAAACAAATAAGAACTCACAAGTTTGATGGTGTATCTTTGCTTTGGAGGACAGGTTCCAGATGCTGACTGTGCTGTGGAAGGATGGAACAGATGTGGTTAGAGAAGCATGGAAAAGAGGCACTTGCACACACAGCCTGTGCACCTGCTTTTCACTCCATCTCTGCAAAAGCATCCTCTGTGGCAGCATCTTCCCAGATTACTACAAAATAATTCTTATCTCCTCCAGGAGCACAGCACCCTGACATGCTTCAAGTGCAGTTCTGCTAAATGTTAATCCACAATTCACATTTAGTCAATACTTATACCACTTAGAACACAAGGACTCTCTTTGTAGAGATATTACAAGCAGAGGCTGTGCAGGTAGCCAGACTGCCTCAAGTGACCGATTTTACAGCAGGTAAAATTCCTCTGTGAGGATAACCTGCTTCAACAGTAATGTCTTCATGTTAAAAATGAAAAGGTTTTGTCTTAACACCAAAAGTGAAAAGCTCTTCAAGTTGAAGACTGTTTTATCCAAACACACCAGCAAAATACCTAGGATTTTTGAAACTAAAAACGAGGAAGAGTGGCCCCTAACGATCTGCATTTCACCATCACAGAGCAGCTCACTCGGCCCGAGGCCGCTGGCAGGGTGGGTAAGGGGCAGGTGCCCAGCTGGTCGCCGCCACCACCCCGGAGAACCCCCTTAGACCACAATCACCCCAGCACCATCTCTCCACAGCGGTGTCAAGGACTTTCTGACAGCCGCCAACGAACACCGGTAGCGGACCCCAGCCAGGTGTCCGACCCAACCGCCAGGGTCCGCTCCTGCGCCGGTGACCCCCACCCGCCCCGGACCTCACAGCACCTTCGTACAGCAGCCCGCAGCCGTCCCGCTCCAAGAGCCGGAGCAGCTTCCACCGCCTGCTGCCCTGGTCCGTCAGCACCTCCTCGGCCGGGAGGGGCGCCGCCGGGCCGGGCCGAGCTTTGCGGGGCGAGCGGCAGCTGGGCCCCGCCGCAGCCACCGGGCGGGCTGGGGAGGCCCGCGGGGAGGCGGTTGGGCTCCGGGGCTGCTGCCGCGGCGGGGTAGGCGTCGCCTGTTCCGGGACCTCCTTTTCCTCCTCCCGCAGCGGCGGGGGTAGCTTCTCTCCGCAGGCCGGGCAGAAGCGGAAGGCAGGCTCCACGCCGCTCCCGCACTGCGGGCAGAACCGGTTCACCCTACGGGCACAGCGGGGACAACCGTTAGCGGACCGACAGAAAAACCAACCGACCGACCGACCGTTCCGCTCCCTGACACCAACAGCACCTCGGGGAGGCACAGGCCGCCTCCGGTCCTGCCTGCTCCGGCGTCGCACCCGCCAGGCTCCTCCGCCCGCGGCCCCTCCGCCTGCCACCGCGCATCGCCCAACCGGGACCAACCCCCCGCCCCCTCCCGGCACACCGCACGGACGCCACGGCCAACGCCAAGGCCGTGTCTGCGCCTGCGCGCACACGGCACCGCCCCATAGCGCTCCTGAGCCGCCCCTCCGGCCCCGCGCTGGGGGAGGTGGCTTCCGTGGAACCGTTTGGGGCTCGCAAAGCCGTATGGGGACGGACGGGGAGGCTGGGTTCGGACAGCCCGCACAGGAGAGGGGGGGGCGGGCAGGCTGGCCACGGACAGCCCGGGCTGGAGCCGGGGGAAGGAGCAGGACCAGCCTTCTCAGGGCTCTTCTGAGGCAGGAGCTGGTGGTGACCCGTGTGCTTCCCTCTGGGATCTGTCTGTTCGCTTGTTACTTGAGAGATTACATCAACCAGAGGTTTAAAAACGACCTTAGGACTGCAGAACAGGTTTATAGAAGTTAATGAGTGCTAATCATTTGCATAGGGCATGGAGGAGTAACTCCGTGTATTCAGCGTGTATGTGTGTATATGCCATCCCTTATGTACTTTGTACACCTATAAATTTCAAGCAAGCACCAATGTACTACCTTAAAAGACATGCAGGTGGACCTAGAGATTTCATTTCTGACAGGCTAAGACCAAGGTTTGCATGGGGAAGGTGCCCAGCACAGGAGACTTCATGGCTTGGGAGGGGAAAGAGGGAGGAGGAGGTGAGCACAGCAGCGACCCAGAGTTTCTTGTCCCATAGAACATCTGTCTGTAATGACGTTGCTTCTCCAAATCTGCCTCAGTGATCCAGCCAAACACCATGGCCGTCGGGTGGGAACTGGAGCAAAGGGGAATTGGAAGGTGTCAGCTCGTGAGATGAAGAGCCAAGTGGCAGCAGTTGCTCTTGCAAAAGCTTAGTCGAGAAAAAGAAATGAGCTTGGAGTATGGCTGGTGAGGAGAGCAGCAGTGGAAGGTAGAATGAAATAACACACAGGGTGTGAAGCTCACATCTGAGCCACCACGGAGCTCTGGGGCTTGGAGAGGTGTCTCCAGACAAAGTATCTATTCTGCACAGACCTCATCCTGCTGCGGGCTGGTCACCCCTTGCCAGTCTGTCCAAACACTACAGCATGTTCCTGACGCTCACTAAGCCCACGGCAGAGTCCCAGCAAAGCCAGAACTCTGCCAGATGACACGGGGAGGTTTGGCACACGTTCACATTGGTTTCTGCAGCCTGTTGCTGCGATTTTTCTTGGAGCCTGTGGACGCTGTCAGGAGTGACAGGGCAGGCTGGCTGGGTTCTCACGTTCCTCCCCACCAGGTTCATCAGCACGCTGCACTCTACAGTCACTGTTTCGTTCCCCCTGGCATTGCAGGTGGCAGCAGGGGTGCACCAAGTGCTTACCTTCACTGTCACCCCCCCACTGCACAACCTTCTGTTCAGTTCCAATTATTCCTGTGCCCCATACAGGTGCATATGCAATTCTTTGTTAACCAATATATCCCTTCAGGACTGAGACAGAAAAGAAGCAATCTTTCTTTATCAGATTCACTTTCTAGCCACTAGACAAGTGACAGAGGCTCTCTGTGAACACTTCTGGCTTCCCAAAAGGAAGAGGAAAGGAATAAGGGAGAGAGACTGATGGCTTGGAGAAGAAAAATAAAACAGCTTTAATGAAAATAATAACAATACAATTAAATATATACAAGCCAATATCAAACCCAAGCCCTGATGGCAATGAGGTCACTCATTGTCACTGTTGTAGGCACTGGGGAAGTCCCAGACTGGACTAAGTAGCAGATGGGAACTGGGTTCAGGAGCTGGATTATGGAACTGGATTCAGGAACTCAAAAGATCAGGATGGAAGGCAGAATAGACATAGTCCTCCTTAGATACTGGCCATTGGAGAAGTTTGATCCTCATTATCCCTCTGTTTTACACTGAATATGACATCCATGGGGTGGCATCTCTTGTTGGTCAGTTTAGGGTCACCTCTCCTGTCCCCTCCTCTCTGCAGCTGCCACCTCTCACTTAACTGCAGCCCAGCATGGGACACAAGATTTAGCAGTGACCTTGGTCTGCACCCCAACCCTTGGTGCTAACTCTACCCATCAAGTGTTACCACCAGTCTGTGCAAACAAGACAGAAAGTGCATCACTGAGGAGGGACTGAGCTGAACATAAAATCAGTGAACAGAATGAGTTCTGATCTAACTCAGACCAGGATACTTTACAGGCTGGTGTGTGCTATTTTGTCTTGCCCTAGTTCCTGAATCAAGACCAATGTTAATGGTCCTAAAGCCCTCCATGGTGTCTGCTGGCACCACTCTGAGTGTCTTGCCTCAGTGATGATTTATTAAGCCTTGCAGTCACCGTTTTCTGTTTTCCTTAAGCCTTCTAAAGCACTCTTAATTCATCATCATAGCTCTAGAATTTCGTTGGTGGTTGCCTAGGGAACAATGATGACGTCCTGATTCCATTCCATTTGGGCAGAGAATAATCCATGCAGTAAACAAAACTGCATGGTGCTTTAAAATGTCAAACCTCATCAAGACAAATAAAAACTGAGGGAAAAAACCCGCAATGATGGGAGAAGATAGACAGAAAGTGGTGGGAAAAGACAATTCTTTTAAGATTTATTTCCAAAAGCCACTCAGCTAGTGTCACAGAAGAGAAACCCACACCCCACTTCAGTGATGTATTGGGAGTAATAATCAGCAATAAAAAAGGAAGCCATAATAAGTAGATGAAAAAGGAAAGAGAAAGTGATTTTCTCCACTTCACAACTGGTGATTTGCATCAGCAGGGGACTGTGTGAGCTTTGCACCCTCTGCCTCGTCTCAGCTCAGCAGGAATTTGACATCAGAGAGCCATTTCCAGCTCTTCACAGTCAGCTTTAGATTTGACCATCAAAACACTGTTCAGCATCAGCAAGTTCTGGTCTTTTTTATGCAGGTATTGACTAGCACAGCTCTGCCACAGATCCTGTCTGATTTTTCCTTGTCTCCTAACTTGTAAGCAGTTAATTGACAAGCCAAACTTCACCATTAATCCACCTTAATGTCCTGAACAGCTTCTGCAGTCCTCACTGATGCCTTATCCTCAGCTAAAACAGGCTTGCTTCCCTCTACCCACTGGGACTGCAGCCATCACAGAGTATTTGATCTGGTCCTGGCAGCTTGCTTTTGTAATATCCCTTTTTTTTCTGGCCTTCTCATTCCTTTATTGAAGGAACAGAGTTATGAATTTACCTCTGGATGATTCCTGCCTCACTGCCCACTCACCTCTCCTGCTGGCCTCCATTTAAAACCCCTCCTTTGATGGTTTTCATGTTAAGGGCTAACACTCAGTTTTCCTTTAGCCAGAGCTCACCTTTCCTGGAGGTGCTCCCTCTATTCCAAAAGTTTCTCCCATACTTTTCCAAGCCCAAATCCAAACCCCAGAGCCAGCAACCTGGCCACCCTTCCTGAACCAGCAGCCCTGCCTGCCCTGGATGCAGCTTCCTTTAAAGCTGTGCTTTAAGGTGAATTTTTAACTCTCTTCATCTTGGAGGGGGGAAATGTCTAAACTTTTAGAACAAGACTTGTCTCCCTCTGGTCTTTTGTGTGCTGAGGGTGGTCCATGCTGCTATGCCCTCCAGGAACATGCAAACAGCTGGGATGGCAACAGGAAGATCTCTATCTCCTCCCTTCAGGATCTCCTTGGTGTTATGTCTCCCTTATCTCACCCCTCGTGGCTGCCAGCAGCCCAAGCATGTGACTTATCAGATTCATGTGCTGGCAGAGAGCTGTGAGCTAGACAGAGTGCCCAAAGCTGCCAGTTCTTCAATTGCTCTTAATGAAATGAGGCCACTCCTTTGTATTTACACACCTCTTTGATCCTGGAGTGAAGTGATGCTGCTTGTGCAATGGTGCTACAGCCCCAGGAGAGCCCTTGGGAGCCTCTCAGTTCCAAACTGCCAGTTCCAATGAAGCAGCTGTAAGAGATCCTGGCTGTTGGTGCAGAAAGGCTGCCTGCACACCCACAGGAGGTGGCCCTGGGGACACTGGCTGCCTCTCTGGGCTGAAGGGACAAATTTCTTCCTTCTATCCAGTCTAAATCTCCCTGATTTAGTTTAAAGCCATCAGCCCTTGCCCAATCACAACAGGCCCTGGTAATCAGCCAGCACCTTTAAAACAGGTTTAACCCTGAAACCAGGTATGGGGTGGGCAGGGTTTCTGAACCAGGCAGAGGGTCACAGCATGGTGGGTGTCCCTGCTGCTGGTGGTGGTGCTGCCCCTTGGCCATAACCCCTAGGGAAGTGGGGTTGACAAAGCCAACAAGGGAAGGTGGTGGTGGTGGACAGCTTGGGGCAGGGATCTCAGGGGCACACAGGCTACCAGAGGTAGCAGGAGTGGAGTTAGCAGGCTTGGCCAGCCAGCATAGGAGCTGAGTTCTCCTTCCAGATGCTGATGGGAGGTCTCAGACAGGGACACCCCCCAGGCAAGCACACCCCAGCTGCCTGATACCTGCTGCCCTTTCCTGGCAGTGCCCCCTGTGCTTCTCCTGTGTCCCTGCTCTGTCCATGTCTCCTGCACCCTCTCTGTCCCAGGTGCCAGCTGAGTCACCCGGATGCCACTGGATCTTGTTGCAACATCTCCTGTCTTCTGTTCTAGGAGCCATGAGGAGCATGTAAATACTTTCTTTGGCAAGACTTTTGTTTTGATCTGATCACTCAGCTTCCTTCAAAGGCAGGCTCAGAGAGGAACTGTGTGAGGCAACAGGGAAGGTCACAGGGAGAAGTGAGGCAGCTGTAATTGGGGAGGATCAAACCCAGACTCAAGCAGGGGTGTGGATGGGTGGCTCAGGCTGACATGAGGCTCCAACGTGTCATTGTGGGCACCAGCTGTCCCAGATCCTCCCTAGGACCACAGTCACCTAGGATGTGCAGCTTGGATGCAGGCTGCTTCTGAGACAGCACCAGGGTCCCCATGCTGCACCAAGCACAGGGGCACAGACCCAGGGTGCCAGGCTCAGGGCTGTAACTTGGTTCAGGTTCCCCGGGGAGCCAAGCCTTGGTTTATGCCAGTGACAGGAGCAAAGCCACTGAGGTGGTGAGCAGGGTCTCCCCTTGCAGCTCAACAGGTCCTGGCAGTGCAGTCACAGGTGTCACTCTCACAGTACATGGCTGTTTTTACAGCTGATACTGCTGCTTCCTCTCTCTCTTACTGGGGCAGCTTCACCCTTGCCCCAGTTCTTAGTTTATTTTCTCTTCTCTGGGGCACAGCAGATGACTATGAAACCTGGAGATTAAAGGATTGCAGGAGAACACCATCTCCAAAGCTGTGCTCAAAGTAGTCCCTGAAGCTTTCTCCTAAATAGAGACATCCCCCTGCAAACTGTTTATCCCGTGGAGACAGGCAGCAGCTAGAGGCTGCCTTGTTCCCTGCCTGCCAAGGCTTGAGGGGTGAGGGTCATGATGGCACCCCAAATACCCCCAGGTGCTTCAAGGGCATGAGGCAGCCACCAGAGGGGGACCCCACATCCCTGATCACACAGCAGAGCTGGGCCAAGCCCTAGTTGGCCTTGTCCCTACCACCTCTCCCCACCTTCCTCTTCCTCCTCCCTCTCCCATAAATTTCTCCACTTCAGTGTTCCAGCAGCAGTGCCCAGCCTTGCTCCTCCAGCCCCTTCACCTGCCAATCTGGCAGCCCGCAGCAGGAGTGGGCAGGGCTGGCAAGGACTGGGCAGGGCTGGTGGCCACCAGCCTCCACCAACCCCCTCCTCTGCGGCACTTTCATCCCTATCAGGAAGGTGCCACTCAGCAGCAACCAGAGTGTGCCCAAGTGTGGTGTTCCCACAGGCACTGCCCAACAGGAGTGGATCTGCAGCATGGTTTTCCCACAGGCACTGCCCAACAGGAGTGGATCTGCAGCATGGTGTTCCCACAGGCACTGCCTAACCAGAGTGGATCTGGAGCTGACTTGTGCTCCCCAAAGCAGGGCAGGGCATGGTGTGAATTGCTGCCATCTGGGAACGGACAGATGGACATGCCAGCACAGCCTGTGCACCAGGAACCAGAAGGGCTCAGCCCAAATGGCCACTACAGAGAAGCCACACACAGCCAAGAGAACATGTGAGCCAGTGCATGTGTAGCCCCCTGCACACATACACAGCCCCTAGGCTGTGCCAATGTCTAACAACTCTTTCAGGGAAGAAATTGTTCCTAATATCCAATCTAAACCTCCCCTAATGCAACTTGAGGCTGTTTCCTCTTGTCCCATTGCTCGTTACTTGGGAGAAGAGACCAACCCCCACCTCGTTCCAATCTCCTTTCAGGGAGTTGTAGAGAGCAAGAAGGTCTCCCCGGGCCTCCTCTTCTTCAGACCGAACAACCCCAGTTCCCTCGGCTGCTCCTCAAAAGACTTTTTCTCCAGACTCTTCAGCAGCCTCATTGACTTCATTGATGTGGCCCCATCAGTGCTGAGTACTGAGGAGGATGATCACTTCGTTGGTGCTGCTGGCCACACTAGTGCTGATGCAAGCCAGGATGCTGTTGGCGTTCTTGGCCACCTGGGAACACACGGGCTCATGTTCAGCCACTGTCGACCAACACCTCCAGGTCCTTCTCTGCCTGGCAGCTTCCCAGTCACTCTGCCCCAAGCCTGGACACACTAATGCTCACAGTCACACACACACTCACAGACAACCACATAATAACCTCACGCCTCCCCTCGTCTCTGCTCCTCCCCTCTTCTTTCCCTCTCTCCTTCCGTCCCCTCCTTTCTCCTGTCCTCTCCCTCCGGTACTGCCCATGCGCGGGGGCAGTCCCGCTGCGGGCGGGAGGGGCCGTGGTTGGGAGCCGGGGACGGTGCTGGTGCTGGGGCCGCAGCCGGATCCGCCCCTCCCGGTGAGTGCTGAACAGACCAGGACTGGGGGCGGTGGGTGAGTACCGGAGGGGTGCAAGGGTGGGAGGGCAATGGCGTTCCGGCAATCGGTCCGGGCCGGCCCCGCCCGGGGCT